>CANTUR010000560.1:1800000-2155537 GCA_947683625.1 Mallotus nudiflorus
GATTTCACACTCGATGATGATGGTGTGTTGTGGATCAGTGGTTGATTGTGTGTTCCTGATTTGGATGACTTGAGAGAGGAGATTTTAGAGGAAGCACATTCTACAGCCTACAACATTCATCCAGGTGTTACCAAGATGTACCACAGTATCAGAGATCTATACTGGTGGGATGGATTGAAGAAGGATGTCGTCGATTATGTTGCTAAGTGCATGACGTGTCAGCAAGTGCAAGCCGAACATCAGAAGCCTTCTGGGAAGCTTCAGCCTCTTCCTATTCCCGAGTGGAAGTTGGAAAGGATAGCTATGGATTTTGTGGTCGGTTTACCTCGTTCGAAGGAGGGATACGATTCCATCTGGGTGATTGTAGATAGGTTGACGAAGTCTGCACATTTCTTGCCTGTGAAAGCCACATATTCAGTTGCTAGATTGGCGAAGTTGTATGTGAAGCATATTGTGTGCCTTCATGGAGTACCTGTGTCCATTGTGTCAGATAGAGGTTCGGTGTTTACTTCTCGTTTTTGGTAGAAGTTGCAGGAAGTGATGGGCACTAGGTTGGATTTCAGTACTGCTTTTCATCCTCAGACAGATGGCTAGTCTGAGAGGATGATCCAGACACTGGAAGATATGTTGAGGATGTGTGTCTTGGATTTGGGAGGTAGCTGGGATGATCATTTGTCACTCATTGAGTTTGCATATAATAACAGCTATCATAGCAGTATTGGCATGGCACCGTATGAGGCGTTATATGGAAGGAAGTGTAGATCCCCGTTGAGTTGGGATGAGATTGGTGAGAGAGCTTTGACTGGACCAGAGATGGTTCAGGATGCTGCAGAGAAAGTCGCCGTGATCAAACGAAGATTAGAGACCGCAGTTAGCAGACAGAAGAGTTATGCGGATCCTAGGCGTAGAGATGTGGAGTTTCAGGTTGGAGATTTCATTTTTCTGAAAGTATCTCCGATGAAGGGTGTGATGAGATTTGGCAGGAAGGGTAAGTTAGCACCGAGATACATTGGACCGCTTGAGATTCTGGAGAGAGTTGGCACTGTTGCATATCGGTTAGATTTGCCTCCGAGTATGTCACGAGTGCATCCAGTATTTCATATCTTGATGTTGAGGAAGTATATCTCAGACCCTTCACACGTGTTGCAGCCTGACAGTGTGGAAGTGAGTGAAGATTTGACGTTTGTGGAAGAGCCTGTGGCGATCGTTGATTTTCAAGTTCGACAGTTGCGATCGAAGCAGATTCCGATGGTCAAGGTTCTGTGGCGTAGCGACAGAGTTGAAGAGCATACGTGGGAGACTGAAG
Organism: Mallotus nudiflorus; assembly: GCA_947683625.1. Classification (NCBI taxonomy): domain Eukaryota; kingdom Viridiplantae; phylum Streptophyta; class Magnoliopsida; order Malpighiales; family Euphorbiaceae; genus Mallotus; species Mallotus nudiflorus. The sequence continues at coordinate 1,801,307 of CANTUR010000560.1, forward strand.
CTGAGATGCGAGCTTCTTACCCGTATCTCTTTCCTTCTTGATCTTGTTTTCTAGAATTCGGGGACGAATTCTTGTAAGGGGGGGGAGACTGTAATATCCCGTGTTTTTTTTTAAATATTTTTACACTGTGCCGGGATATGCAGTGTTAATAATTTCTGTATTTTATATGATATTTTTACGAGTTAATATGTATTTAAAACCTATTTTAATTACTGTGTATTATTTTCAGTGTTTTACGTAAAATTTTCCCGGGACTTGCATTTTCGGGGAAATTTTCACGTAAACAATTTATTATTAATTATTTTAAATGTATTTACGAACTTGCATGAACTCATGCGTATTTTTAAATTATTAAATAAAGCATGTGTGTGTATATTTAATTAATTAGGGTTTATTATTACCCTAATATTTTATTAATTATTTATTTGTTTAATTGTTATTTAATTAATTTTATTTAGTATAAATTATTAAAATATTAGATTTTATGTGTGTGGTGTATATTTGATGTGTGTAATTTAATATTATTTTAATATATAGTATAAAGTATATATATATACATATATACATCAAAAATCAAAAGAATTGGAAAATTACCATTTTGCCCCCAAGTCTTCTTCTTCCTCCCGATCCTTCTTCTCGCCGTCCGGTCGCTGCTACTGCCGTTTCTTCACCGTGGGTGTGCCGTCCGGTGTGCCACCGCCTTCCCCAACCTTTTTCGCCGCCTGAGGTAGCCGTTTCCGACGCCTGGAAGTCGATTTTGGCCGGAGAAGTCGAAAATCGATCCACCGTCGATCACGTCGATTCCAGCCACCGTTTTTGACACCGCCAGTATCTTTCTTCTCCTTGAGCTCCGGTGAGTGTGATTCTAGCTTTGGTTTGAGCTAAAATGGTCTAGAATTGCTTAGGTTTCGATTTTGTCAATTTCGGCCTATTAGGGTTTTTGATTTTTTTGAGCTTCTAATTGATTCATTCATGAAAAATTCCTTCACAAATATTGTGCTTAGTAGCTCAATCTACATGTATGAATTTTTGTAGAATTTTTGGAGATTTTTTGGATTTTTGGGTATTTTTGAATATTTTAATATTATTTTCTAATTTTCGGAAATTAATTATTTAAATTATGAAATTGGAGTTTATGGTTAAATTAGGTGTTGAAATGAATTATAGGAATTTATTTGGAATTTTTATGAATTTCTAAGTATTTATTTTGAATTATTGAAGTTTATGTGATTTTGAGAAATTAGGGTTAATTGTGTTTTAAATTGAATTTAATTGGTGAATTGAGTTTAATTATTAATATTATTGATAAATATGTTGAGAAAATTAATTTTGGATAATTGTATGATTTTTGGTGAATTTTTGAAGTAATTTAAGTATATTTATATATATAGGGGTATTTTGGTAATTTTACCCTAAAAATGTAATTTAATTGGTTTTATTAGTTATTTAAGGTATAAAAATGATTTATACAAAATATTTGGTATTTTTAACTAATTAAAACTATTTTTCGTGAATTATTTTCAATTATATATATAATATACGGTTTTTCTAATAAAATGAGTTTTAATCGATTTTTATAGTGTTTCAAGGTTAATTATGTAATTTCTACCTATGAGATGTATTACTATGTTGTGAGGATATTTTTGGTATACTTGGAATATGTTCTGTGTTTGTGGACCCCGGCCGATGGACTGTAGTTTGGAGTCCGACCGTGGGATTTTGATTGTGCCTTGTGTAGTTTTCGAAGTGTATTTCTTTGCAGGGTCGGCTCTACTCTTTTGAGTAGAGAGATGTCCGTTTTACAGGGGAGGTTCTGTCGGATTTTCGATAGAATTCTCATAAAACGTGATATCCAGTCGAACCCTAATTTTCGATTCTGTGTTTAATACTCTAGATTGAATTCTAGGATTTCTGTTAGGTTTATTCTGATGTTGATTATTTATTGCTTGTTTAGTTGCGCCGAGACCGAGGGCTAGTGGACCAGACCCGTCGGACCTGTCTCGTGGAGCGCATTAAGTGAGTTACTATTTTATATATATATGCTTAGGATGCATGATTTAGAAATGCATGTTTTATGTTGATTAAATATGCATAAATAATTTGATTATTTCTTAAGTTTACATTAAGTATATTTTTGGTATATATTAAATTATATACATGTTTTGTAAATAAAATATATTTAAAATGTTTTTAAATATATTTTTAGTTTAATTTATGATTTGACTGGATTTATTTGACGTATATATACTCGAAATATACCTGGTTTACTTTTGGTATATTTTTGGTATATATATGGATTATATTGTTATTTCATTTACATTCATGCATCATTTATTTTTGTGAATGAATGTTTTATATTATTTATTAATGAAGGATATCAATAGAACGTGCTACCTAGTGGGCAGCACTAGGACCAAGTACGTACCGGTACGCCTATAGTAATTAGGCTATAATACTAACTTATTTGTGGATATTGATTTGATTATGATTATCGATATGTGAGATGTGGTTTGTGGGTGTGATTGCTGGAGCTCGGTTGACCAAGTGTCTCGGGGCCAATCACACTGGCAGTCAGACTGCTGGAGCTCGGTTGACTTAGTGTCTCGGGGCCAGTCTACTGTCTAAATGGATTAAGTGGATATATTTGGAATAAGTGAGCCTGTATGACCAGAGTCTTGTTTAACATTATTTCTGAGGTTGCGATATTCTAGGGTTCTATGTGATCCTTCATAAAAAAGGTTTTTCAGATAAAATATATAAAATGATTTTTATTGCATCTGTGTGCAATTGCCTGTATATATACATATTATATATATACTGTTAACTATATGCATTATCACTTAGTGTGTATGTATATATATCATAGTAATTCACTCAGTGAGGTCTGACTCCCCTCCGTTGACTATTTTTCAGGAGAGTCAACATCCTCAGACCTCAGTAGCAGGTCGATACGCCGGATTTCTTCCGCCCCGGCTTCTTTGTGTAAATTATATACTTGAGTCTCATTTATTTTATCTAGACACTACAGTAGTTGTGAATTAAAGTGTTGGATTTCATGTATTTTATTTTAAAGAGATGTATTATGTTGAAAATGGATTTGTATTAAAGGGATTTTATATATGTGATGATAATTTGATTTAAATCCAGTTGATGTGGATAATATTATGATATTATGATTTTTATTTTCCGCTGCATATTATATTGTTACTGTTATTATGGCATGATTTATTTTATTTTTAGGCTTGCTACGGGTTCCGGATTCGAAAGAATTCCCGTTCCCTAGCGCCGGTCATGGCCCCTATTTTGGGTCGTGACACCTGTTTTCCATTTTGGCTGAAAATCGTCCCTTTGTCGTTTCTCCCATTTTCGGCCACCGTTTTTGACACCGTCGGTCTCTTTCTTCTCCTTGATCTCCAGTGAGTGTGATTCTAGCTTTGGTTTGAGCTAAAATGGTTTAGATTTGCTTAGGTTTTGATTTTTCGAATTCGGCCACATTAGGGTTTTCAATTTTTTTGAGCTTTGAATTGGTTGATTCATGTTAACTCCCTTCACAAATGTTGTTCCTAGTAGCTTAATCTACATGTATGAATTTTTGTGGAATTTTTGGAGATTTTTTTTAATATTATTTTCTAATTTTCGGAAATTAATTATTTAAATTATGAAATTGGGGTTTATGGTTAAATTAGGTGTTGAAATGAATTATAGGAATTTATTTGGAATTTTGGGAAAATTAGGTTAAATGTGTTTTTATTTGAATTTAATTGGTTAATTGAGTTTAATTATTAATATTATTGATAAATATGTTGAGAAAATTAATTTTGGATAATTGTATAATTTTTGGTGAATTTTTGAAGTAATTTAAGTATATTTATATATATAGGGGTATTTTGGTAATTTTACCCTAAATTGGCTAAAAATGTAATTTAATTGGTTTTAATAGTTATGTAAGGTATAAAAATTATTTCTATAAATTATTTAGTATTTTTAACTAATTAAAACTATTTTTCGTGAATTATTTTCAATTATATATATAATATACAATTTTTCTAATAAAATGAGTTTTTATCGATTTTTACAGTGTTTTAAGGTTATTTATGTAATTTCTACCTATAAAATGTATTTCTGTGATTTAAGGATATTTTTGGTATTTCTGGAATTGTTCTGTGTTTGTGGACCCCGGTCGGTGGACTGTAGTTTGGAGTCCGACCGTGGGATTTTGATTGTGCCTTGTGTAGTTTTTTGAAGTGTATTTCTTTGCAGGGTTGGCTCTACTCTTTTGAGTAGAGAGATGTCCGTTTTACAGGGGAGGTTCTGCCGAATTTTCGATAGAATTCTCGTAAAACGTGATATCCAATCGAACCCTAAATTCTATTTCCGTATTTAATACTCTAGATCGAATTCTAGGAATTCTGTTAGGGTTTATTCTGATGTCTATTATTTATTGCTTGTTTAGTTGTGCCGAGACCGAGGGCTAGTGGACCAGGCCCATCGGACCCGTCTCGTGGAGCGCATTAGGTGAGTTACTATACTATATATATATGCTTAGGATGCATGATTTAGAAATACATGTTTTATGTTGATTAAATATGCATAAATAATTTGATTATTTCTTAAGTTTATATTTAGTTTATTTTGGTTTATTTTTGGTATATAATAAATTATATACATGTTTTGTTAATAAAATATATTTAAAATGTTTTTAAATATATTTTTAGTTTAATTTATGATTTGACTGGATTTATTTGACGTATATATACTCGAAATATACCTGGTTTACTTTTGGTATATTTCTGGTATATATATGGGTTATATTGTTATTTCATTTACATTCATGCATCATTTATTTTTGTGAATGAATGTTTTATATTTAATGATGAAGGATATCGATAGAACGCGCTACCTAGTGGGCAGCACTAGGACCGAGTACGTACCGGTACACCTATAGTATTTAGGCTATATTACTAACTTATTTGTGGATATTGATTTGATATGATTATTTGATATGTGTGAGATATGGATTGGAGGTGTGATTGCTGGAGCTCGGTTGACCATGTGTCTCGGGGCCAATCACACTGGCAGTTAGACTACTAGAGCTCGGTTGACTTAGTGTCTCGGGGCCAGTCTACTGTCTAAATGGATTAAGTGGATATATTTGGATTCAGTGAGCCTGTATGGCTAGAGTGTTGTCTAACACTATTTCCTGAGGTTGCGATATTCTAGGGTTCTATGTGATCCTTCATAAACTGTGATTTTCAATAAAATATATAAAAATGATTTTATTGCATTTGTGTGTAATTGCCTGTATATATATATTAGATATATACTGTTGACTGTATGCATTATCATTTAGTGTGTATGTATATATATTATAGTAATTCACTCAGTGAGGTCTGACTCCCCTCCGTTGACTATTTTTCAGGAGAGTTAACATATTCAGACCTCAGTAGCAGGTCGATACGCCGGATTTCTTCCACCCCGGCTTCTTTGTATAAATTATCTACTTGAGTCTTATTTATTTTATCTAGACACTGCAGTAGTTGTGAATTAAAGTGTGGGATTTCATGTATTTTGTTTAAAGAGATGTATTATATTGAAACTGGATTTGTAGTAAAAGATTTATATATCTATGAGACAAGATTTGACTTAAATCCAATGATGAAATGTTCTTATTATATTTATGATTTTTATTTCCGTTGCATATATATTATTGTTATTGTTATTATTGCATGATTTATTTTATTTTTAGGCTTGCTACGGGTTCGAGATTCGAAAGAATTCCCGTTCCCTAGCGCCGGTCTTGGCCCCTGTTTTGGGTCATGACAGAAATATCATAAATATATATAAAAATTATTAACACTGCATATCCCGATGCAGTATTAAAATATTTAAAAATACGGGATATTACAATTTCCCCCTTTTGTCAACATTTTTGTTAAAATTAATGTTAATTAGCATAAAATGATAAGTATACCCTTACTGCTTATCCCCTCTAGTTTATTATATTATACTACTTACCCCTGAAATTTAAAATACACATATTTATTTTTCACTATTATATTTTTGCTATTTTTATCAAATTTTTTTTTGAAATTATTAAAATTGTTGTTAAACATGCATAAATAGCCAAAATAACATTTAATTTAAAAGGTAGTTCAATCGTAAAATAAAAAATAATTTTAATTAATTTAATTTATAAACCTGATAGTTTAAATTTGTAATATCCCGTGTTTTTAAAATATTTTTACACTGTACCGGGATATGCAGTGTTAATAGTTTCTGTATTTTATATGATATTTTTATGAGTTAATATGTATTTAAAACCTATTTTAATTACTGTGTATTATTTTCAGTGTTTTACGTAAAATTTTCCCGGGACTTGCATTTTCGGGGAAATTTTCACGTAAACAATGTATTATTAATTATTTTAAATGTATTTACGGACTTGCATGAACTCATGCGTATTTTTAAATTATTAAATAAAGCCTGTGTGTGTATATTTAATTAATTAGGGTTTATTATTACCCTAATATTTTATTAAGTATTTATTTGTTTTATTGTTATTTAATTAATTTTATTTAGTATAAATTATTAAAATATTAAATTTTATGTGTGTGGTGTATATTTGATGTGTGTAATTTAATATTATTTTAATATATAGTATAAAGTATATATATATACATATATACATCAAAAATCAAAAGAATTGGAAAATTACCATTTTGCCCCCCAAGTCTCCTTCTTCCTCCCGATCCTTCTCCTCGCCGTCCGGGCATCTGTCACGCCGTTTCTTCACCATGGGTGTGCCGTCCGGTGTGCCACCGTCTTCCCCAACCATTTTCGCCGCCTGAGGAAGCCGTTTCTGACGCCTGGAAGTCGATTTTGGCCGGAGAAGCCGAAAATCGATCCACCGTCGATCACGCCAATTCCGGCCACCGTTTTCGACACCGCCAGTCTCTTTCTTCTCCTTGAGCTCCGGTGAGTGTGATTCTAGCTTTGGTTTGAGCTAAAATGGTCTAGAATTGCTTAGGTTTCGATTTTGTCAATTTCGGCCTATTAGGGTTTTTGAATTTTTTGAGCTTCGAATTGATTGATTCATGAAAAATTCCTTCACAAATGTTGTTCCTAGTATCTCAATCTACATGTATGAATTTTTTTAGAATTTTTGGAGATTTTTTGGATTTTTGAATATTTTAATATTATTTTCTAATTTTCGGAAATTAATTATTTAAATTATGAAATTGGAGTTTATGGTTAAATTAGGTGTTGAAATGAATTATAGGAATTTATTTGGAATTTTTATGAATTTCTAAGTATTTATTTTGAATTATTGAAGTTTATGTGATTTTGAGAAATTAGGGTTAATTGTGTTTTAAATTGAATTTAATTGGTGAATTGAGTTTAATTATTAATATTATTTATAAATATGTTGAGAAAATTAATTTTGGATAATTGTATGATTTTTGGTGAATTTTTGAAGTAATTTAAGTATATTTATATATATAGGGGTATTTTGGTAATTTTACCCTAAAAATGTAATTTAATTGGTTTTATTAGTTATTTAAGGTATAAAAATGATTTATACAAAATATTTGGTATTTTTAACTAATTAAAACTATTTTTCGTGAATTATTTTCAATTATATATATAATATACGGTTTTTCTAATAAAATGAGTTTTAATCGATTTTTACAGTGTTTCAAGGTTAATTATGTAATTTCTACCTATGAGATGTATTACTATGTTGTGAGGATATTTTTGGTATACTTGGAATATGTTCTGTGTTTGTGGACCCCGGCCGATGGACTGTAGTTTGGAGTCCGACCGTGGGATTTTGATTGTGTTGAGCTTGTTTTTTTAAAGTGTATTTCCTTATAGGGTCGGCTCTACTCTTTTGAGTAGAGAGATGTCCGTTTTACAGGGGAGGTTCTGCCGGATTTTCGATAGAATTCTCGTAAAACGTGATATCCAGTCGAATCCTAATTTCCGATTCTGTGTTTAATACTCTAGATTGAATTCTAGGATTTCTATTAGGTTTATTCTAATGTCGGTTATTCATTGCTTGTTTAGTTGCGCCGAGACCGAGGGCTAGTGGACCAGGCCCGTCGGACCTGTCTCGTGGAACGCATTAGGTGAGTTACTATACTATATATATATGCTTAGGATGCATGATTTAGAAATGCATGTTTTATGTTGATTAAATATGCATAAATAATTTGATTATTTCTTAAGTTTATATTAAGTATATTTTAGGTTTATTTTTGGTATATATTAAATTGTATGCATGTTTTGTAACTAAAATATATTTAAAATGTTTTTAAATATATTTCCAGCTTAATTTATAATTTGATTGAATGTATTTGATATATATATACTCGAAATATACCTGGTTTACTTTTGGTATATTTCCGGTATATATATGGTTTATATTGTTATTTTATTTAAATTCATGCATCATTTATTGTGAATGAATGTTTTATATTTAATGATGAAGGATATGAATAGAACGTGCTACCTAGTGGGCAGCACTAGGACCGAGTACGTACCGGTACGCCTATAGCTTTAGGCTATATTATTAACTATTTATGGATATTGATTTGATATGATTATTTGATATGTGAGATGTGGTTTGGGTGTGATTGCTGGAGCTCGGTTGACCAAGTGTCTCGGGGCCAATCACACTGGCAGTTAGACTGCTGGAGCTCGGTTGACTTAGTGTCTCGGGGCCAGTCTACTGTCCATATGGATTAAGTGGATATATTTGGATTAAGTGAGCCTGTATGGCTTGAGTGTTGTTTAACACTATTTTCTGAGGTTGCGATATTCTAGGGTTCAATGTGATCCTTCATAAAAGATGATTTTCAATAAAACATATAAAATGATTTTCTGCATTTGTGTGTATTTGCTTGTATATATATTAGATATATATATACTGTTGATTGTATGCATTACCATTTAGTGTGTATGTATATATATTATAGTAATTCACTCAGTGAGGTCTAACTCCCCTCCGTTGACTATTTTTCAGGAGAGTCAACATCCTCAGACCTCAGTAGCAGGTCGATACGCCGGATTTCTTCCGCCCCGGCTTCTTTATGTAAATTGTCTACTTGAGTCTTATTTATTTTATCTAGACACTGCAGTAGTTGTGAATTACAGTATTGGATTTCATGTATTTTATTTTAAAGAGATGTATTATATTGAAACTGGATTTGTATTAAAGAGATTATATATATCTATGAGATGAGATTCGATTTAAATCCAGTTGATGTGAATAATATTATGATATTATGATTTTTATTTCCGCTGCATATTATATTGTTACTGTTATTATGGCATGCTTTATTTTATTTTTAGGCTTGCTACGGGTTCTGGATTCGAAAGAATTCCCATTCCCTAGCGCCGGTCATGGCCCCTGTTTTGGGTCGTGACAAAGTTGGTATTAGAGCGGAGTTCTGTGTCAGGGCATAGTTATGTGAGTTGTGGCCCTAGTTTTAAAGTTGTGTTTTTCTGTTGGACTACTACAGTGTATTAGGTTCGAGTACGTCTTGATAAGTATTCTTTGCTGTAGTTTTCTGCGTTATTCCTTCGTTGTTTGTTTTGTATGAATCTTTTCGTTTGTCTTTTCAGAATGAGGAGGCAAGCGCGTGTCGCTCCACCGGTCGTTGAGGCCGAGGATGATGAGCCTTTTCAGGATGAGGTTTTACCTCTTGAGCAGCCAGTTAGACGTAGAGGTCGTGGCAGAGGTAGACCTCGAGGAGCGGCAGGTCGCCGTAGGCAGAGAGAGTTACAGGACGAGGAGCCTGTTGAGCCTGAGTTTGATGTTCCTGTTCCTCCAGTTGTTCAGCCTGTTCAACCTGCCTATCAACAGGGTATGTCTGACCCTGAGGCAGCTTTGTTCTATGCCCGAGTGGGCAGGATTGCTTTTGATGGTACTTCTGATCCATTAGACTTTCTGCATGCGATTGTGACTAGGACTCGGACTGCTCATATCGAGTACCAGCGGATCATGATCGTCGAGTTGTCTATTGAGGGACCAGCCTTAGATTGGTTCATTCAGATGATCCAACCTTATATGATGACAATGACATGGGCTCAGTTTCGAGAGCGGTTTATGAGGAGATTTTGTCCAGAGCCTCTTCGTTTGAGCTATCGTCTTCGATTGACCAGTATTTCTCGTGGAGATCAATCTGTAGAGGAGTATACCCGAGAGTTTCTTCATCTGGGTAGATATACTGAGGATCTGATGCGAGATTAGTATTTCGCAGTCACTACGTATGTTACTGGTTTGGGTTCAGCTTTTGCTGGTATGCCTACAGCAGGTCTTACTCTGGAGTCCGTGATTGAGTTAGCTAAGGAGATTGAGCTGAGGTTAGTTAGGCAGGGAGCGATGCCTGATTATTACCAGTTGGGAGTTCAGTCGAGTGGATCGCAGGCTACTCCATATTCGAGTTTTCATGTTGGATCGAGTAGTCAGCAGCGAGGTTCGACTCAGCAGAGTCAGAGACAGCAGCAGCGAGTGCATCGGAGCAGTAGACATGGCCGTGGAGGTCAGCGTAGATCGTTCAGATTTGGGTCAGGTGCTTCGAGCAGTAGCAGTGGTCGTAGTTCTGGATCAGCGGCCAGTGTTTGTCAGACTTGTGGTAGAGTCCATCAGGGACCATGTTATCTGACACCACTGACATGTTTCAGATGCGGGCAGACAGGACATTTTGCCAGATCGTGTCCTTATTTCGGGTATCAGCAGCAGCAGATTCCGCGATTCCCACAGCAGTCGATTGCTAGTGCAGCACCCGTGCCATTTCAGTTACCACCAGCCCAGCATCAGAGTTCCACTCAGTTTGTTCCACAGCAGAGTCGTGGTAGAGGTACTAGAGGAGGTGCCAGAGGTGTTGGCCAGGCTTCTACCAGTCAGCAGGGAGGTCGAGGTCAGGCCAGAGTCTTCCATCTGACTCAGCAGGATGCTCAGGCATCTAATGCAGTCGTGGCAGGTATTGTTTCTGTTTGTTACCTGGATGCTTGGGTTTTGTTTGATCCGGGTGCCACGCATTCGTTTGTTTCTCCTGTTTTTACTTCTAAATCTTGTTGGCAAGCTTCGAGGATGGCTTTTCCTTTGTCTGTTGCCACTCCTCTGAGTGATTCTTTGGACGCCAATATTGTTCTTTCTGGTTGTCCAGTTCTCGTGGGAGATAGAGAATTACTCGCTGATTTGATTTTGTTGGATGTGATGGAGTTCGATGTTATTTTGGGAATGGATTGGTTATCTCAGCACTTTGCCATGGTAGATTGCAGGAATAAGGAGGTGACTTTTAGAATTCCTGATGAAGTAGAGTTTAAGTTTGTTGGTGATAGGAGTTCAGCACCACAGAATCTTATTTCTGCTATTTCAGCTAGGAAATTGTTGAGGAAAGGTTGTTAGGGATTTTTGGCATTGGTCAGGGTTACGTCAGTGGAGAAGTTGTCACTCACAGATGTTCCTATTGCTTGTGAGTTTCCTGATGTTTTTCCCGAGGAGTTGCCAGGTTTACCACCTCATAGAGAGATTGAGTTCTGTATAGATGTGGGTACCAGGTACTACTCCTATATCTATGCCACCCTATCGTATGGCTCCTGCAGAGTTGAGAGAGTTGAAGGAGCAGTTGCAAGTGTTGTTGGATAAGGGTTTTATTAGACCTAGTGTTTCTCCTTGGGGTGCACCAGTCTTGTTTGGGAAGAAGAAGGATGGTACCCTGAGACTGTGCATTGACTACAGAGAGTTGAATAAGGTAACAGTTAAGAACAAGTATCCTCTTCCGAGGATAGATGACTTGTTTGATCAGTTACAAGGTGCACAGTTCTTTTCTAAGGTTGACTTGAGGTCGGGTTATCATTAGTTGCGGATTAGTGAGGTCAATGTTCCTAAGACAGCGTTCCGCACTCGATATGGCCATTATGAGTTTCTGGTGATGTCTTTTGGTTTGACTAATGCACCAGCAGCTTTTATGGACCTGATGAACAGAGTATTCAGACCGTATGTGGATCAGTTTGTAGTAGTCTTCATTGATGATATACTGGTATATTCGAGGAGTATGGAAGAGCACGTATATCACTTGAGGATTGTACTACAGACACTGAGAGATCATTAGCTTTATGCTAAATTCTCGAAGTGTGATTTTTGGATGGAGAGTGTTTCTTTTCTTGGACACGTAGTGTCTAAAGAAGGTATTCAGGTTGATCCACAGAAGATTGAGGCAGTATCTGAATGGCCTAGACCTACTTCTGTCATGGAGATTCGAAGTTTTCTGGGTTTAGCCGGGTATTATAGGCGGTTTGTGCAGGATTTTTCCAGGATTGCAGCCCCTATGACTCGCTTGACTCAGAAGAATGTTAGATTCGAGTGGTCAGAAGCTTGTGAGAATAGTTTTCAGTTATTGAAGGAGAAGTTGACCACAGCGCCAGTATTAGCTTTGCCTAATAGTGTGGATAAGTTCACAGTTTACTGTGATGCCTCTAGAATTGGTCTTGGTTGTGTGTTGATGCAGAATGGAAGGGTGATAGCCTATGCTTCGAGGCAGTTGAAGAAGCATGAGCAGAACTATCCTACACATGATCTTGAGATGGCTGCAGTGATCTTTGCTTTGAAGATTTGGAGACATTATTTGTACGGGGTGACTTGTGAGATATTTACTGATCACAAGAGCCTTAAGTACATTTTCCAGCAGTGAGATTTGAATTTGAGGCAGAGACGATGGTTAGAATTGTTGAAGGATTATGATTGCGAGATTCTTTACCATCCGGGTAAAGCTAATGTGGTAGCAGATGCCTTGAGTAGGAAGTCCTCAGGTAGTCTTGCTCACATCAGTGTTGAGAGGAGACCATTGATCCAAAAATTGCATCTGATGGTGGATCAAGGTCTGATGATGAAGATTAGTAGATCAGGTGGACTGTTAGCTCAGTTTAAAGTGCGATCTGTACTAAGGGATAGGATTAAAGCAGCTCAGAGCCGAGATCCTATTCTAGAAGAGCTTGCAGAGAATGTCAAAGCAGGGAAGTTCACTGATTTCACACTCGATGATGATGGTGTGTTGTGGATCAGTGGTAGATTGTGTGTTCTAGATGTGGATGACTTGAGAGAGGAGATTTGAGAGGAAGCACATTCTACAGCCTACAGCGTTCATCCAGGTGTTACTAAGATGTACCACAGTATCAGAGATCTATACTGGTGGGATGGATTGAAGAAGGATGTCACTGATTATGTTGCTAAGTACTTGACGTGTCAGCAAGTGAAAGCCGAACATCAGAAGCCTTCTGGGAAGCTTCAGCCTCTTCCTATTCCTGAGTGGAAGTTGGAAAGGATAGCTATGGATTTTTTGGTCGGTTTACCTCGTTCGAAGGATGGATACGATTCCATCTGGGTGATTGTTGACAGGTTGACGAAGTCTGCACATTTCTTGCCTGTGAGAGCCACATATTCAGTTGCTAGATTGGCGAAGTTGTATGTGAAGCATATTGTATGCCTTCATGGAGTACCTGTGTCCATTATGTCAGATAGAGGTTCGGTGTTTACTTCTCGTTTTTGGCAGAAGTTGCAGGAAGCGATGGGCACTAGGTTGGATTTCAGTACTGCTTTTCATCCTCAGACAGATGGTCAGTCTGAGAGGACGATCCAGACACTGGAAGATATGTTGAGGATGTGTGTCTTGGATTTGGGAGGTAGCTGGGATGATCATTTGCCACTTGTTGAGTTTGCATATAATAACAGCTACCATAGCAGTATTGGTATGGCACCGTATGAGGCGTTGTATGGAAGGAAGTATAGATCCCCGTTGTGTTGGGATGAGATTGGTGAGAGAGCTTTGACTGGACCAGAGATGGTTTAGGATGCTGCAGAGAAAGTCGCCGTGATTAAACAAAGATTAGAGACCGCAGTTAGCAGACAGAAGAGTTATGCGGACCCTAGGCGCAGAGATGTGGAGTTTCAGGTTGGTGATTTCATTTTTCTGAAAGTATCTCCGATGAAGGGTGTGATGAGATTTGGCAGGAAGGGTAAGTTAGCACCGAGATACATTGGACCGTTTGAGATTCTGGAGAGAGTTGGCATTGTTGCATATCGGTTGGATTTGCCTCCGAGTATGTCACAGGTGCATCCAGTATTTCATATCTCGATGTTGAGGAAGTATATCTCAGACCCTTCACACGTGTTGCAACCTGACAGTGTAGAAGTGAGTGAAGATTTGACGTTTGTGGAAGAACTTGTGGCGATCGTTGATTTTCAAGTTCGACAGTTGCGATCGAAGCAGATTCCGATGGTCAAGGTTCTGTGGCGTAGCGACAGAGTTGAAGAGCATACGTGGGAGACTGAAGCTGAGATGCGAGCTTCTTACCCGCATCTCTTTCCTTCTTGATATTGTTTTCTGGAATTCGGGGATGAATTCTTGTAGGGGGGGAGACTGTAATATCCCGTGTTTTTAAAATATTTTTACACTGTACCGGGATATGCAGTGTTAATAATTTCTGTATTTTATATGATATTTTTATGAGTTAATATGTATTTAAAACCTATTTTAATTACTGTGTATTATTTTCAGTGTTTTACGTAAAATTTTCCCGGGACTTGCATTTTCGAGAAAATTTTCACGTAAACAATGTATTATTAATTATTTTAAATGTATTTACGGACTTGCATGAACTCATGCGTATTTTTAAATTATTAAATAAAGCCTGTGTGTGTATATTTAATTAATTAGGGTTTATTATTACCCTAATATTTTATTAAGTATTTATTTATTTTATTGTTATTTAATTAATTTTATTTAGTATAAATTATTAAAATATTAAATTTTATGTGTGTGGTGTATATTTGATGTGTGTAATTTAATATTATTTTAATATATAGTATAATGTATATATATATACATATATACATCAAAAATCAAAAGAATTGGAAAATTACCATTTTGCCCCCCAAGTCTCCTTCTTCCTCCCGATCCTTCTCCTCGCCGTCCGGGCGTATGTCACGCCGTTTCTTCACCGTGGGTGTGCCGTCCGGTGTGCCACCGTCTTCCCCAACCATTTTCGCCGCCTGAGGAAGCCGTTTCCGACGCCTGGAAGTCGATTTTGGCCGGAGAAGCCGAAAATCGATCCACCGTCGATCACGTCGATTCCGGCCACTGTTTTCGACACCGCCGGTCTCTTTCTTCTCCTTGAGCTCCGATGAGTGTGATTCTAGCTTTGGTTTGAGCTAAAATGGTCTAGAATTGCTTAGGTTTCGATTTTGTCAATTTCGGCCTATTAGGGTTTTTGAATTTTTTGAGCTTCGAATTGATTGATTCATGAAAAATTCCTTCACAAATGTTGTTCCTAGTAGCTCAATCTACATGTAAGAATGTTTGTAGAATTTTTGGAGATTGTTTGGATTTTTGGGTATTTTTGAATATTTTAATATTATTTTCTAATTTTCGGAAATTAATTATTTAAATTATGAAATTGGAGTTTATGGTTAAATTAGGTGTTGAAATGAATTATAGGAATTTATTTGGAATTTTTATGAATTTCTAAGTATTTATTTTGAATTATTGAAGTTTATGTGATTTTGAGAAATTAGGGTTAATTGTGTTTTAAATTGAATTTAATTGGTGAATTGAGTTTAATTATTAATATTATTGATAAATATGTTGAGAAAATTAATTTTGGATAATTGTATGATTTTTGGTGAATTTTTGAAGTAATTTAAGTATATTTATATATATAGGGGTATTTTGGTAATTTTACCCTAAAAATGTAATTTAATTGGTTTTATTAGTTATTTAAGGTATAAAAATGATTTATACAAAATATTTGGTATTTTTAACTAATTAAAACTATTTTTCGTGAATTATTTTCAATTATATATATAATATACGGTTTTTCTAATAAAATGAGTTTTAATCGATTTTTACAGTGTTTCAAGGTTAATTATGTAATTTCTACCTATGAGATGTATTACTATGTTGTGAGGATATTTTTGGTATACTTGGAATATGTTCTGTGTTTGTGGACCCCGGCCGATGGACTGTAGTTTGGAGTCCGACCGTGGGATTTTGATTGTGTTGAGCTTGTTTTTTTGAAGTGTATTTCCTTGCAGGGTCGGCTCTACTCTTTTGAGTAGAGAGATGTCCGTTTTATAGGGGAGGTTCTGCCGGATTTTCGATAGAATTCTCGTAAAACGTGATATCCAGTCGAATCCTAATTTTCGATTCTGTGTTTAATACTCTAGATTGAATTCTAGGATTTCAGTTAGGTTTATTCTAATGTCAGTTATTCATTGCTTGTTTAATTGCGCCGAGACCGAGGGCTAATGGACCAGGCCCGTCGGACCTGTCTCGTGGAGCGCATTAGGTGAGTTACTATACTATATATATATGCTTAGGATGCATGATTTAGAAATGCATGTTTTATGTTGATTAAATATGCATAAATAATTTGATTATTTCTTAAGTTTATATTAAGTATATTTTCGGTTTATTTTTGGTATATATTAAATTGTATGCATGTTTTGTAACTAAAATATATTTAAAATGTTTTTAAATATATTTCCAGCTTAATTTATAATTTGATTGAATGTATTTGATATATATATACTCGAAATATACCTGGTTTACTTTTGGTATATTTCCGGTATATATATGGTTTATATTGTTATTTTATTTAAATTCATGCATCATTTATTGTGAATGAATGTTTTATATTTAATGATGAAGGATATGAATAGAATGTGCTACCTAGTGGGCAGCACTAGGACCGAGTACATACCGGTACGCCTATAGCTTTAGGCTATATTACTAACTATTTGTGGATATTGATTTGATATGATTATTTGATATGTGAGATGTGATTTGGGTGTGATTGCTGGAGCTCGGTTGACCAAGTGTCTCGGGGCCAATCACACTGGCAGTTAGACTGCTGGAGCTCGGTTGACTTAGTGTCTCGGGGCCAGTCTACTGTCCATATGGATTAAGTGGATATATTTGGATTAAGTGAGTCTGTATGGCTTGAGTGTTGTTTAACACTATTTTCTGAGGTTGCGATATTCTAGGGTTCTATGTGATCCTTCATAAAAGATGATTTTCAATAAAACATATAAAATGATTTTCTGCATTTGTGTGTATTTGCCTGTATATATATTAGATATATATATACTGTTGATTGTATGCATTACCATTTAGTGTGTATGTATATATATTATAGTAATTCACTCAGTGAGGTCTGACTCCCCTCCGTTGACTATTTTTCAGGAGAGTCAACATCCTCAGACCTCAGTAGCAGGTCGATACGCCGGATTTCTTCCGCCCCGGCTTCTTTATGTAAATTGTCTACTTGAGTCTTATTTATTTTATCTAGACACTGCAGTAGTTGTGAATTACAGTATTGGATTTCATGTATTTTATTTTAAAGAGATGTATTATATTGAAACTGGATTTGTATTAAAGAGATTATATATATCTATGAGATGAGATTCGATTTAAATCCAGTTGATGTGAATAATATTATGATATTATGATTTTTATTTCCACTGCATATTATATTATTACTGTTATTATGGCATGCTTTATTTTATTTTTAGGCTTGCTACGGGTTCTGGATTCGAAAGAATTCCCGTTCCCTAGCGCCGGTCATGGCCCCTGTTTTGGGTTGTGACAAAATTAATAATTGAAATAAAAAAAATTGAAGCTGAAAAAGTGTAATGACCTTATATTTTAAATAATATAAAATTATTTTGGAATATGCAGTGTTAAGAAAATTTTAAATTTTATTTATATATTATTATTAATTGTGTATATTTTTCATTTATTTTCTTTTAAAGGTTTATTTATTTAAAATAATTTATTTTATGTGGGAGTTCTATTACTTGAAAGTATTAAAGTTATTATTAATACTACTGTTATTTTTATTATCATTAGTATTACTATTAATTGTTATTATTTCATGCATGTATCTTTATTGTTATTATTATTATGTCATGACTCAAACCGAGAGTCATGACCGGTGCTAGGGAACGGAAATTTTTTCAAATCCAGAACCCATAGCAAGCCTTAAAAGAATAAAAGCATACAATAAATAAATAAATAAAATACACCAAAATTAAAATCTTAAATCAATATAAAATAAATACTTATGTCATATTATAAAATAAAATATTTGCATACAATATTCAGAGAAAGGTCTTTGACAAGAACAACATTAAGAGAAAGGTCTTTGACAAGAACAACATTATACAGATACAAAGTACAACTACTACTGCAGTTTTCTAGAATACAATAAAAGTTAGATAAATAATTTACATAAACTAGTCGGGGCTGAAGAAGTCCAGCATAGAGGTCTACTACTGAGGTCTGAAGATGAGGAATTTCCTAAAAAAAAACAACTGAGGGGAGTCAGACCTCGCATAGTGAATTATTATATTATATATACATGCACCTCCTAATGTCATATGCAATATATATATATATATATATATATATATATATATATATATATATATATATATATATATATATATATATATATATATATATATATATATATATATATACAGGCATTTCATATAGATGTTGAAATCACTTTTATATATAATAAATGTTGAAAAATGTTTATTTGAATCAAGGATTAAATAGAACCCTAATTAATCGCAACCTCAATCAATAATACCGCTCTAGCCATACAAACTCACTTAATTCTAAATTAATTCTCTTATTCCATATTGGACAGTAGACTGGCCCTGAGACACTAAGACAACCGAGCTCCAACAGTCTCACTGTTAGTATGATTGGTCTCAAGACACTAAGTTAACCGAGCTTCAGCAATCACATCAATCTCAAAATTAATCAATCAAATAAAAGTCAGCTCAAGTGATTTAATAACTCATCCCTAAATCTATCGTACCGATACGTACACAGTCCTAGTGCTGCCCACTAGGTAGCACGTTCTATCTATATCCTTCAATTAAAATTGAATATACATATGGGAAAATAAATAATGCATAATTAAACATAATAACATTCATAAAAATGAAATAAACCATATATATATATATATATATACTAAAAATATACTAAGTATATTTCAAGTATATATATATGCTAAATAAATCCAAAAATCAACCACAAATATACCAAATATATTCTAAGTATATATTGAAAATATAACATGCATATATATTGAAATATACCAAAAATATACCTAACATATACTAAAACATTTAATAAAACAATTCATGAATAAATACACATTAAAATATGAATACTCAATATCATGCATCCTATAGGCAATGTATATATAAAATAATAACTTACAATTCCACGCTCCTCGAGACTGGCTCGACAGACCCGGTCCAATAGGTCTCGGTCTTGATGCAACTAGAAAATAAATAATAATACAAATTAGAATAAATTCCTAACTTATACTTCTAAAAGAGACTCGATCTAGGAATAAAAAACACAGAAATTCAGAATCGACCCAACGTCACGTTTTACGAGAATTTAACTGAAAATTCAGTAGAAATTCCCCTATAAAACGGACATCTCTCTACTAAAAAGTAGAGTCGATCCAGTAAGAAAACACACTTCTAACACAAATTGCACAACACCTCAAGTTGGGACCCCGAACTACACAATTTCCTAACTGAGGTTCACAAATTCACCAAAAACACATTTAAAATCATAAATATATTACAAATCAATAAATTCCATAAATATCCTCAAAATACAAAAATATAATATATTTAAACAATAAAACACCAAATACAATTATTAAATAAAAATCCCAAATAATAATATAATATTAATAAAAATCTAATTTTTCAATAATTACACATAAAATAGTAAAAATTCACTTTTATACATTCAAATAGCTTTAATAGCCTAAATATGTATTAAAAGTAATTAAAAACCCATTAAATCACCAAAATAGTAAATAATATATTATTTGAATATAATTTTTGAAAATTATTATTAATTAATTAAAATAGTAAATAATATAGAAAAATCATTTGAATACCCTAAATAATTCCAAAACCATCTAAAACATATTATTTAACTATAATTTTCATAAAATTACACAATTAACTCAATAATACAAAATATGCATAATATAGTTAATATTCTCAAAAATTATATAAATTCACCAAAAATTATTTTAAATATTCTAAAATTATTAACTCACATTACAAACACTAATTCAACTAAATTTTCAATAAAAATAATTAATTAACATAATTATCAATAATTCAATATTTAATATTAAAATAATCAAAAATTCAAATTAATTCAAAAAAATTGACAAAAAATATATTTGAGAAGCTTGAGCTACAACAAACAATATTTCTGAAGCAAATTTTCATGAATCAACCTAAATCAAGTTCAAAAAAATCAAAAACCCTAAATCACATAAACTAAAAATTGGAGATATCTAAAAATCTAGAGGCTTTGAGCTTAAACGGATCTTGGAAATGGACTCATTAAATGAAAAGCTTCCAAATGAGTCTAGTCCGATGAGCTAGAGTGGTCGAAATCCTCACCGGCGACGTGAAGCTCAAGATTTGGCCTACTCTGTTTTCCCGCGATGCAGGCGGCGACATGTGGTTCTACTAGCGGTGGGTGGCAGCTAGGAACATCCAGGGTCAATGGCGGTGGGTGTGTCATGACCCAAAACAGGGGCCATGACCGGTGCTAGGGAACGAAAATTCTTTCGAATCCGGAAACCGTAGCAAGCCTTAAAATAAATAAAAACATGCAATAATTATAATAACTACATAAATAATATTATGCAGCGGAAATAGAATCATAAATAATTAAATAATATCCACCACGGGATTTAAATCAACAACTCATCTCATATATATAAATAAACTTTTAATACAAATCCAGTTCAAATATTTAAAGTACATAACTCACACAAATATAATACATAAACTCCACAACTATATACAACTACTACAGTGTCTAGATTATAAAATAAAACTCAAATAAGCAGTTTACATAATGAAGCCGGGGCGGAAGAAAACCAGCGTAAGGGTCTGCTACTGAGGTCTGAAGACGATAACTCTCTTGAAAAATAGTCAACGGAGGGGAGTTAGACCTCACTGAGTGAATTACTATAATATATATACATGCATACTAAATGTCGATGCACACAGTCAAAAGTATATATAATAAATATATATACAAGCAAATACACACAGATGCAACAAAATCATTATATATATATATTTACTGAAAATCACTGTTTATGAAGGATCAAATAGAACCCTAGAAAATCGCAACCTCAAAATAGTGTTAGACAACACTCTAGCCATACGGGCTCACTTATTCCAAATAAGTTCACTTGTTCCATTTGGACAGTAGACTGGCTCCGAGACACTAAGTCAACTGAGCTCCAGCAGTCTAACTGTCAGTGTGATTGGCCCCGAGACACTTGGTCAACCGAGCTCCAGCAATCACACTCCCAAATCATATCACACATTAAATAAATCAATCCGATCATAATCCACAAATAGGTTAGCAATAAAGCCTAAATGCTATCGGCGTACCGGTACGTACTCGGTCCTAGTGTTGCCCACTAGGTAGCACATTCTATTGATATCCTTCATTAAAATATAAAACATACATTTATAAAAATAAATGATGCATGAATTTAAATAAAATAGCAACGTAAACCATATATATACTAAAAATATACCAAAAGTAAACCAGGTATATTTTGAGTATATATACTTCAAATAAATCCAATATAATTGCAAAGTAAACTAGAAATATATTAAAAAACATTTTAAATATAATTCATTAATAAAACATGCATATAGTTTCAAATATACCGAAAATAAACTAAAGATAAAATAAAAATAAATTAAAAATAAACTTAAGTACTAATTAAATCATTATACATATTTAATAAAAAAAACATATATTTCTAAAATCATGCATCCTATAGCATATATATATAAAATAGCAACTCACTATTTATTGCGCTCCTCGAGATGGGTCCGATGGGCCTGGTCCACTAGGCCTCGGTTTCGGTGCAACTAAACGAACAAATAATGACAGGAATCAGAATAAATCTAACAGAAGTTCTAAAGACTCGATCTAGAATACTAGACATAGGATTAAATTAGAATTTGACCGGATATCACGTTTTACGAAAATTCTACCAAAAATTTGACAGAACCTCCCTTGTAAAATGGACATCTCTCTACTCAAAGAGTAGAGCCGGCCCTGCAAAGAAACACACTTCAAAAATACACAGAATTCACAACTAAAATCTCTCGGTTAGACTCCAAACTATAATTCACCGATCGAGGTCCACAATTCATAGAATATTCACAAAATACCAAAAATACCCTTATATAATAAAAATACATTTTATAAGTAGAAATTACGTAATTAACCCTAAAACACAGTAAAAACCGATAAAAACTCATTTTATTAGAAAAATCATATATTATATATATAATTGAAAATAATTTACGAAAAATAGTTTTAATTATTTAAAAATACTAAATAATTTGTAGAAATCATTTTTATACCCTAAATAACTATCAAAACCAATTTAATTACATTTTTAGCCAATTTAGGGTAAAATTACCAAAATACCCCTATATGTATAAATATACTAAAATTAATCCAAAAATTCACCAAAAATAATATAATTGCACAAAATTAATTTTCTCAACATATATTTCAATAATATCAATAAATATACTTAATTAACCAATTTATTTGAATTAAACACATAATTTACCCTATTTTTCAAAATTGCATAAACTAAATAAATTCAAAATAAATACATAAAAATTCACAAAAATTGTAAATAAATTTTTATAATTCATTTCAACACCTATATTTACCATAAAACCCAATTTCATAATTTAATTAATTAATTTTCAAAAATTAGAAAATAATAATAAAATAATAAAAAATACCCAAAAATCAAAATAAAATCCAAAAATTCTACAAAAATTCCAGCATGAAGATTAACTACTAGGATCAAAGTTTGTGAAGGAAATTTTCATGAATCAATCAAATTGAAGTTAAAAAAAAATAAAAAAACTCAAGTAGGCCGAATTTGAAAAATTGACAAAAACCTTACCAAATCGAGTTTTAAGCTTAAAGGAAGCTTAGAATCATCTTCTATGGTGTCTGAGGAGTTCAACGGCACCGGAATGATAGGTTTTGGTGGCCGAAAATGCGAGGTGTGGAGGAAGAAGCAAATTTCGGCCAAAACAAGTTTTTTAGCTTCACTGACGCCGGAGAGGGTGGAAGGGAGTGGCGGAGCTGCTGGAGGAAGAGGGTGGACGTCCAGGAGTCACACAGACGGTAGTCGGCCGGAGTTGCAGCGGGATGGTGAGGAGATGGCTCAGGAGGAGGGGTATGTTTTGTAAATTTACCAAAGTTTATATATATATATATATATATATATATATATTAATAACTTTAATAATTTATATTAAAATATAGTAATATTATACTTAGAAAAATTACACACCACATGTTTAAAATAAACAATATATATATATATATATATATATATATATATACATACATACATACATATACATATACACATAGTAATTAAAATGAAACTATACAATATATATTTATTTTATTAAAAATAATAAAATAATTAATAAACTCTAAAATTATTAAATATATAGATATATATATGCATGTATATGTATGTATTTTAATACGACCATTATAATAGTGCATGGACTCATGCGAATTCATAAATCTATTTAAAATAATTACTATTAAATTATTTACGTGTTAATTTCCCCGAAAATACAATTCCCGGGAAAAATTTACGTAAATATCTTAAAATAATTAAGAATAATTAAAACAACTTAATATTTATCAAACATATGAAAATAATCATAAATATATATAAAAATTATTAACACTATATATCTCGATACAATATAAAAATATTTAAAAACTCGGAATATTATAGGGTGATAGAGGGTGGGGCGGCTCTGGCTTAGTCTGGATGACGATGATCGAAAGTGGGAAGAAGAAGAAGAAAAAAAAAAGAAGGAAGAGGGAGATGTTGACTCGATTTTGCACTGCTTTTGACTATTTTTTTATTAAATTATAAAATTACCAAAATGCCCTTCACTCAAATTAATAATAATAATAATAATAATAATAATAATAATAATAATAATAATAATAATAATAATAATAATAATAATAATAATAATAATAATAATAATACTAATAATAATAACTTTAATATTGTCAATTAATCTCACGTAAAATAAATTATTTTTACTTAAATAATTCCTCAAAATAAAATACATAAATATTATCAGTAATTAACAATAATAATGTACGAATAAAATTTAAAATTATTAACACTGCAATTCTAAAATAATATTATTTAATTTAAAATACTAGGTCTTTAGAATCTTCCCTCATTATAAGAATTCGTCCTCGAAGTCAAAGAAAATAGCAGAATAAAAATTATCGAGGAAAGAGATAAGGATAAGAAGCTCGCATATTTGCTTCAGTCTCCCAAGTATGCTCCTCTACATTGTTGCTTCGCCACAACACCTTGACCATCGAAATCTGCTTTGAATGCAACTGATGAACTTGATAATCTACAATCGCAATAGGTTCCTCCTCGAATGTCAGGTCTTCACTCAATTCCATACTATCAGGCTGCAACATGTGTGAAGGGTGTAAAATATACTTCATCTGCATCGAGATATGAAATATTGGATACACTTGAGACAAGCTTAGAGGCAAAGCCAATCGATATGCAACAGTGCTCACTCTCTCTAAAATCTCAAATGGTCCAATATATCTCGGTGTTAGCTTACCCTTCTTGCCAAATTTCATCACACCCTTCATAGGTTACACCTTCAGAAACACATCATCTTCAACCTGGAATTCTATATCTTTGCGTCTCAGATCCGCATAGCTCGTTTGTCTGCTAACTATGGTCTCTAGTCTCCTCTTAATCACAGTAACCTTCTCAGCAACATCCTAAACCATCTCAGGTACAGTCAACTCTCTTTCCCTAATCTCATCCCAACTCAGAGGGGATCTACACTTCCTTCCATACAAAACCTCATATGGTTCCATCCAATACTACTACGGTAGCTATTATTATATATAAACTCCATAAATGGCAAATGATCATCCCGGCTACCTCCTAGATCCAATACAAACATCCTCAACATATCTTCCAATGTTTGGATCGTCCTCTCAGACTGACCATTTGTTTGAGGGTGAAAAGCAGTATTGAAATCAAGCTTGGTACCTATCACTTCTTATAACTTCTGCCAAAATTGAGAGGTAAACACCAAACCTCTATAAGATACAATGGACACAAGTACTCCGGGAAGGCACACAATATGTTTAACATACAGCTTCACCAATTTAGTTACAGAATAAGTGACTTTCACAAGCAAGAAATGAGTAGACTTGGTCAAACCTGTCCACAATCACCCAGATGGAATCATATCCATCCTTAGAATGAGGTAAACCAACCATAAAATCCATAACAATTCTCCCCTATTTCCACTCTGGAATAGGAAGTGGCTAAAGCTTCCTAGAAGGCTTCTGCTGTTCATCTTTCACCTGCTGACACGTTAAGCACTTAGTAATAAAATCAGCTATATCTTTCTTCAGTCCATCCCACCCGTAAAAATCTCTGATACTATGGTACATCTTAGTAACACCTGGATGTACGTTGTAGGCTGTAGAATGTGCTTCCTCAAGGATCTCTTCTCTCAAATTATCTATATTAGGAACACAAAACCTACCACTGATCCACAAAACACCTTCATCATCAAGTGTGAAATCAGTAAACTTCCCTGCACGAATATTCTCTGCAAGCTTTACAAGAATAGGATCTTGGCCCTGAGTTGCCTTAATTCTATCTCTCAGCATAGATCGAACTTTGAACTAAGCTAACAGTCCACCAGATCTACCTATCTTCATCATCAAACCTTGATCCACTAACTGGTGCAACTCTTGGATTAACGGTCTCCTTTCCACACTGATGTGAGCAAGACTACCTGAGGACTTCCTACTCAAGGCATCTGCTACCACATTAGCCTTGCCTAGATGATAGAGAATCTCACAATCATAGTCGTTCAGGAGTTCTAACCATCTCCTTTGTCTCAAATTCAGATCTCTCTACTAAAAAAATGTACTTAAGGCTTTATGATAAGTGAAAATCTCACATGTCACCTCGTACAGATAATGTCTCCAAATCTTGAGAGCAAAGATCACTGCAACCATCTCTAGGTCATGGGTAGGATAATTCTGTTCATGCTTCTTTAACTGCCTCAAAGCATAAGCTATCACCATACCATTCTGCATCAACACACAACCTAGGCCAACTCTAGAGATCGACCGGACATCACGTTTTACGAGAACTCTATCGAAAATTCGATAGAATCTCCCCTGTAAAACGGACATCTCTCTACTCAAAGAGTAGAGCCGACCCTGCAAAAGAAACACACTTTGAAAAACTGGCTCAACCACTCATCCACAACCCCTCGGTCAGACTCCAAACTATAGTCTACCGACCGGGGTCCACAATCACAGAATAATTTCAGAAATACCAAAAATACCTTTATATCATAGAAATTCATTTTATAAGTAAAAATTACATAATTAACCTTTAAACACATTAAAAACCGATAAAAACTCATTTTATTAGAAAAATCGTATATTATATATATAATTGAAAATAATTCACGAAAAATAGTTTTAATTAGTTAAAAATACCAAATAATTTGTAGAAATCATTTTTATAGCTTAAATAACTATTAAAACCAATTAAATTACAAATTTAGCCAATTTTGTGTAAAATTACCAAAATACCCCTATATATGTAAATATACTAAAATTCATTCAAAAATTCACCAAAAATAGTATAATTATCCAAAAATTAATTTTCTTAACATATTTATCAATAATATCAATAATTAAACTCAATTAACCAATTGATTTCAATTTAAAACACAATTAACCCTATTTTTCAAAAATTCCATAAACTTAAATAATTCAAAATAAATACATAGAAATTCATAAAAATTCCAAATAAATTCCTATAATTCATTTCAACACCTATAATTATCATAAAACATAATTTCATAATTTAATTAATTAATTTTCGAAAATTAGAAAATAATATTAAAATATTCAAAAATACCCAAAAATCAAATTAATCTCCAAAAATTCTACAAAAATTCACACATGAAGATTAAGCTACTAGGATCAACATTTGTGAAGGGAGTTTTCATGAATCAAACAATTTGAAGTTCAAAGAAATCAAAAACCCTAATGTGGCCGAAATTGAAAATTCAAAACCTAAGTAAATCAAGACCAATTCAACTCAAACCAAAGCTAGAATCACACTCACCGAAGCTCAAGGAGAAGAAAGAGACCGGCGGTGTCAAAAACGATGGCCGCAATCATGAGGGAAGAAGAAAATGCAAACTCTCGGCTTCCGGCCAAAAACCGATCTCCAGGCGCCGGAAACGGCTGCTACAGGCGGCGAGGAAGGCTGGGGAAGGTGGTGGCACACTGGACGGCACACCAACGGCAAGGGATCGGGACGGCAGCGACCGGATTTGCGTGGGGAAGGTGATCGGGGAAGAAGGAGAAATCGGGGGCAAAAACGTAATTTTCCAAAATTTTTGTTTTTTAACTTATAATATGTATATATATATACTTTATACTATATATTAAAATAATATTAAATTACACACATTAAATATAAACCACACACATATAATTTAATATTTTAATAATTTATACTAAATAAAAATAATTAAATAACAATAAAACTAATAAATAATTAATAAAATATTAAGGTAATATTAAACCCTAATTAAATAAATAATTACATGTATACACGGTGTTTAATATTTTAAAATATGTATGAGTTCATGCAAGTCTGTAAATATATTTAAAATAATTAATAATAAATTATTTACGTGAAAATTTCCCCGAAAATAAAAATCTCGGGAAAATTTTACGTAAAGCACTGTAAATAATACACAATAATTAAAATAGGTTTTAAATACATATCAACTCGTAAAGATATCATAATATATATATAAAAATTATTAACATTGCATATCCCGATGCAATATTAAAATATTTAAAAACACGGGATATTACAGTCTTCCCCCCTGACAAGAATTCGTCCCTGAATTCCAGAAAGAAAAGATTACAGGATCAGGAAGGAAAGAGATAAGGGTAAAAAGCTCGCATCTCAGCTTCAGTCTCCCATGTATGTTCCTCAACTCTGTCACTACGCCACAGAACCTTGACCATTGGAATCTGCTTCGAACGCAACTGTCGAACTTGAAAATCAACGATCGCCACAGGTTCTTCCACAAACGTCAAATCTTCACTCACTTCTACATTGTCGGGTTGCAACATGTGTGAAGAGTCTGAGATATACTTCCTCAACATCGACATATGAAATACTGGATGCACTTGTGACATACTCGGAGGCAAATCCAACCGATATGCAACAGTGCCAACTCTCTCTAGAATCTCAAATGATCCGATATATCTCGGTGCTAACTTACCCTTCTTACCAAATCTCATCACACCCTTCATCGGAGATACCTTCAGAAAAATGAAATCTCCAACCTGAAACTCCACATCTCTGCGCCTAGGATCCGCATAACTCTTTTGTCTGCTAACTGCGGTCTCTAATCTGCGCTTAATCACGGTGACTTTCTATGCAGCATCCTGAACCATCTCAGGTCCAGTCAAAGCTCTCTCACCAATCTCATCCTAACTCAACGGGGATCTACACTTCCTTCCATACAAAGCCTCATATGGTGCCATGCCAATACTACTATGGTAGTTGTTATTATATGCAAACTCAACAAGTGGCAAATGATCATCCCAGCTACCTCCCAAATCTAGGACACACATCCTCAATATATCTTCCAGTGTCTGGATCGTCCTCTCAGACTGACCATCTGTCTGAGAATGAAAAGCAGTACTGAAATCCAACCTAGTGCCCATCACTTCCTACAACTTCTGCCAAAAATGAGAAGTAAACACCGAACCTCTATCTGACACAATGGACATAGGTACTCCATGAAGGCACACAATATGCTTCACATACAACTTCGCCAATCTAGCAACTGAATAAGTGGCTTTCACAAGCAAGAAATGTGCAGACTTCGTCAACCTGTTTACAATCACCCATATGGAATCGTATCCATCCTTCGAACGAGGTAAACCGACCACAAAATCCATAGCTATCCTTTCCTACTTCCACTCGGGAATAGGAAGAGCCTAAAGCTTCCCAGAAGGCTTCTGATGTTTGACTTTCACTTGCTGACACGTCAGACACTTAGCAATATAATCAGTGACATCCTTCTTCAATCCATCCCACCAGTATAAATCTCTAATACTGTGGTACATCTTATTAATGCCCGGATGAACGCTGTAGGCTGTAGAATGTGCTTCCTCTAAAATCTCCTTTCTCAAGTCATCTACATCAGGAACACACAATCTACCACTGATCCACAACATACCATCATCATCAAGTGTGAAATTAGTGAACTTCCCTGTTCGAACATTCTCTGCAAGCTCTTCCAGAATAGGATCTCAGCTCTAAGCTACTTTAATCCTATCCCTCAGTACAGATCGCACTTTAAACTGAGCTAGCAGTCCACCTGACCTACTAATCTTCATCATCAGACCTTGATCCACCATCAAATGCAACTCCTGAATCAACGGTCTCCTCTCAACACTGATATGAGCAAGACTACCTGAGGACTTTCTACTCAAGGCATTTGCTACCACATTAGCCTTACTTGGATGATATAGAATCTCGTAATCATAGTCCTTTAACAGTTCCAACCATCTCCTCTGCCTCAGATTCAAATCTCTCTGCTAAAAAATGTACTTAAGGCTCTTATGATCAGTAAATATCTCACAAGTCACCCCGTACAAATATTGTCTCCAAATCTTCAAAGCAAATATCACTGCAGCCATCTCAAGGTCATGTGTAGGATAGTTCTGCTCATGCTTCTTCAACTGCCTCAAAGCATAGGCTATCACCCTTCCATTTTGCATCAACACACAACCAAGACCAATTCTAGAGGCATCACAGTAAACTGTGAACTTATCCACACTATTAGGCAAAGCTAACACTGGCGCTGTGGTCAATTTCTCCTTCAACAACTGGAAACTATTCTCACACACTTCTGACCACTCGACCCTAACATTCTTCTGAGTCAAGTGAGTCATAGGGGCTGCTATTTCTGGAAAAATCCTGCACAAACTGCCTATAATACTCGGTTAAACCCAGAAAACTCCGAATCTCTGTAACAGAAGTCAGTCTAGGCCACTCAGACATTGCCTCAACCTTCTGTGGATCAACTTGAATACCTTCTTTAGACACCACGTGTCCAAGAAAAGAAACACTCTCCATCCAGAAATCACACTTCGAGAATTTAGCATAAAGCTGATGATCTCTCAATGTCTGCAGTATAGTCCTCAAATGATATACATGCTCCTCCATACTCCTCGAATATACCAGTATATCATCAATGAAGACTACCACAAACTGATCCACATATGGTCTGAATACCCTATTCATCAGGTCTATAAAAGCTGCTGGTGCATTAGTCAAACCAAAAGACATCACCAGAAACTCATAATGACCATATCGAGTGCGGAATACTGTTTTAGGAATATCAGCTTCACTGATCCGCAGCTGATGATAACCCGACCTCAAGTCAACCTTAGAAAAGAACTGTGCACCCTGTAGCTGGTCAAACAAGTCATCTATCCTCGGGAGATGATACTTGTTCTTCACTGTCACCTTATTTAATTCTCTATAGTCAATGCACAATCTCAGGGTACCATCCTTCTTCTTCACTAATAGGACTGGTGCACCCCAAGGGGAAACACTGGGTCTAATAAAACCTTTATCCAACAACTCTTGCAACTGCTCCTTTAACTCTTTCAACTCTGCAAGAGCCATTCTGTAGGGTGGCATAGATATAGGAGTAGTACCTGGAACCACATCTATACAGAACTTAATCTCTCTGTGAGGTGGTAAACTTGGCAACTCCTCGGGAAAAACATTAGGAAACTCACAAGCAACAGGAACATTTGTGAGTGACAACTTCTCCACTAAAGTATCCTTGACTAATGCCAAATATCCCTGACAACCTTTCTTTAACAACTTCTTAGCCGTAATAGCAGAAATAAGATTCTGAGGTGCTGAACTCCTATCACCCACAAACTTCAAATCTACTTTACCAAGAATTCTGAAAGTCACCTCTTTATTCCTGCATTCTACCACGACATAGTGCTGAGATAACCAATCCATTCCCAGAATAACATCAAACTCCATCACATCCAATAAAATCAAATTCGCGGGTAATTCTCTACCTCCCATAAGAACTGGACAACCAGAAAGAACAATATCAGTGTCCAAGGAATTGCTCAGAGGAGTGGCAACAGATAAAGGAAAAGCCATCCTCGAAGCTTGCTAATAAGATTTAGAAGCAAAAATGGGAGAAACAAACAAATGCGTGGCTATCGGATCAAATAAAACCCATGCATCCAGGTAACAGACAGAAAAAATACCTGCCACAACTGCATTAGATGCCTGAGCATCCTGCTGAGTGAGATGGAAAACTCTGGCCTGTCCTCGACCTCCCTGTTGACTGGTAGAAGCCTGGCCAACACCTCTGGCACCTCCTCTAGTACCTCTACCACGACTCTGCTGTGGGACAAAATGAGTGGAACTCTAATGCTGGGATGGTGGTAACTGAAATGGCATGGGTGCAGCACTAGCAATCGACTGTTGTGGGAATCACGGAATCTATGGCTGTTGATACCCCAAGTAAGGACATGATCTGGCAAAATGTCCTATCTGCCTGCATCTAAAGCATGTCAGTGGTGTCAGATAACACGGTCCTTGATGGACTCTACCACACGTCTGACAAACACTGGCCGCTGATCCAGAACTGCGACAACTACTGCTGCTCGAAGCACCTGACCCGAATCTGAATGATCTACGCTGACTTCCACGACCATGTCTACTGCTCCAATGCACTCGCTGCTGCTGTCTCTGACTCTGCTGAGTCGGACCTCACTGCTGACTACTCGATCCAACATGAAAACTCGAATACGGAGTAGCCTATAATCCACTCGACTGAACTCCCAACTGGTAGTAATCAGGCATCGCTCCCTGCCTAACTAGCCTCAACTCAATCTCCTTGGCTAACTCAATCACAAACTCGAGAGTAAGGCCTGCTGTAGGCATACAAGCAAAAGCAGAACCCAAACCAGTAACATAGGTAATGACAGCGAAATACTGATCTCGCATCAGATCCTCTGCATATCTACCCAGATGAAGAAACTCTCGAGTGTACTCCTCTACAGATCGATCTCCATGAGAAATACTGGTCAGTCGAAGACGATAGCTTAAACGAAGAGGCTCTGGACAGAATCTCCTCATAAATCGCTCTCTAAACTGAGCCTAGGTCATCGTCATCATATAAGGCTGGATCATTTGAATGAACCAATCTAGAGCTGGTCCCTCGACAGACAACTCTACAATCATGATCCGCTGATACTCGGTATGAGCAGTCCGAGTCTGAGTCTCGATCGCATGCAGAAAATCTAACGGATCAAAAGTACCATCAAACGCAATCCTGCCAACTCGGGTATAGAACAAAGCTGCCTCAGGGTCAGACATACCCTACTGATAGGTAGGCTGAACAACAGGAGGCACAGGAACATCAAACTCAGGCTCAACAGGCTCCTTATCCTGTAACTCTCTCTACCTACGGTGACCTGCCGCTCCTCGAGGTCTACCTCTGCCATGACCTCTATGTCTAACTGGCTGCTCAAGAGGTAAAACCTCATCCTAAAAAGATTCATCATCCTCGGCCTCAACGACCGGTGGAGCGACACGCGCTCACCTCCTCATACTGAAAAGACAAACGAAATGATTCAGACAAAACAGACAACGGAGGAATAATGCAAAAAACTAAAGCAAGGAATCCTTATCAAGATGTACTCGAACCTAATTCACTGCAGTTGTTCAACAGAAAACACAACTTTAAAACTAGGGCCATAACTCACATAACTAAGCCCTGACACAGAACTCTGCTCTGATACCAACTTTGTCACGACCCAAAACAGGGGCCATGACTAGTTTCTAGGGAACGGGAATTCTTTCGAATCCGGAACCCGTAGCAAGCCTAAAAATAAAATAAACATGCAATAGTAATAACAATAGTATATAATGCAGTGAAAATAAAAATCATAAATATCACAATAACATTTCCACCAATTGGAATTTAAATTAAATACTCATCTCATATATATATAAACTCTTTCAATACAAATCCAATTTAAAATATAATACATCTCTTTAAATATTTAATGACTACTGCAGTGTCTAGATAAAAATAAACCCAAGACTCAAAGAAGCAGTTTACATAAAGAAGCCGGGGCGAAAGAAATTTCGACGTACAGGCCTGCTACTGAGCTCTGAAGATGATGACTCTCCTGAAAAATAGTCAACGGAGGGGAGTCAGACCTCACTGAGTGAATTACTATAATATATACACATGCATACTAAATGACAATGCATACAATCAACAATATATATCTAATATGTATATATACAGGCAATACACATAGATGCAATAAAATCATTTTATATATATTTTATCTGAAAACCACTGGTTATGAAGGATCAAATAGAACCCTAGAAAATCGCAACCTCAAATCAGTGTCAAACAACACTCTAGCCACACAGGCTCACTTATTCCAAATATATCCACTTAATCCATTTAGATAGTAGACTGGCCCCGAGACACTAAGTCAACCGAGCTCCAGCAGTCTGACTGTTAGTGTGATTGGCCCCGAGACACTTGGTCAACCCAGCTCCAGCAATCACACCCAAATCCATTCTCACACGTCAAATAATCAAATCCAATCAATGTCCACAAATGGTTAGTAATATAGCCTAAATGCTATAAGCGCACCGGTACGTACTCGGTTCTAGTGTTGCCCACTAGGTAGCACGTTCTATCGATATCCTTCATTAATAAATATAAAACATACATTCATAAATAAATGATGCATGAATTTAAATAAAATAACATTATAAACCATATATATACTCGAAATATACCAAAAGTAAACCAGGTATATTTCGAGTATATATACGTCAAATAAATCCAATCAAATTACAAATTAAGCTAGAAATATATTTAAAAACATTTTAAATATAATTTATTAACAAAACATGCATATAATTTAATATATACCAAAAATAAATAAAAAATAAACTAAATATAAACTTCAGTAATAATCAAATTATTTATGCATATTTAATCAAAATAAAACATGCATTTCTAAATCATGCATCCTAAGCATATATATATAAAATAGCAACTCACACTTAGTGCGCTCCTGGAGATGGATCCGACGGGCCTGGTCCACTAGGCCTCGGTCTCGGTGCAACTAGACAAATAATAAATAATAGACATCAGAATAAACCTAATAAAAAATCCTAAAACTCGATCTAGAATATTAAACACAGAAACAGAATTAGGGATCGACCGGACATCACGTTTTACGAGAATTCTATCGAAAATTCGACAGAACCTCCCCTGTAAAATGGACATCTCTCTACTCAAAGAGTAGAGCTGACCCTGCAAAGAAACACACTTCGAAAAACATGCTCAACCACTCATCCACAACCCCTCGGTCGGACTCCAAACTACAGTCTACCGACCGGGGTCCACAATCACAAAATAATTTCAAAAATACCAAAAATACCCTTATATCATAGAAATTCATTTTATAAGTAAAAATTACATAATTAACCTTTAAACACATTAAAAATCGATAAAAACTCATTTTATTAGAAAAATCGTATATTATATATATAATTGAAAATAATTCACGAAAAATAGTTTTAATTAGTTAAAAATACCAAATAATTTGTAGAAATCATTTTTATAGCTTAAATAACTATTAAAACCAATTAAACTACAAATTTAGCCAATTTTGTGTAAAATTACCAAAATACCCCTATATATGTAAATATACTAAAATTCATTCAAAAATTCACCAAAAATAGTATAATTATCCAAAAATTAATTTTATTAACATATTTATCAATAATATCAATAATTAAACTCAATTAACCAATTAATTTCAATTTAAAACACAATTAACCCTATTTTTCAAAAAATCCATAAACTTAAATAATTCAAAATAAATACATAGAAATTCATAAAAATTCCAAATAAATTCCTATAATTCATTTCAACACCTATAATTATCATAAAACACAATTTCATAATTTAATTAATTAATTTTTGAAAATTAGAAAATAATATTAAAATATTCAAAAATACCCAAAAATCAAATTAATCTCAAAAAATTCTACAAAAATTCACACATGAAGATTAAGCTACTAGGATCAACATTTGTGAAGGGATTTTTCATGAATAAAACAATTCGAGTTCAAAAAAATAAAAAAACCCTAATATGGCCGAAATTGAAAATTCAAAACCTAAGCAAATCAAGACCAATTCAGCTCAAACCAAAGCTATAATCACACTCACCAGATCTCAAGGAGAAGAAAGAGACCAACGGTGTCAAAAACGATGGCCAGAATCGTGAGGGAAGAAGAAAATGCAAACTCTCGGCTTCCGACCAAAAATCGATCTTCAGACGCCGGAAACGGCTGCTACTGGCGGCGAGGAAGGCTGGGGAAGGTGGTGGCACACTGGACGGCACACCAACGGCAAGGGATCGGGACGGTAGCGATCGAATTTGCATGGGGAAGGTGATCGGGGAAGAAGGAGAAATCGGGGGCAAAAACATAATCTTCCAAAATTTTTGTTTTTTAACTTATAATATGTATATATATATATATATATATATACTTTATACTATATATTAAAATAATATTAAATTACACACATTAAATATACACCACACACATATAATTTACTATTTTAATAATTTATACTAAATAAAAATAATTAAATAACAATAAAACTAATAAATAATTAATAAAATATTAGGGTAATATTAAACCCTAATTAAATAAATAATTACATGTATACACGGTGTTTAATATTTTAAAATATGTATGAGGTCATGCAAGTCTGTAAATATATTTAAAATAATTAATAATAAATTATTTATGTGAAAATTTCCCCGAAAATAAAAGTCTCGGGAAAATTTTACGTAAAGCACTGTAAATAATACACAATAATTAAAATAGGTTTTAAATACATATCAACTCGTAAAAATATCATAATATATATACAAAAATTATTAACACTGCATATCCCGATGCAGTATTAAAATATTTAAAAACATGGGATATTACAGGATCAACCTGAGTACCATCTTTAGACACTACGTGTTCAAGGAATGAAACACTCTCCAACCAAAAATCACACTTCGAGAATTTAGCATAAAGTTGATGTTCTCTCAGTATCTGCAATACAACTATCAAGTGATATACCTGCTCCTCTATACTCTTCGAATACACCAATATATCATTAATGAAGACTACTATAAATTGATCCATAAATGTTCTAAATAACCTGTTCATCAAATCCATAAAAGTAGTTGGTGCATTAGTCAACCCAAATGACATCACCAGAAACTCATAGTGGCCATATTGAGTGTGGAATGCCATTTTAGGAACATCGACTTCACTGATCCACAACTGATGATAATCCGACCTTAAATTAATCTTAGAAAAGAATTGTGCACCCTGAAGCTGATCAAACAGATCATTTATCCTCAGGAGAGGATACTTATTCTTTATTGTCACCTTATTCAGCTCTCTGTAGTCAATGCACAATCTCAGGGTACCATCCTTCTTCCTCACAAATAGAACTGGTGCACCCCAAGGAGAAACACCAGGTTTAATGAAACCCTTATCTAGCAATTCTTACAACTGCTCCTTCAACTCTTTTAAATCTACAGGAGCCATTATGTAGGGCAACATCGAAATAGGAGTAGTGCCTCGAACCACATCTATATAGAACTCGATCTCTCTGTGAGGTGGTAAATCTGGCAACTCCTTAGGAAAAACATCAGGAAACTCACAGGCAATAGGAACATCTATGAGTGACAACTTCTCCACTGAAGTATCTTTGACTAATGCCAAATATTCTTGACAACCCTTCCTTAACATTTTCCTAGCCGTGATAACGGAGATGAGATTCCGAGGTGCAAAATGTAATATCCTAAGTTTTTAGATAATTTTAAACTGCATCGGGATATGCAGTATTAATAGTTTATATATATATATATATATATATATATATATATATATATTTAATTATTTAATTAGTTTGTTATTTATTAAAGTCATTTTTAATTATTTTAAGTTTTCTACGTAAAATTTTCCCGAGAGTTTTATTTTTGGGGAAATTAAAACTTAAATAAATAATTATTAATTATATTGGTTGGTTTTATAAATTTTCATGAGTCCATGCATGATTTTAATTTTTTTATTAATATACATACATATACATGCATATATAAACACATTTAATAAATTAAGGTCTATGTTTAATTAAATCTATATTATATAGTTTTAATAATTAATGTGTTATATATATGTATATGTATATAGATATTATTATTTTAATACGTGGTGTATAAATATTTTGAATATAATAATAAAATTTTAAAATAATTAAGGTTATATATATATATATATATATATATATATATATATATATATATATATATATATAAATGAAAGTTAGTTTATTTACAACTTTGCCATTCTTCTTCCCCAAACACTCCCGATGCATTTCTTCCTCCTCCACCGCTGCAATTTCCGTTCTCATGCCGGCGGAGTGCCTCCCAGCCATCCTCCTCCTTCCCAAGCTCCCTCCGCCGCCCTTACTTTCCTTTTCCGGCGTCGTTTGGTCAGTTTTCTTCTAAGAAATCAAAAATCACCCTCATCGCCGATCAACGTGATTCCAGCCACCATTTTGAGTGTCATCGATCTCTATCTCTTCCTTGAGCTCTGATGAGTGCGTTTCTAAGCTTGGTTTCACTTGATTTGGTCTAGATTTTCCTAGGTTTCCAATTTTCTATTTTGGCCTATATGAGTTCTTGAATTTTTTTAGCTTTGATCTTGATGATTCAAGCTAACTTACTTCACAAAGATTGATCCTCTTAGCTTAATCTACATGCTGTAATTTTTGTGGAATTTTTGGGAATTATTTTGATTTTTGTGAATTTTTTATTATTTTATTAATATTTTCTAATTTTTGTAAATTAATTAAATAAATTATGAAATTGTGATTTATGGTGTTTATAGGTGTTAAAATGAATTTTAGAAATTTATTTGTAATTTTTGTGATTTTTTTATAATTATTATGAATTTATTTAGTTTAGGTGATTTTTAGAAAATTAGGTTAATTGAGTATTTTGTTAAAATTAATGGGTTAATTGAGTATAATTATTGATTTTATTGAATTATATGTTTGGAAATTAATTTTTGAGTAATTATATTATTTTTAGTGAATTTTTGAATAATTATAGTATATTATGTTAAATTATATATAACTAGGGGTATTTTAGTAGTTTGATGATAAATTGGTTGAAAATTTAGTTTAATTGATTTTAATAATTATTTGAGGTATAAAAAATGAGTTTTAAAAATTATTTAGTAATTTTAACTGATTAAAACTATTTTTCGTAAATTATTTTCAAATTATATATAATATACTATTTTTGTAAATAAATGAGTTTTTATTGATTTTAATATGTTTTAGGGCTAATTATGTAATTTGGAGTTATAAAATGTATTTTGGCTAATAGTTATGAATTTATCGAGAATTGTTGATTTTTAATAATATTTTATTAAAATTAGGGTTTTTATGTAATTATCGATGAAATAATTATTTTCAGTGTTTTAAATATCTGATTTGCTATATTTTGATTATTCAAGGGTATTTTTGGTATT
Source organism: Mallotus nudiflorus (assembly GCA_947683625.1). Taxonomy (NCBI): domain Eukaryota; kingdom Viridiplantae; phylum Streptophyta; class Magnoliopsida; order Malpighiales; family Euphorbiaceae; genus Mallotus; species Mallotus nudiflorus. The sequence continues at coordinate 1,840,304 of CANTUR010000560.1, forward strand.
TCTGGCATTTTAATGTATTCTGTGTATATCTCGTGAATTGTGAGCCTCAGTTGGCAGAATTGTAGTTTGGGAGTTCGACCGAGGGGTTGTGTGACTGTGTATTATTGAAGTGTGTTTTCTGTGCAGGATCGGCCCTACTTTTATAAGGAGATGTTTATTTTACAAAGGAGACTCTATCGAAATTTTGGTAGATTTCTTGTAAAATATGATAACTGGTCCGAGTCTAGTTTTAAATTTTTAATTGAGTTTTTCCATAGTAACTCTAGAAACGTAGAGTTAGAATTTATTTTGATGGTTGTTATTTTATTTTTATAGCTGCGCTAAGACCGAGGCCTAATGGACTAGCCCGCCAAGTCCGTCTTGAGGAGCGCACACCAGTGAGTTATTATACTATATATATATGCATTGCATATAGGATGCATCACTTAGGGTTTCTCATTTTCATTATATGTTTTTAAAGTGATTTAAATTATAATATTTTTGGCATATCTAGGGTTTGTATTTTTGTATATATGCATGTTAAATAATTATGCATATTATTTTGATATATCCACGTTAAATAATTAAGTGTATGTTTAATACATTTTAGTATATATACATGTTTAAAATGTACATTTAGTCATAATTATTCTATTGAATGATTAGTATACTTTAGGTATAGTTTCAGTATATTTTAGGTTTATTCTTAAATAATTGCATGCTATATTATGAACCTACACTTAAATTGTTTTTAAGTTTATTTTGGTATATTTTAATATATTTCCAAATAAATTCATGTTTTATTATTAATTCAAACCTAACACATTAGTGGTATACTTAGGGTTTATTTGTGATATATGCATGCTAGAAAATTAGGTTATTTTGGTATATTATGAATATATGTTAAACCTAAACGCATGTTTTAGTACATACACATATTTAAATGAATATTTATATATAATTGTTTTATTAAGTGATTTGTGTACTTAGGGTATATTCTTTGTATATTTAGGTACATTTTTAAGCAAATGCATGTTGTATTATTAAAATGCACTTAAATTGTTTTTAACTATATTAATGGTTTATCTTTAGTATATTTCATATTTTATTTGACATATATATACCCGAAATATACTGGGTATATTTTAGGTATATTTTTGGTATATATATATGGTTGATTTTACTATTATGAATACTATTCTACATTAATTATTTTCTGAATGAATGATTTATTTTAAATGAAGGATATCAATAGAACGTGCTTCCTAGTGGGCAGCAGTAGGACTATGTACGTACTGGTGTGATAGATAAGGGTTGAGTGAGAATTAATTTTGGTGATTATAATTGATTTGATTGATTTGACTAAGATTAATGGTATGATAGATAATGTGATTACGGGGCCAATCACACTAACAGTTAGACTACTGGAGCTCAGTTGACTTAGTGTATCGGGGCCAGTCTACTGTTTATAATGGAATAAATGATTTATTGATTTGATTGAGATGTGAGGTGATAGATAGTGTGATTATTGGAGCTCAGTTGACCAAGTGTCTTGGGGCCAATTACACTGACAACCAGACTGCTGGAGCTCAGTTGACTTAGTGTCTCGGGGCCAGTCTGCTGTCCAGATTGGAATAAGTGTTCTATTTAGAATCAAGTGAGCTTGTATGGCTAAAGTGATGATTGCTATTATTAGGGTTCTATGGATCCTTCATGAATTAAACTAAATGTTTTAGTTTGATTAAATATGCATAAATGGTTTAATTATTACTTAAGTTTATCTTTAGTTTATTTTTGGTTTATTTTCTGTATATTTTAAACTATATGCATGTTTTATTAATAAATTATTCTTAAAATGTTTTCATATATATTATTGGTATATTCTTAGTTTATTTTGTAATTATATTGGATTTATTTGATGTATATATACTCAAAATATACCTAGTTTATTTTTGGTATATTTCTAGTATATATATGATTTATGTTGCTATTTATTTCAAATTCATGCATCATTTATTTGTGAATGTATGTTTTATATTTATTAATGAAGGATATTGATAGAACGTTCTACCTAGTGGGCAGCACTAGGACCGAGTACGTACCAGTACGCTTATAGCATTTAGGCTATATTACTAACCTGTTTGAGGATATTGATTGGATTTGATTTATTTGATGTGTGATGTGATTTGGGTGTGATTGCTGGAGCTCGGTTGACCTAGTGTCTCGGGGCCAATCGCACTGACAGTCAGACTGCTGGAGCTCGGTTGACTTAGTGTCTCGGGGCCAGTCTACTGTGTCAATGGATCAAGTGATCATATATTGGAATAAGTGAGCCTGTATGGCTAGAGTGTTGTCTAACACTGTTTTGAGGTTGCGATTTTCTAGGGTTCTATTTGATCCTTCATGAACTGTGATTTTAAATAAAAATATATAAAATGAATTTATCGCATCTGTGTGTATTTGCTTGTATATATATACATATTATATATACTTTGATTGTGTGCATTGACATTTAGTATGCATGTATATATATTATAGTAATTCACTCTGTGAGATCTGACTCCCCTCTGTTGACCATTTTTCAGGAGAGTCTTCTTCCTCAGACCTCAGTAGCAAGCCTGTACGCCGAATTTCTTCCGCCCCGGCTTCTTTGTGTAAATAGCTTATCTGAGTATTGAGTTTTATTTTATAATCTAGACATTGCAGTTCTTGTAAATAAATTATGGGTTTTATGTCTTATATTTGTGTGAGTTATGTATTTTGAGAAATTGAACTGGATTTGTATTAAAAGTTATATATATATGAGAAATGGATTTAATTTAAATCCCGTGGTGGATTATTATTTTTACATTTATGATTTTATTCCGCTGCACAATATTTAATTTAATTGTGTTGTTATTATTATTATTGCATGTTTTATTTTATTTTAGGCTTGCTACGGGTTCCGGATTCGAAAGAATTCCCGTTCCCTAGCGCTGGTCATGGCCCCTGTTTTGGGTCGTGACACTATTATAGGGGTAGGTCAGAGGCAATTGTAACTTAAAGTTTGAGGTAGTCATTGTAAGAGGTACAAGTATCCCTTTGAACTCTAGCAAGCAGTAATTGTGGTTAGGATAGCAAAGATTAATGAGAGTGTGGTGACATTTAGCTAAGTTTGACAGTTGTTTGAATATGCTTTGACGAAGGAATTGGAAAAATGTCTAATGAAGATGAAACACTCTTGTACTCTTTATGGCAAGCTGTCAGTTATGACTGCAACACATAATTAAGTTAAAGATGGATTTCTAAGATACTTCCATCCACCTTCAAGGAGAGATAATTAACTATGGCTATTAGTGCTCAGAGTAAAAAAAGACTGGTAGAATTATGTGTTACAAGATTAAGTTTAATATATTGGCATCTGAACCGAGAATTGAGATTCAGAGAGTTGTTGTGAATTCAATCTTTTGGGTGTAATTGATCTTGATGAGATGTGAAAGGGTTGTCAGGAATACTTGGCACTAGTCTAGGATACTTTAGTGGAGAAGTTGTCTCTCCCAGATGTTTCAATTGTCTATGAGTTTTCTAATGTTTTTCTGATGAGTTGTCAGGTTTACCACCTCACAAAGATTGAATTTTGTATCGATGTGGTTCCTGATATAACTCTTATTTCTACATAGCCCTACAAAATGACTCTTGCAGAGCTATAGGAGCAATTGCAAGATCTGTAGGACCAGGGTTTTATCAAATATTGTGTTTCTCCTTAGGGTGCACTAGTCCTATTAGTGAAGAAGAAGGACGGTACACCCAAACTATGTATTGATACATAAAACTGAACGAGTGTCCTCTTTCGAGGATAAATAATCTATCTGATTAACTTCGAGGTGCACAGTTCTTTTCTAAGATAGATTTGAAGCCAGGTTACCATTAGTTGGGGATCAATGTAGTAGTCTTCATTGATGATATACTAGCATATTCAAAGTGAATAAAAGGGGCATGTATATCACTTGAGGACTGTACTATAGACCTTAAGAGAATGTCAGCTTTATGCTGAATTCAGGAAGTGTGATCATTGGGTGGAGAGTGTTGTTTTTCTTGGAAGTGTGGCATTTAAAGATAGTATTCAAGTTGATCCACAAAAAATTGAATCAGTATCCGAGTGGCCCAAACTGACTATCGCTATGGAGATTTGCAATTTTCTAGGTTTAACTAGGTATCATAGGAAATCTGAACAGAATTCTCTAGAATTGCAGCTCCTATGAGCCATATAACTCAAAAGAATGTGAAGTTTGTGTGAACAGATGTTTGTTAGAATAGTTTTCAAGTGCTGAAGAAGACCTGATATCATTATAGCATTTCATCATATCATTATAGCATCTTATTAGAGCATTTCATCATGACATTTCATTCCAACATTTCATCATAACATTCATCATAGCATGTCATCATGGCATTTCATCATAAGAATGATCTGTTGATAAGAGATGCACAAGTTAATTATATAGAGTTGATGTTGTAATTTGAGAAAGAGATTCTATATAAGCTGCAGAATGAACTTGTAGTGTACATCCAGATGTTACCAAGAAGCATCGCAGTATTCAGGATCAGTACTAATGGATTGGATTGAAGAAGGATGTGACTGATTATATTTCTAAGTATTTAATTTGCCAGCCGGTGGAAGCTGAACATCAGAAGTCTTCTAGGAAGTTTCGATCTCTTTTTGAACTTTGGGTGGAAATGAGAGAGAAATGCTATGATTTTTGTGGTTGGTTACCTCGTCTGAAGGGTGAATATAATTCCATCTAGGTGAGTGTAGACAAATTGACCAAGTCAGCTAATTTTTGGCCAGTGGAAGCAACTTATTCAGTAGCTAAGTTGGCTAAGCTGCATATAAAGCATATTGTGTGCTTATGTGGAATACCTATGTCTATTGTATATGGTAAAGGTACAATGTGTGCCTCTCGATTTTGGCAAAAATTATGAAAAGTAATAGGCACCTGGTTGGATTTCAATACTGCTTTTCATCCTCAGACAGATGATAGTCTAAGAGGATGATCCAGACACTAGATGATATGTTGAAGATGTGTGTTTTGGATCTGGGAGGTAGCTAGGTTGATTATATGCTACTTGTAGAATTCACTTATAATAACAGCTACCATAGTAGTATTGGAATGACACCACATGAGGCTTTTATGGAAGGAAGTCTTAACTAGATATGAGATGGTTCAGAATACAGCGGAGAAAGTTGTTGTGATTAAAAGAGCTATGCGAATCCTAGACTCAGAGATATGGAGTTTTAGATCGAAGACTGTAATTCTGAAGATGTCTTCAAAATGGTGTGATTAGACTTGGTAAGATTGCATATTGGTTGACTTTGCCTCCAAATCTATTTCATGTGCATCCAGTGTTCCATGTCTCGATTTTGAGAGAGTGTATTTTGGACACTTCGCAATGTTGCAGTTGGACAATGTAGAATTGAATGAAGATCTGAATTTTAATAAGGAATCAATTGCGATTGTAAATTATCAAGCTTGATAGTTATGTTCAAACCAGATTCAGATGATCAAGATGTTGTGGTGAAGCAACAACATGAAAGAGCTTACCTGGGAGATTGAAGTTGAGATACAAGCTTCTTACCCGTATCTCTTCCCTTCTTGACTTGTATTCTTATTTTCTTATTTTTTTTGAATTCGGGGACAAAATCTTGTAAGGGGGGAAGACTGTAATATCCTGAGTTTTTAGATAATTTTAAACTGTATTGGGATATGCAGTGTTAATAATTTATATATATATATATATATATATATATATAATATATATATATATATATATATATATATTTGATTATTTAATTAGTTTTTTATTTATTAAAGTCATTTTTAATTATTTTAAGATTTCTACGTAAAATTTTCCCGAGAGTTTTATTTTCTGAGAAATTAAAACTTAAATAAATAATTATTAATTATATTGGTCGGTTTTATAAATTTACATGAGTCCATGCACGATTTTAATTGTCGTATTAATATACATACATATACATGCATATATAAACACATTTAATAAATTAGGGTTTATGTTTAATTAAATCTATATTATAAAGTTTTAATAATTAATGTGTTATATATGTGTATATGTATATAGATATTATTATTTTAATATGTGGTGTATAAATATTTTGAATGTAATAATAAAATATTAAAATAATTAAAGTTATATATATATATATATATATATATATATATATATATATATATATATATATACAAAAAAATGAAAGTTAGTTTATTTACAACTTTGCTATTCTTCTTCCCCAAACACTCCCGACGCATTTCTTCCTTCTCCACCACTGCAACTTCCATCCTCACGCCAGCAGAGTGCCTTCCAGCCATCCTCCTCCTTCCCAAGCTCCCTCCGCCGCCCTTACTTCCCTTTTCCGGTGTCGTTTGGCCGGTTTTCTTCCAAGAAACTGAATATCACCCTCATTGTCGATCAATGTGATTCCGGCCATCATTTTGAGTTCCATTGATCTCTATCTCTTCCTTGAGCTCTAGTGAGTGCATTTCTAAGCTTGGTTTCACTTGATTTGGTCTAGATTTTCCTAGGTTTCCAATTTTCTATTTCAGCCTATATGATTTCTTGAATTTATTTTAGCTTTGATCTTGATGATTCAAGCTAACTTCCTTCATAAAGGTTGATCCTCTTAGCTTAATCTACATGCTGTAATTTTTGTGGAATTTTTGGGAATTATTTTGATTTTTGTGAATTTTTTATTATTTTATTAATATTTTCTAATTTTTGTAAATTAATTAAATAAATTATGAAATTGTGATTTATGGTGTTTATAGGTGTTAAAATTAATTTTAGAAATTAATTTGTAATTTTTTTGATTTTTTTATGATTATTATGAATTTATTTAGTTTAGGTGATTTTTAGAACATTAGGTTATTTAAGTATTTTGTTAAAATTAATGGGTTAATTAAGTATAATTATTGATTTTATTGAATTATATTTTTAGAAATTAATTTTTGAGTAATTATATTATTTTTAGTGAATTTTTGAATAATTATAGTATATTATGTGAAATTATATATAACTAGGGGTATTTTGGTAATTTGATGATAAATTGGTTAAAAATTTAGTTTAATTGATTTTAATAATTATTTGAGGTATAAAAAATGAGTTTTAAAAATTATTTAGTAATTTTAACTGATTAAAACTATTTTTCGTAAATTATTTTCAAATTATATATAATATACTATTTTTGTAAATAAATGAGTTTTTATTGATTTTAATATGTTTTAGGGCTAATTATGTAATTTGGAGTTATAAAATGTATTTTGGCTAATAGTTATGAATTTATCGAGAATTTTTTATTTTTAATAATATTTTATTAAAATTAGGGTTTTTATGTAATTATCGATGAAATAATTATTTTCAGTGTTTTAAATATTTGATTTGCCATATTTTGATTATTCAAGGGTATTTTTGGTGTTTCTGGCATTTAAATGTGTTATGTGTATATCTCGTGAATGGTGAGCCTCGATCGGTAAAATTGTAGTTTGGGAGTCCGACTGAGGGGTTATGTATTATTGAAGTGTGTTTTCTATGCAGGATCGAACCTACTTTTGTAGGGAGATGTCTGTTTTACAAAGGAGACTCTGTCAAAATTTTGGTAGATTTCTCATAAAACGTGACAATCGATCCGAGTCTAGTTTTAAATTTTTAATTGAGTTTTTCCATAGTAACTCTAGAAACGTAGAGTTAGAATTTATTTTGATGGTTGTTATTTTATTTTTATAGCTGCGCTAAGACCGAGGCCTAATGGACTAGCCCGCCAAGTCCGTCTTGAGGAGCGCACACCAGTGAGTTATTATACTATATATATATGCATTGCATATAGGATGCATCACTTAGGGTTTCTCATTTTCATTATATGTTTTTAAAGTGATTTAAATTATAATATTTTTGGCATATCTAGGGTTTGTATTTTTGTATATATGCATGTTAAATAATTATGCATATTATTTTGATATATGCATGTTAAATAATTAGGTGTATGTTTAATACATTTTAGTATATATACATGTTTAAAATGTACATTTAGTCATAATTATTTTATTGAATGATTAGTATACTTTAGGTATAGTTTCAGTATATTTTAGGTTTATTCTTAAATAATTGCATGCTATATTATGAACCTGCACTTAAATTATTTTTAAGTTTATTTTGGTATATTTTATTATATATTTCCAAATAAATGCATGTTTTATTATTAATTCAAACCTAACACATTAGTGGTATACTTAGGGTTTATTTGTGATATATGTATGCTAGAAAATTAGGTTATTTTGGTATATTGTGAATATATGTTAAACCTAAACGCATGTTTTAGTACATACACATATTTAAATGAATATTTATACATAATTGTTTTATTAAGTGATTTGTGTACTTAGGGTATATTCTTTGTATATTTAGGTACATTTTTAAGCAAATGCATGTTGTATTATTAAAATGCACTTAAATTGTTTTTAACTATATTAATGGTTTATCTTTAGCATATTTCATATTTTATTTGACATATATATACCCGAAATATACTGGGTATATTTTAGGTATATATATGGTTGATTTTACTATTATGAATATTATTCTACATTAATTATTTTCCGAATGATTTATTTTAAATGAAGGATATCAATAGAACGTGCTTCTTAGTGGGCAGCGCTAGGATTGTGTATGTACCGGTGCGATAGATAAGGGTTGAGTGAGAATTAACTTTGGTGATTATAATTGATTTGATTGATTTTACTAAGATTAATGGTATGATAGATAGTGTGATTGTGGGGCCAATCACACTGACAGTTAGACTATTGAAGCTCGGTTGACTTAGTGTCTCGGGGCCAGTCTACTGTCCATAATGGAATAAATGATCTATTGATTTGATTGAGATGTGAGGTGATAGATAGTGTGATTGCTGGAGCTCGGTTAACCAAGTGTCTCAGGGCTAATCACACTGACAACTAGATTGCTGGAGCTCGGTTGACTTAGTGTCTCGGGGCCAGTTTGCTGTCCAGATTGGAATAAGTGTTCTATTTGGAATCAAGTGAGCCTGTATGGCTAGAGTGATGATGGGGTTGATTGAGGTTGCTATTATTAGGGTTCTATGGATCCTTCATGAATTAAACTAAATGTTTTCTGCATTTAGTATATTTATATAAGCAGAGTTGGCATATATGTGGAATGTGTGAATATATATATATATATCCAATCATGCATTCACACACACACACACACATATATATATATATATATATATATATATATATATATATATATATATATATATATATATATATATATATATGTGTGTGTGTGTGTGAATGCATGATTGGATATGTTTTAGATTGCATGTATATATAGTATAGTAATTCACTCAGTGAGGTCTGACCCCCCTCAATTATTTTTTTAAGAGATCCTATATCATCAGACCTTAGTAGTAAAGTTCCTCACCGGTGTTTTTCCATTTTGGCTATTTTATGTAAATGTATATTTTGAACTCTGATTTGTATCCTGGAAACTACAGTAGTTGTGTTATTGTATCAGAAGAGTATTATTTGTTTTAATATTTAATACTCAGAGAGTTGTATCTGAACATTGTATGAATACATTTATTTATAGAAGGATTTGGAGTATGTACTTTGTATATTAATTCAGAAAAATTTTAATTATGTCGTACTTTTTATTTATTTATTACATGATTTTATTTTCTAAGGCTTGCTATGAGTTCCGGATTCGAAAGAATTCCCGTTCCTTAGCGCCGGTCATGACTCCTAGTTTGGGTCGTGACATAGAAATCTTATCACCTATAAACTTAAACTCTTTTTTATTTGGAATTCTAAAAATCACATCTTTACTCTGAAAATCCATAATGGCATAATGTTGAGACAACCAATCTATACCTAGAATCACATAGAATTCTATCACATCTAATAGCACCAAATCTACTAGCAATTCTCTACCTCTGATGAACAGTAGATAGCTAAAAAGAACATCGATGTCTAATGAATCGCTTAGAGGAGTGGCAACAGACAAAGGAAAAGCCATCCTCGAAGTTTGCTAACATGATTTCAAAGCAAAAATAGGGGATACAAAGGAATGTGTGGCACCCAAATCAAACAAAACCCAAGCATTCAAGAAACAAACAGGAATAATACCTACCACGATGGCATTAGATGCCTGAGCATCCTACTGAGTGAGGTGGAAAACCTTGACTTGACCTCGACCTCCTTGTTGACTGGTAGAAGCCTGGCTAAAACCTTTACCATGTCCCTGCTGAATAATAATCTGAGTTGAACTTAGGTGCTGAGCTGGAGGTAACTGAAAAAAATTGGTACTGCACTAGCAATCGACTGCTGCAGAAACTGTGAAATCTACTGTGGCTGAAAACCAGAATAGGGACATGATCTGGCAAAATGTCTTATCTGTCTGCATAAAAAATAAGTCAATGACACCATATAACACGATCTTTGATAGACTCTACCATAAGTCTGACAGGCGCTGGCTGCTGATCCTAAACTCCGACCACTACTACTACTAGAAGCACTTAACCAAATACGATCGGTCTACGCTATCCCCCACGACCATGTCTGCTACTCCTATGCACTCTCTGCTGCTACCTTCGGCTCTGCTGAATTGGGCCTTTTTGCTGATTACTTGAAAAAATATGAAAAGTCAAATACAGAGTAGTCTGAAATCCTCTTGACTGAATACCCAACTGATAGTAATCAGGCATAACTCCTTACTTGACTAATCTCAACTCTATCTTCTTGGCCAACTCTATCACCGACACCAGAGTAAGGCTCGCAGTAGGCATCCCAGTAAATGTAGAACCCAAACCAGTAACATACGTAGTAACTGTAAAATACTGATTTCACATAAGGTCCTTTGCATATCTGCCAAGTTGAAGAAATTCTCTGGTGTAGTCCTCGACAGATCTATCTCCTTTGGTGATGCTCATCAATCGAAGTCTATAACTCATCCGGAGTGGCTCTGGGTAGAATCTCCTCATAAATCTCTCTCTGAATTGAGCTTAAGTCATCATCATCATATATGGCTGAATCATTTGAATAAACCAATCCAGAGCTGGTCCCTCTACTGACAACTCAACGATCATAATCCATTAATACTCGGTGTGAGTAGTTAGAGTCCTTGTCTTAATCGTATGTAGGAAATCTAATGGATTTGATATCCCATTAAAAGCTATCCTACCAACTCTGGCGTAGAATAGTTCTGCCTTAGGGTTAGACTGTAATAACCCAAGATTTTATATATTTTTATACTGCATCGGGATATGCAGTATTAATAATTTTAATATATATATTTGACTATTTAATTAATTTGTTAATAATTAAAGTTAATTTTAAATTATTATAAGTTTTCTACGTAAAATTTTTTCGAAATCTATATTTTTAGGAAAATATTACCTAAATAATTATTTATTTATTTACGTTAGTTCATTTTATCAAATTGCATGATTTCATGCATGATTATATTTTTCATATTGATATATATATATATATAACATTATTTAGGGTTTAATGATTAAATTATGTATATATTATAGTTTTATTATTATAGGTGATATATATGTATATGTATATGTGTATATGTTTATTAATATGTGGTGTGGGATTATTTTAAATACAATATTAGTATATTTTAATATTAAGTGTTAAATTTAATGTTAATATATATATATATATATATATATATATATATATAAACTTATCAAATTTACAAAACGTGCCATCCCCCTCTAACCTCCATTCCCGACACCCTCCCTTCACCATCACTATGCAAAACGTCGATCCCCTCCGTTCAGTGTGCCTGTCAGCATGCCACCGCCTTCCCCAACTGCTCTGCCACATTTTCCACCCATTTCCGGCATTGTTTGGTCATTTCTTTGTCGAAAACCTGAGAATCAACACCAACTCCGTTCTCCTTCGTCTGGCCACCGTTTTTGATGATTCCAGTGTGGTTTTGCTCCTAGAACTCCATAGAATTCGATTCTAAGCTCTTTGTAGCTTGAAAAATTGATTTGGTAAGGATTTAAGCTTGGTTTCAATTTCGGCTTCTTTTGCTTCTTGATTTTTTTGAACTTCAATCTTGATGATTCAAGCTAAATTCCTTCACAAAAGTTGCTTCCAGTAGCTCTATCTACATCTTGGAATTTTTATAGAATTTTTGGAATTTATTTTGATTTTTGTGAATTTTTTATTATTTTGTTAATATTTTCTAATTTTTGTAAATTAATTAAATAAATTGTGATTTATGGTGTTTATAGAGGTTGAAATTAATTTTATAATTTAATTTATAATTTTTGTGATTTTTGTGTAATTATTAGAATTTTATTTAATTTAGGTGAATTTTGGAAATTTAGGTTAAATGAGTATTTTGTTAAAATTAATGGGTTAATTGAGTATAATTATTGATTTTATTGAATTATATGTTAAGAAATTAGTTTTTGAGTAATTATATAATTTTTAGTGAATTTTTGAATAATTATAGTATATTATGTGAATTTATATATATTAGGGGTATTTTGGTAATTTGGTGGAATATTAAGTTTAATTGGTTTTAATAATTATTTGAGGTATAAAAATGATTTTTAAAAATTATTTGTTATTTTTGACTAATTAAAACTATTTTTCAAAAATTATTTTCAAATTATATATAATATACTATTTTTATAAATAAATGAGTTTTTAGTGATTTTTAATATGTTTTTGGGCTAATTATGTAATTTGGATTTATAAAATGAATTTCAGTTAATATTTGTGAATTTATCGAGAATTATGGATTTTTAATAATATTTTATTAAAATTAGGGGTTTTAAGTAAAAATCGGTAAAATAATTATTTTTAGTGTTTTAAATATTTAAATTCCTATATTTTGGTATATTAAGGGTATTTTCGGTATTTTTGGAATTTTAATGTATTCTGTGTATATCTTGTGAATTGTAAACCTCGATCGGTAGAATTATAGTTTGGGGGTCCGACCGAGGGGTTGTGTGGCTATTTATATTCGAAGTGCATTTTCTTATAGGACTGGCTCTACTTTCTGAGTAGAGAGATGTCTATTTTATAGGGGAGGTTCTGCCAAATTTTTGATAGAATTCTCATAAAACGTGACATTCGGTCAAATTCTTATTCCTAGTCTGTGTCCGGTATTCTAGATCGAGTCCTAGAAATTACGTTAGATTTATTCTAATTTCGTGTTAATATTTTATTTATTAGTTGCGCCGAGACTGAGGCCTAGTGGACCAGGCCCATCGGACCTGTCTCGTGGAGCGCACAACTGTGAGTTGTTATTTTATATATACATGTATTAGGATGCATGTTTTTAGAAATGTATGTTCTAATTTTATGAAATATGCATAAATGATTTAATAAATGCTTAAGTATATTTTAGGTATATTTTAGTATATTTTTGGTATATTTTAGATTAAATGCATGTATTATTCTTGATTTATACCTAAAATGTTTTTAAGTATATATATGGTTTATTTTTGGTTTATTTTATAATTGAACTGAATTTGTTTGACATATATATACTCGAAATATACTTGGTTTATTTTTGGTATATTTCTAGTATATATATGGTTTACATTGCTATTTAAATTAATGTCTTGCATCATTTATTTCATGAATGTATGAGTTTATTTTAAATGAAGGATATCAATAAAATGTGCTACTTAGTGGGCAGTACTAGGACTGAGTACGTACCAGTACGACGATAGATTGTAGGTTGAATTACTAACCCATTTGTGGATATTGATTGGATTGATTTGATTGATGTGTGATGTGATTGAGAGTGTGATTGCTGGAGCTCGGTTGACTAAGTGTCTCAGGGCCAATCACACTGACAGTCAGACTGCTAGAGCTTAGTTAACTTAGTATCTCGGGGCCAGTCTACTATCCAAATGGAACAAGTGAAATTATTTGGAATAAGTGAGCTTGTATGGCTAGAGTGTTGTTTAATACTATTTGAGGTTGCGATTATTTAGGGTTCTATTTGATCCTTCATTAACAAATATTTTTTCAGTATTATATAAAATGATTTTTGCTGCATCTGTGTTTATTTGCCTGTATATTTATTTATTATATATACTATTGAGTGTTTGCATTTGTCATTTAGTTATACATGTATATATATTATAGCAATTCACTCAATGAGGTCTGACTCCCCTCCGTTGATTCATTTTTCAGGAGAGTCTTCATCCTCAGACCTCAGTAGCAGGCCTATACGCTGGATTTCTTCCGCCCTGGCCTTATTGTGTAAACTACTTACTTGAGTTTTATTTTGTATTCTAGACACTGTAGTAGTTAAGTTTGTGGGATGTATGTATTATATATGTATAAGATTTATATTTTAAAGGTTTGAAACCGAGAATTTGTATTAAAAGATTATATATATATGAGATGGATTTGTGTTATTAAATAATGTGGATGAGTTATATTGTTACTTATGAGATTTTAATTTCCACTGCAAGATATTTTATTTATTTTATTATTGTTGCATGCTTTTATTTTATTTTTAAGGCTTGCTACGGGTTCCGGATTATAAAGAATTCCCGTTCCCTAGCACCGGTCATGGCCCCTTATTTTGGGTCGTGACATAGACATACCCAGCTGATAGGCAAGCTAAAACGGCGGTGCAACTGGAGGTATCACAGCTTCCTCATACTCTGGCTCTACAAGTTCCTCATCTTGTAGCTCACGCTGTCTACAGTGACCTGTCGCTCCTCAAGTTCTACCTCAACCTCAACCTCTACCTCAACCTCTGTGCCTCGCTGGCAGCTCAGGAGCTAAAACCTCATCCTGAAAGGACTCATCATTCTCGGCCTCAACGACAGGTGGAGTGACACACCCTTGCCTCCTCATTCTGAAAAGACAAACCATAAAGATTCAAACAAAACAGACAAGCTAAGGATTACTGGGAATACTAAATCAAGGAAAACTTATCGAAGATATACTCAAACCTAATTAAACTGCAATAGTTTCAAAGAAAGCACAACTTTGAAAACCTAGGTCCACAACACTAATAACCTAGGGCTCTGATACCAACTTTGTCATGACCCAAACCGGGAGTCATGACCGACTCTAGGGAATGGGAATTCTTTCGAATCCGAAACCCATAACAAGCCTTAAAAGAATAAAAGCATGCAATAAATAAATAAAATACACCAAAATTAAAATCTTAAATTAATATAAAATAAATACTTATATCATATCACAAAATAAAATATTTACATACAATATTCAAAGAAAGGTCTTTGACAAGAACAACATTCTACATATACAAAATACAACTACTACTGCAGTTTTCTATAATACAATAAAAGTCAGATAAATAATTTACATAAACTAGTTGGGGTTAAAGAAGTCCAGCGTAGAGGTCTACTACTGAGGTCTGAAGACGAGGAATCTCCTAAAAAAATACAACTGAGGGGGAGTTAAACCTTACTGAGTGAATTATTATATTATATATAAATGCACCTCCTAATGTCATATGCAATCAAGCATCAATATATATATATATATACAGGCATTTCATACAGATGCTGAAAGCACTTTTATATATAATAAATGCTGAAAAATGTTTATTTGAATGAAGGATCAAATAGAACCCTAATTAATCGCAACCTTAATCAATAATACCGCTCTAGCCATATAGGCTCACTTAATTCCAAATTAATTCTCTTATTCCATTTTGGACAGTAGACTGGTCCCAAGATACTAAGTCAACCGAGCTCCAGCAATCACATCAATCTCAAAATTAATCAATCAAATAAAAGTCACCTCTAGTGATTTAATAACTCATCTCTAAATCTATCGCACCGGTATGTACACGACCCTAGTGCTGCCCACTAGGTAGCACGTTCTATCGATATCCTTCAATTAAAATTGAATATACATATGGGAAAATAAATAATGCATAATTAAACATAGTAACATTCATAAAAATGAAATAAACCATTTATATACCAGAAATATACTAAGTATATTTCAAGTATATATATATGCTGAATAAATCCAAAAATCAACCATAAATATACCGAATATATTTTAAGTATATATTGAAAATATAACATCCATATATATTGAAATATACCAAAAATATACTGAAAATATACCTACAGTATACTAAAACATTTAATAAATCAATTCATGAATAAATACACATTAAAACATGAATACTCAATATCATGCATCTTATAGGCAATGTATATATAAAATAATAACTCACAATTCTACGCTCCTCGAGACTGGTTCGATCGGCTCGGTTCAATAGGACTCGATCTCAGCACAACTAGAAAATATATAATAATACAAATTAGAATAAATTCCTAACTTATACTTCTAAAAGAGACTCGATCTAGAAATACAAAATTTAGACAAAACATAGAAATTCAGAATCGACCCGACATTATGTTTTACGAGAATTCTACAAAAAATTCGGTAGAACTTTCTCTGTAAAATGGACATTTTTCTACTAAAAAGTAGAGCCGATCCTATAAGAAAACATACTTCTAACACATATTGCACAACACCTCGGGTTGGGACTTTGAACTGCACAATTTCCTAACCGAGGTTCACAAATTCACCAAAAACACATTTAAAATAATAAATATATTAAAAATCAATAAACTCCATAAATATCCTCAAAATACCAAAATATAATATATTTAAACAATAAAACACCAAATACAATTATTAAATAAAAATCCCAAATAATAATATAATATTAATAAAAAATCCAATTTTTCAATAATTACACATAAAATAGTAAAAATTCACTTTTATACATTCAAATTGCTTTAATAGCCTAAATATGTATTAAAAGTAATTAAAAACCCATTAAATAACTAAAATAGTAAATAATATATTATTTGAATATAATTTTTAAAAATTAGTATTAATTAATTAAAAATAGTAAATAATATATAAAAATCATTTTAATACCCTAAATAATTCTAGAACCATCTAAAACATATTATTTAACTATAATTTTCACAAAATTACACAATTAACTCAATAATACAAAATATACATAATATAGTTAATATTCTTAAAAATTATATAAATTCACCAAAAATTATTTTAAAATTATATAAATATTCTAAAATTATTAACTCACATTACAAACACTAATTCAACTAAATTTTCAATAAAAATAATTAATTAACATAATTATCAATAATTCAATATTTAATATTAAAATAATCAAAAATTCAAATTAATTCAAAAAAATTCACAAAAAAAATATTTGAGAAGCTTAAGCTACAAAAAACAACATTTCTGAAGTAAGTTTTCATGAATCAACCTAAATCAAGTTAAAAAAAAATCAAAAACCCTAAATTACATAAACTAAAAATTGGAGATATCTAAAAATCTAGAGGTTTTGAGCTCAAATGGAGTTCGGAAATGAACTCACCAGCTGAAAAGCTTCCAAATGAGTCCAGTCTGATGAGCTGGAGTGGCCGAAATCCTCATTGGCGACGTGAAGCTCAAGATTCGGTGTCCTTTGTTTTTCGATAATGCAAGCAGCAGTAGGCAGTTTTGTTGGTTATGGGTGGCAACTAGGAATGTCTACGGTTGATGGTGGCTGGTGGCAGAGGGATGGGAAGAAGAAAAAGAAGAACAAGAATAAGAACAAGAACAAGAAGGAAGAGGGAGATGTTGACTCGATTTTGCACTGCTTTTGATTATTTTTTTTATTAAATTATAAAATTACCAAAAAGCCATTCACTCAAATTAATAATAATAATAATAATAATAATAATAATAATAATAATAATAATAATAATAATAATAATAATAATAATAATAATAATATTATTATTATTATTATTATTATTATTATTATTATTATTATTATTATTATTATTATTATTATTATTATTATTATTAACTTTAATATTGTCAATTAATCTCACGTAAAATAAATTATTTTTACGTAAATAATTCCTTAGAATAAAATACGTAAATATTATCAGCAATTAACAATAATAATATATGAACAAAATTTAAAATTATTAAGACTGCATATTCTAAAATAATATTATTTAATTTAAAATACTGGGTTGTAACATATTTATTACTAATATTGTTATTAATTGGTATTATTTTATTATATGTGCATGTGTTGTGTGTGAATATGTGTAAGCGTGTGTTGTGTGTGTGTATATATATATATATAGATAAACAAAAGAAAAAGTTAGTCAAAAAGCATCCCACGGGTCAACCAATTCTCTACCTTCCCCACCTATCTCTTTCTTCTTCTTCTTCTTCTTTTTCTTCTTCTTCTTCTTCTTCTTCTTTTATTTTCTTTTCCTTCCATTGTTGATGCAGCAGACGCACCACTGCGCTTCGCTAGCGCTGTAATATCTCGAGTTTTTAAATATTTTTATACTGCATCGGGATATGCAGTGTTAATAATTTTTATATATATTTATGATATTTTAAGAGTTGTTATTTGTTTAAAGCTAATTTTAATTATTTTATATTATTTTAAGTACTTTATGTAAAATTTTGCCGGAAATTATATTTTTGGGGAAATTGACACGTAAATAATTTAATATTTATTTTAAGACTCAGTATTTTAGATAATTTATTTACGTTATTCATATTTATTACTTTGAATGATATTATTTTAATAGTATTTAACTTAGTGTATTTTTTTTTAATATTGTTTATTTTATTAAACTACATTATCTGCATGATTAATATATGTGCTACATATATATATACACACATATATTAGGGTTGTATTATTTTATTTGTGTGTGTGAATATATATATGTGTGTGGAGATTAGTATATATATATATATATATATATATATATATATATATTATTATAATATAAAGTATTATATGTATATATATGTTCATTAAACATAAAACACACACACACAAACTCATCTTCCCCCGAAACCCATACAAACCACCATCCACCATCGCCTGTCACCGTCGATCCCCTACCGTCGGTGTGCCGTCCGACCTTCTAACAGCTCCAGTCGCCTTCCGTCATCTTCTACCTTCTTCTCCGGCATCGACAAGCGGCTGTGGCAGCTAGAAATCGAAACTCGAGCTCACTGTGGTTCCAAGTGATTCCGTGGCACGTCCCAAAACAGGGGCCATGACCGGCGCTAGGGAACGGGAATTCTTTCGAATCCGGAACCCGTAACAAGCCTAAAATAAAATAAAACATGCAGTAATAATAATAACAACACTTAATGCAGCGGAAATAAAATCATAAATATCAAAAATAACATTTACACTAAATGAATTTATATCAAATCCTCATCTCGTATATATAAATCCTTTGATACAAGTTTCAGTTCAAATTCTTAAAATACATAACTCACACAAATATATACATAAAACCCACAATTATTTACAACTACTGCAGTGTCTAGATTATAAAAATAAAACTCAAGACTCATATAAGCAGTTTACATAAAGAAGCCGGGGCGGAAGAAATCTGGCGTACAGGCCTGCTACTGAGGTCTGAAGAAGATGACTCTCCTGAAAAATAGTCAATAGAGGGGAGTCAGACCTCATTGAGTGAATTACTATAAAATATATACTTGTATACTAAATGCCAATGCACACAGTCAAAAGTATACATATATAATATGTATATATATACAAGCAAATACACACGGATGTAATAAAATCATTTTATATATATTTATTGAAAATCACTATTTATGAAGGATCAAATAGAACCCTAGAATATCGCAACCTCAAATTAGTGTCAGACAACACTCTAGCCACACAGGCTCACTTATTCCAAAATATTCACTTGTTCCATTTAAACAATAGACTGACCCCGAGACACTAAGTCAACCGAGCTCCAGCAGTCTGACTGTCAATGTGATTGGCCCCGAGATACTTAGTCAATTGAGCTCCAGCAATCACACTCCCAAATCATATCTTACACATCAAATAATCATATCCAATCAAAATCCTCGAACAAGTTAGTAATTAGCTTAAATGTTATAAGCGTATCGGTACGTACTCGGTCCTAGTGCTGCCCACTAGGTAGCACAATCTATCGATATCCTTCTTTTTAAATATAAAGCATACATTCATAAAAATAATTGATGCATGAATTTAAATAAAATAGCAACATAAACCATATATATACTAGAAATATACTAAAAATAAACCAGATATATGTAATATCCCGTGTTTTTTTTAAATATTTTAATACTGCATCGGGATATGCAGTGTTAATAACTTTGTATGTAATTATGATATTTTTACGAGTTGATATGTATTTAAAACATATTTTAATTATTGTATATTATTTATAGTATTTTACGTAAAATTTTCCTGAGAATTGCATTTTCGGGGAAATTTTCATGTAAATAATTTACCATTAATTATTTTAAATAGATTTACGGAATTGCATGAACTGATATATATTTTTAAAGTACTAAATAACGTATATATGTGTATTTATTTAATTAGGGTTTGATTAATTACCCTAATATTTTATTATTTATTTGTTAGTTTTATTGTTATTTAATTATTTTTATTTAGTATTAAATTTTAAAATATTGAATTATGTGTGTGGTGGATAATTTTTCTTAGTATTATATTAATATACTATATAATAAATTATAAAAATATTATTAATATTATAATATATATATATATATATATATATATATATATATATATATATACAAAAAAAAATTATTTATTTATTTATTTTCTTTTCTCTTCCATTTCCTTCTTCTCCTCGACCCTCCTCCATTAACCCTCACCCTCGCCGTCCGATCACTGGCCGTCAGAGTGCCTCCCCTGCATGTCGCCGTCCTCCTCCGCTGCCTCGCCACTCCGGTCGTCTTCCCCGGTGCCAGCCAACTCATTTTCTTCCCTTTTTTGTCGAAAGTCCCATTTTCATCACAACTCACTATTTCGGCCACCAAATTCCTTCATTCCGGTGTTGTTGGACTCCCCTGAAGACATAGAAGATGATTCCATGCTTTTTTTAAGCTCAAAACTTGATTTGGTATGGTTTTTCTCAATTTTTCAATTTCGGCCATAAATGGTTTCAAATTTTTTTGAGCTTCAAATGATTGATTCATGAAAAGTCCCTTAACAAATATTGATCCTAGTAGCTTAATCTACATGTGTGAATTTTTGTGGAATTTTTGGAGATTATTTTGATTTTTGGGTATTTTTGAATATTTTAATATTATTTTCTAATTTTCAAAAATTAATTAATTAAATTATGAAATTGTGTTTTATGATAAATATAGGTGTTGAAATGAATTATAGAAATTTATTTGGAATTTTTATGAATTTATATGTATTTATTTTGAATTTATTTAGGTTTATGTAATTTTGGAAAATTAGGTTAATTATGTTTTTAATTGAAATTAATTAGTTAATTGTGTTTAATTTTTGATATTATTGATAAATATGTTGAGAAAATTAATTTTGTGCAATTATATTATTTTTGGTGAATTTTTGGAGTAATTTTAGTATATTTATATATACATGGGTATTTTGATAATTTTACCCTAAATTGACTAAAAATGTAATTAAATTGCTTTTAATAGTTATTTAAGGTATAAAAATGATTTCTAAAAATTATTTAGTATTTTTAATTGATTAAAACTATTTTTCGTGAATTATTTTCAATTATATATATAATATACGATTTTTCTAAATAAAATGAGTTTTTATCGGTTTTTACTGTGTTTTAGGGTCAATTATGTAATTTCCACTTATTAAATGTATTTCTCTGATACAAGGGTATTTTCGATATTTCCATAATTGTTCTGTGATTGTGGACCCCGGTCAGTAGACTATAGTTTGGAGTCCGACCGAGGGGTTGTGAATGTAATTTTGCATTTATTTTCGAAGTGTGTTTCTTTCCAGGGCCGGCTCTACTCTTTGAGTAGAGAGATGTCCATTTTACAGGGGAGGTTCTGCCGAATTTTTGGTAGAATT
Organism: Mallotus nudiflorus; assembly: GCA_947683625.1. Classification (NCBI taxonomy): domain Eukaryota; kingdom Viridiplantae; phylum Streptophyta; class Magnoliopsida; order Malpighiales; family Euphorbiaceae; genus Mallotus; species Mallotus nudiflorus. The sequence goes on from CANTUR010000560.1 coordinate 1,862,300, forward strand.
CTCATAAAACGTGATTGTCACGACCCAAAACAGGGGCCATGACCGGCGCTAGGGAACGGGAATTCTTTCGAATCCGGAACCCGTAGCAAGCCTAAAAATAAAATAAACATGCATAGTAATAACAATATATAATGCAGCGGAAATAAAAATCATAAATATCATAATAGTATATACACCAACTGGATTTAAGTTAAATCTCATCTCATCACATAGATATATAAATCTTTTAATACAAATTCAGTTTCAATATAATACATCTCTTTAAATAAAATACATGAAATCCCACAATTTTAATTCACAACTACTGTAGTGTCTAGATTATAAAAATAAGACTCAAGTAAGTAATTTACACAAAGAAGCCGGGGCGGAAGAAATCCGGCGTATCGACCTGCTACTGAGGTCTGAAGATGTTGACTCTCCTGAAAAATAGTCAACGAAGGGGAGTCAGACCTCACTGAGTGAATTACTATAGTATATATACATGCATACTAAATGACAATGCATACAGTCAATAATACATATCTAATATGTATATATACAGGCAAATTCACACAGATGCAGTAAAATCATTTTTTATATATTTTATTGAAAATCACAGTTTATGAAGGATCACATAGAACCCTAGAATATCGCAACCTCGGAAATAGTATTAGACAACACTCTAGCCATACAGGCTCACTTATTCCAAGATATATCCACTTAATCCATTTAGACAGTAGACTGGTGTAATATCCCGAATTTTTAAATATTTTTATACTGCATCGGGATATGCAGTGTTAATAATTTTTGTATATATATTTATGATATTTTATGAGTTTGTTGTTTGTTTAAAGCTAATTTTAATTATTTTATATTATTTTAAGTACTTTACGTAAAATTTTTCCGAAAATTATATTTTCGGGGAAATTGACACGTAAATAAATTAATACTATTTATTTTGACTAGTTTTATGAATTTGCATGAACTCATATATAATTTTAAAGTGCTAAAATAAAATATATATATGTGTATTTATTTAAATTAATTAGAGCTTAATTAATTTCCTTAATTTTATTATTTAATTTTTGTATTAATTAATTTTAAGTTTATAAATTATTAAACATATTAAAATATGTGTGTGGTGTATATTTAATGTGTGTGAAATTTTATATTATTATAATATATAGTGTAAATATATATATATATATACATATATACATAAATTTTTATCAAAAAAACCAAAACTTTCATTTATTTACAGTTTTGCCCCTCCTTCATCTTCTTCCTCCCAAAACGCTTTCTTCCATTTCCAGCCACTTTCAAGCTGGTTTTCTTCCTGTTACTATGCCTCTCAGCCTTCCTCTTCCACCTCCAACCATTTCCACCACCTAAAACACTCTTTTCCGATGAGTTTTGGCCGGATTTTCTTCAAAGAGCCAAAAATCAACTTAACTCCGATCAAGCACTTTCCGGCCACAAAATTTGATGCCATCAGTCTCTATCTTCTCCTTGAGCTCTGGTGAGTGTGATTCCAAGCTTTGTTTCACTTGATTTGGTCTAGAATTGCTTAGGTTTCAATTTCTTCAAATCAGCCATTTTGGGTTTCAAATTTTTTTTAGCTTCAATTTGATTGATTCATGAAAACTTCCTTCACAAACTTTGTTCCTGGAAGCTTAATGTACATGCTGTAATTTTTTTATAATTTTTGGAATTTATTTTAATTTTTGTGAATTTTTGATTATTTTATTATTATTTTCTAATTTTCGAAAATTAATTAATTAAATTATGAAATTGTGTTTTATAGTGATTATAGGAGTTGAAATGAATTATAGAAATTTATTTGTAATTTTTGTGAATTTTTATGTATTTATTTGGAATTTATTAAGTTTAGGTAATTTTGAAAAATAGGGTTAATTATGTGTTTAATTGAAATAAATTGGTAAATTGAGTATATTTATTGATATTATTGAATTATATGCTGAGAAATTGATTTTTGAGTAATTATATAATTTTGGTGAATTTTTGAACATTTATAGTGAATATATATATAGGGGTATTTTGGTAATTTTACACTAAATTGGTTAAAAATGTAATTAAATTGGTTTTAATAGTTATTTAGGGTATAAAAATGATTTCTGCAAATTTTTAGTATTTTTAACTAATTAAACTATTTTTTTGTAAATTATTTTCAAATTATATATAATATACTATTTTTCTAAATAAATGGGTTTTTATTGATTTTTAGTATGTTTTAGGGTTAATTACGTAATTTGGATTTATAAAATGTATTTTTATTATATAAGGGCATTTTCGGTATTTTATAAATATTCTGTGAATTGTGAACCTCGGTCGGTGAATTGTAGTTTGGAGTCCGACCGAGGGATTTTGATTATAATCCTGTGTTTATTCCGAAGTGTATTTCTTTGCAGGACCGGCTCTACTCTTTGAGTAGAGAGATGTCCGGTTTTACAGGGGAGGTTCTGCCGGATTTTCGGTTAGAATTCTCGTAAAACGTGATATCCGGTTCAAATTCCTATTCTAAAGCTGTGTCTAAAATTCTAGATCGAGTCTTTAGAATTTTTGTTAAATTTATTCTGATTTCATGTTGTCATTTGTTTGTCTAGCTGCGCCGGAGACCGAGGCCTAACGGATCAGGCCCGCCGAGTTTGTCTCGTGGAGCGCTAACATGTGAGTTATTATACTGTATATATATGCACTGCATATAGGGTGCATTATTTAGACTTTTTCATTTTCATTGTATGTTTTAAAAATGATTTAAATTATAATATTTTTGGTATATCTAGGGTTGCATTTTTATATATATGCATATTAAATAATTATGCATGTTAGTTTGATATATGCATATTAAACAATTAGGTTTAGGTTTAATACATTTGAGTAATATAACACATGTTTTAAAATGTACACTTAGACATATTATTTTTATTAATGATTAGTATACTTTAGGTATAGTTTCAGTAGATTTTAGGTTTATTCTTAAATAATTGCATGTTAAATTATAAACCTACACTTAAAGTATTTTTAAGTATATTTTTGGTATATTTTTATTTATTTCCGAATAAATAAATGTTTTATTATTAAATTAAACCTAACACATTAGTGGTATATTTAGGGTTTATTTTTTGATATATGCATGCTAGATAATTAGGTTTATTTTTAGTATATTTGTGAATATATGTTAAACACAAACACATATTTAAATGAATATTATACATAAATGGTTTATTAAATGATTTGAGTACTTAGGGTATATCTTTTGCATATTTAAGTATATTTTTAAGATAATGCATGTTATATTATTGTTACTCATTTAAATTGCTTTTAACTATATTAATGATTTATCTTTAGTTTATTTCTATTTTTATTTGACTATATATATATATATTACTTGAAATTTATTGGGTATATTTTAGGTATATTTTTGGTATATATATATATGGTTGGTTTTTACTATTATGAATATGGTTCTACATTAATTATTTTTTTCGAATGAATGATTATTCGAAGTGAAGGATATCAATAGAACGTGCTTCCTAATGGGCAGCACTAGGACCGTGTACGTACCGGTACGATAGATAAGGATTGAGTGAGAGTTAAAATTTGGGGATTATAATTGATTTAATTGATTTGACTAAGATTAATGGTATGTTAGATAGTGTGATTGCTGGAGCTCGGTTGACTAAGTGTCTCGGGGCCAATCACACTGACAGTCAGACTGCTGGAGCTCGGTTGACTTAGTGTCTCGGGGCCAGTCTATTGTCCATAAGTAAATTGAATGATCTATTGGGTTGATTGAGATGTGAGGTGATGGATAGTGTGATTGCTGGAGCTCGGTTGACCAAGTGTCTCGGGGCCAATCGGTTGACCAAGTGTCTCGGGGCCAATCACACTGACAGCCAGACTGCTGGAGCTCGGTCGACTTAGTGTCTCGGGGCCAGTCTGCTGTCCAGATTGGAATAAGTGTTCTATTTGGAATCAAGTGAGCCTGTATGGCTAGAGTGATGATGGGATTGTTTGAGGTTTTTATTATTTAAGGTTCTATGGATCCTTCATGAATTAAAATAAACGTTTTATACATTAGCATATTTATAAAAGCAAAGTTTGGCATTCGTGTGAAATGTGTGTATATACATATATATATAAGAATGTCTGATTGTTATGGTTTAGTTTGCATGTATATATAGTATAATAATTCACTCAGTGAGGTCTGACCCCCCTTAATTATTTTTTCAGGAGATTCCATATCGTCAGACCTTAGTTGTAGAGTTCCTCGCCGGTGTTCTTCAATCCCGGCTGTTTTATGCAAATGTATATTCTGAACTTTGAATTGTAGTCTAGAAACTGCAGTAGTAGTGTCACTATATTGGAAGTGTATTATTTTGTTTGGATATTAAATACTCTGAGAATTTGTATTTGAACATTATACGAATATGTATTCATTTATAAAAGGATTTGGAGTATTTATTTTATATATTGATTCAGAAAAATTTTAATTTGGTCGTACTTTTATATAATTATTGTATGATTTTATTTTCTAAGGCTTGCTACGGGTTCCGGATTCGAAAGAATTCCCGTTCCCTAGCGCCGGTCATGACTCCTAGTTTGGGTCGTGACAACTGGCCCCGAGACACTAAGTCTGTCACGACCCAAAACAGGGGCCATGACCGGCGCTAGGGAACGGGAATTCTTTCGAATCCGGAACCCGTAGCAAGCCTAAAAATAAAATAAATATGCAATAATAACCATAAAAATATAATATGCAGCGGAAAATAAAATCATAAATATTACAATATCATCCATAACAACTGGATATAATTCAAAACTCATCACATCGCATATATAATCTCATAAATGTATAATCTTTATACAAATCCAGTTTTAACATAATACATCTCTTTAAAACAAATACATAAAATCCAATACTTTAATTTACAACTACTACAGTGTCTAGATAAAATAAATAAGACTCAAGTAGACAATTTACATAAAGAAGCCGGGGCGGAAGAAATCCGGCGTATCGACCTGCTACTGAGGTCTGAGGAAGTTGACTCTCCTGAAAAATAGTCAACGGAGGGGAGTCAGACCTCACTGAGTGAATTACTATAATATATATACATACACTCTAAGTGATAATGCATACAGTCAACAATATATATATAATATGTATATATACAGGCAAGTTCATACAGATGCAGAAAAATCATTTTATATATTTTGTCTGAAAATCAACTTTTATGAAGGATCACATAGAACCCTAGAATATCGCAACCTCAGAAAAATAGTGTTAAACAACACTCTAGCCATGCAGGCTCACTGATTCCAAATATATCCACTTAATCCATATGGACAGTAGACTGGCCCCGAGACACTAAGTCAACCGAGCTCCAGCAGTCTGACTGCCAGTGTGATTGGCCCCGAGACACTTGGTCAACCGAGCTCCAGCAATCACACCCACAAACCACATCTCACATATATCAATAATCATAATCAAATCGATATCCACAAATAAGTTAGTAATAAAGCCTAAATACTATAGGCGTACCGGTACGTACTCGGTCCTAGTGCTGCCCACTAGGTAGCACGTTCTATTGATATCCTTCAGTAATAAATAATAAAACATTCATTTACAAATACATGATGCATGAATTTAAATAAATCAACGATATAAACCATATATATACCGAAAATATACCAAACATAAACCAGGTATATTTTGAGTATATATACGTCAAATAAATTCAATCAAATCATGAATTAAACTAAAAATATATTTAAAAACATTTTAAATATATTTTATTAATAAAACATGTATATAATTTATTATATACCAAAAATATACCAAAAATATACTTGAATATAAATCATGTTATTTATGCATATTTAGTCAAAATAAAACATGCATTTTCTAAATCATGCATCCTAAGCATATATATATAATATAGTAACTCACCTAATGCGCTCCACGAGACAGGTCCGACGGGCCTAGTCCACTAACCCTCGGTCTCGGCGCAACTAAACAAGAAATAATTAATCGACATCAGAATAACCCTAACAGAAATCCTAGAATTAAATCTAGAGTATTAAAATACGGAAATAGAATTAGGGTTCGACTGGATATCACGTTTTACGAGAATTCTACCGGAAATCCGGCAGAACCTCCCCTGTAAAACGGACATCTCTCTACTCAAAAGAGTAGAGCCGACCCTGCAAAGAAAATACACTTCGAAATACAAGCTCAACACAATCAATCACAACCCCTCGGTCGGACTCCAGACTACAATCTGTCGACCGGGGTCCACAAACACAGAATATATATATTCAAATATACCAAAAATATCCTTAAATCATAAAAATACATTTCATACGTAGAAATTACATAATAAATCTTGAAACACTGTAAAAACCGATTAAAATTCATTTTATTAGAAAAATCGTATATTATATATATAATTGAAAATAATTCCCGAAAAATAGTTTTAATTAGTTAAAAATACTAAATAATTTGTAGAAATCATTTTTATACCTTAAATAAATATTAAAACCAATTAAATTACATTTTTAGACAATTTAGGGTAAAATTACCAAAATACCCCTATATATATATATATACCTAAATTACTTCAAAAATTCACCAAAAATCATACAATTATCCAAAATTAATTTTCTCAACATATTTATCAATAATATCAATAATTAAACTCAATTAACCAATTAAATTCAATTTAAAACACAATTAACTTAATTTTACAAAATCACATAAACTTCAATAATTAAAAATAAATACTTAGAAATTCATAAAAATTCCAAATAAATTTCTATAATTCATTTCAACACCTAATTCAACCATAAACTCCAATTTCATAATTTAAATAATTAATTTCCGAAAATTCGAAAATAATATTAAAATATTCAAAAATACCCAAAAATCCAAACAATCTCCAAAAATTCTACAAAAATTCATACATGAAGATTAAACTACCAGGAACAACATTTGTGAAGGAAGTTTCCATGAATCATCCAAATTGAAGCTCAAAAAAATCGAAAACCAAAAGTGGCTGAAATATTCAAATCAAAACCTAAGCAATTCTAGACCATTTTAGCTCAAACCAAAGCTAGAATAACACTCACCGGAGCTCAAGGAGAAGATAGAGACCGGCGGTGTCGAAAACGGTGGCCGGAGGAGGGAGAAACGACGGTGAGAAGAAATGGTGGCGTCGGGCACCCACGGGAAGAAGAAGAAGAAGAAGAAGAAAAAGAAAAAGAAAGAAAAAGGAAAGAGAAAGGAAAAGAAAAAGAAAGAAAAAGGAAAAGAAAAAGAAAAAAAAAGAAAAAAGAAAAAATAATAAATTTTAATAATTTAATAATAAATAAAATAATCAAATAATAATAAATAAATAATAAAATATTAGGGTAATAATAAACCCTAATTAAATAAATATACACACACAAGCTTTATTTAATAATTTAAAAATATGTATGAGTTCATGCAAACCCGTAAATACATTTAACATAATTAATAATAAATTGTTTACGTGAAAATTTCCTCGAAAATGAAAGTCCCGGGAAAATTTTACGTAAAATACTGAAAATAATAGACAGTAATTAAAATAGGTTTAAAATACATATCAACTCATAAAAATATCGTATAAAATACAGAAATCATTAACTCTGCATATCCCGGTACAGTGTAAAAATATTTTAAAAAAACACGGGATATTACAAAGTCAACCGAGCTCCAGCAGTCTGACTGCCTGTGTGATTGGCCCCGAGACACTTGGTCAACCGAGCTCCAGCAATCACACCTCCAAACCACATCTCACACATATCAATAATCATAATCAATCAATATCCATAAATAAGTTAGTAATATAGCCTAAATACTATAGGCGTACCGGTACGTACTCGGTCCTAGTGCTGCCCACTAGGTAGCACGTTCTATCGATATCCTTCATTAATAAATATAAAACATTCATTCACAAAAAATAAATGATGCATGAATTTCAATAAAATAACAACAAAAACCATATATATACCTGAAATATACCAAAAGTAAACCAGGTATATTTTGAGTATATATATGTCAAATGAATTCAATCAAATTATAAATTAAACTAGAAATATATTTAAAAATATTTTAAATATATTTTAGTTACAAAACATGCATATAATTTAATATATACCAAAAATAAACCAAAAATATACTTAAATACAAATCATATTATTTATGCATTTTAATCGAAATAAATTATATATTTCTAAATCATGCATCCTAAGCATATATATATAGTATAGTAACTCACCTAGTGCGCTCCACGAGACGGGTCCGACGGGCCTGGTCCACTAACCCTCGGTCTCAGCGCAACTAAACAAGCAATAACGACAGACATCAGAATAAACCTAACACAAATCCTAGAATTCGATCTAGAGTATTAAACACAGAATCAGAAATTAGGGTTCGACTGGATATCACATTTTACGAGAATTCTACCGAAAATCCGGTAGAACCTCCCCTGTAAAACGGACATCTCTCTACTCAAAAGAGTAGAGCCGACCCTGCAAAGAAACACACTTCGGAAAACAAGCTAAACACAAATCCACAACCCCTCGGTCGGACTCCAGACTACAATCTACCGACCGGGGTCCACAAACACAGAACAATTCAGAAATACCAAAAATACCCTTATAACATAGAAATACATTTTATAAGTAGAAATTACATAATTAACCTTAAAACACTGTAAAAACCGAATAAAACTCATTTTATTTGAAAAACTGTGTATTATATATATAATTGAAAATAATTCACGAAAAGTAGTTTTAATTAATTAAAAATACCAAATAATTTGTAGAAATCATTTTTTATACCTTAAATAACTATTAAAACCAATTAAATTACATTTTTAGCCAATTTAGGATAAAATTACCAAAATGCCCTTATATATATAAATATACTAAAATTACTTCAAAAATTCACCAAAAATTATACAATTATCCAAAAATTAATTTTCTCAACATATTTATCAATAATATTTATAATTAAACTCAATTACCTAATTAAATTCAAATAAAAACACATTTAACCTAATTTTCCCAAAATTCCATAAACTTCAAATAATTCAAAATAAATACTTAGAAATTCATAAAAATTCCAAATAAATTCCTATAATTCATTTCAACACCTAATTTAACCATAAACCCCAATTTCATAATTTAAATAATTAATTTCCGAAAATTAGAAAATAATATTAAAATATTCAAAAATACCCAAAAATCCAAACAATCTACAAAAATTCCACAAAAATTCATACATGTATATTGAGCTACTAGGATCAACATTTGTGAAGGGAGTTTTCATGAATCAATCAATTAGAAGCTCAAAAAAAATAAAAAACCCTAATGTGATCGAATTGAAAAATTCAAAACCTAAGCAATTCTAGACCATTTTAGCTCAAACCAAAGCTAGAATCACACTCACTGGAGCTCAAGGAGAAGAAAGAGACTGGCGGTGTCGAAAATGGTGGCCAGAGGAGGAAGAAACGACGAAGGGAAGATTTCAGCCAAAAAGGGAAAACAGGGGCTGCCGGCGCCGGGGAAGGGAGCTGGGGGTGGCGGAGCAACTGGCTGAGGAAGGTGGAGCTCCTGGCGGCACACCGACGGTCAGAAATCAGAAGTTGCAGGCGGTGGTGAGGGGTGGTGGTCGAGCGCACGGGAGGGAAAGGAAGAAGAAGAAGAAAAAGAAAGAAAAGAAAAAGAAAAGAAAAAGAAAAAAGAAAAGAAGAAAAAAAAAGGAAAAATAAAAACTAAAATAATAATAAAATAATTTTAATAATTTAATAATAAATAAAATAATTAAATAACAATAAATAAATAAATAAACAATAAAATATTAGGGTAATACATTAAACCCTAATTAAATAAATATACACACGCATAGGCTTTATTTAGTATTTAAAAAATACGTATGAGTTCATGCAAGTCCGAAAATATATTTAAAATAATTGATATTAAAATATTTACGTGAAAATTTCCCCGAAAATGCAAGTCCCGGGAAAATTTTACGTAAAACACTGTAAATAATATACAGTAATTAAAATAGGTTTTAAATACATATCAACTCGTGAAAATATCGTAACATATATACAAAAATTATTAACATTGCATATCCCGATACAGTGTACAAATATTTAAAAACACGGGATATTACAGTCTTCCCCCCTTACAAGAATTCGTCCTCGAATTCCAGAAAGAAAAGATTACAGGATCAAGAAGGAAAGAGATACGGGTAAGAAGCTCGCATCTCAGCTTCAGTCTCCCACGTATGCTCCTTGACTCTATCACTACGCCACAGAACCTGGACCATTGAAATCTGCTTCGATCATAACTGTCGAACTTGAAAATCAACGATCGCCACAGGTTCTTCCACAAACGTCAAGTCTTCACTCACTTCTACATTGTCAGGTTGCAACACGTGTGAAGGGTCTGAGATATACTTCCTTAACATCGAGATATGAAATACTGGATGCACCTGTGACATACTCGGAGGCAAATCCAACCGATATGCAACAGTGCCAACTCTCTCCAGAATCTCAAACGGTCCAATATATCTCGGTGCTAACTTACCCTTCCTACCAAATCTCATCACACCCCTTCATCGGAGATACTTTCAGAAAAACAAAATCTCCAACCTGAAACTCCACATCTCTACGCCTAGGATCCGCATAACTCTTCTATCTACTAACTGCAGTCTCTAATCTGTGCTTAATCACGGTGACTTTCTCTACAGCATCCTGAACCATCTCAGGTCCAGTCAAAGCTCTCTCACCAATCTCATCCCAACTCAAAGGAGATCTACACTTCCTTCCATACAACGCCTCATACGGTGCCATACCAATACTGCTATGGTAGCTGTTATTATATACAAACTCAACGAGCGATAAATGATCATCCCAGCTACCTCCCAAATCCAGGACACACATCCTCAACATATCTTCTAGTGTCTGGATCATCCTCTCAGACTGGCCATCTGTCTGAGGATGACAAGCAGTATTGAAATCCAACCTAGTGCCCATCGCTTCCTGTAACTTCTGCCAAAAATGAGAAGTAAACACTGAACCTCTATCTGACATAATGGACACAGGTACTCCATGAAGGCACACAATATGCTTCACGTACAACTTCGCCAATCTAGCAACTGAATATGTGGCTTTCATAGGTAAGAAATGTGCAGACTTCATCAATCTGTCTACAATCACCCAGATGGAATCATATCCATCCTTCGAACGAGGTAAACCGACCACAAAATCCATAGCTATCCTTTCCCACTTCCACTCGGGAATAGGAAGAGGCTGAAGCTTCCCCGAAGGCTTCTGATGTTCGGCTTTCACTTGCTGACACGTCAAGCACTTCGCAACATAATCAGCGACATCCTTCTTCAATCTGTCCTACCAGTATAGATCTCTGATACTGTGGTACATCTTAGTAACACCCGGATGTATGCTGTAAGCTGTAGAATGTGCTTCCTCTAAAATCTCCTCTCTCAAGTCATCCACATCAGGAACACACAATCTACCACTGATCCATAACACACCATCATCATCAAGTGTGAAATCAGTGAACTTCCCTGCTCTGACATTCTCTACAAGCTCTTCAAGAATAGGATCTCGGCTCTGAGCTGCTTTAATCCTATCCCTCAGTACATATCGTACTTTAAACTGAGCTAACAGTCCACTTGATCTACTAATCTTCATCATCAGACCTTAATCCACCATCAAGTGTAATTCCTGGATCAATAGTCTCCTCTCAACACTGATGTGAGCAAGACTGCCTGAGGACTTTCTACTCAAGGCATCTGCTACCACATTAGCTTTACCCGGATGATATAAAATCTCACAGTCATAATCCTTCAACAGTTCCAACCATCTCCTTTGCCTCAGATTCAGATCTCTCTGCTGAAAAATGTACTTAAGGCTCTTGTGATCAGTAAATATCTCACAAGTCACCCCGTACAGATAATGTCTCCAGATCTTCAAAGCAAAGATCACTGCAACCATCTCAAGATCATGTGTAGGATAGTTATGCTCATGCTTCTTCAACTGCCTCGAAGCATAGGCTATCACCCTTCCATTCTGCATCAACACACAACCAAGACCAATTCTAGAGGCATCACAGTAAACTGTGAACTTATCCACACTATTAGGCAAAGCTAACATTGGTGTTGTGGTCAACTTCTCCTTCAACAATTGAAAACTATTCTCATAAGCTTCTGACCACTCGAATCTAACATTCTTCTGAGTCAAGCGAGTCATAAGGGCTGCAATCCTGGAAAAATCCTACACAAACTGCCTATAATACCCGGCTAAACCCAGAAAACTCCCAAATCTCAGTGACAGAAGTAGGTCTAGGCCATTCAGACACTGCCTCAATCTTCTGTGGATCAACCTGAATACCTTCTTTAGACACTACATGTCCAAGAAAAGAAACACTCTCCATCTAGAAATCACACTTCGAGAATTTAGCATAAAGCTGGTGATCTCTTAGTGTCTGTAGTACAATCCTCAAATGATATACATGCTCTTCCATACTCCTTGAATAAACCAGTATATCATCAATGAAGACTACTACAAACTGATCCACATACGATCTGAATACCCTGTTCATCAGATCCATAAAAGCTGCTGGTGCATTAGTCAAATCAAAAGACATCACCAGAAACTCATAATGGCCATATTGAGTGCGAAACGCTGTCTTAGGAATATCGGCCTCACTAATACGCAACTGATGATAACCCGACCTTAAGTCAACTTTAGAAAATAACTGTGCACCCTGAAGTTGATCAAACAAATCATCTATCCTCGGGGGAGGATACTTATTCTTCACTGTAACCTTATTCAGCTCTCTATAGTCAATGCACAGTCTCATGGTACCATCCTTCTTCTTCACAAACAAGACTGCTGCACCCCAAGGAGAAACACTAGGTCTAATGAAACCTTTATCCAACAACTCTTGCAACTGTTCCTTCAACTCTTTCAACTCTACAGGAGCCATTCGATAGGGTGGCATAGATATAGGAGTAGTACCTGGAACCACATCTATACAGAACTCAATCTCTCTATGAGGTGGTAAACCTGGAAACTCCTCGGGAAAAACATCAAGAAACTCACAAGCAACAGGAACATCTGTGAGTAATAACTTCTCCACTGACGTATCCCTGACCAATGCCAAATATCCCTGACATCCCTTTCTCAATAACTTCCTAGCCGTAATAGCAGAAATAAGATTCTGAGGTGCTGAACTCCTATCACCCATAAACTTAAAATCTTCTTCACCAGGAATTCTGAAGCTAGGAATTCTGAAGGTCACCTCTTTATTCCTGTAATCTACCATGGCATAGTGCTGAGATAACCAATCCATTCCCAAAATAACATCAAACTCCATCACATCCCAACATATCAAATCAGTAGATAATTCTCTATCTCCCATGAGAACTGGACAACCAGAAAGAACAATATCGGTGTCCAAAGAATCGCTCAGAGGAGTGGCAACAGACAAAGGAAAAGCCATCCTCGAAGCTTACCAACAAGATTTAGAAGCAAAAACAAAAGAAACAAACGAATGCGTGGCACCGGATCAAACAAAACCTAAGCATCCAGGAAACAAATAGAAACAATACCTACCACGACTGCATTAGATGCCTAGCATCCTGCTGAGTGAGATGGAAGACTCTGGCCTGACCTTGACCTCCCTGTGATGGTTGAAGCCTGGCCAACACCTTTGGCACCTCCTCTAGTACCTCTACCACGACTCTGCTATGGAACAAACTGAGTGGAACTCTGATGTTGAGCTAGTGGCAACTGAAATGGCACGGGTGCAGCACTAGTAATTGACTGTTGTGGGAATCGCAAAATCTGCTGCTACTGATATCCGGAGTAAGGACATGATCTGGCAAAATGTCCTGTCTGCCCGCATCTGAAGCATATTGGTGGTGTCAGATAACACGGTCCCTGATGGACTCTACCGCAAGTCTGGCAAACACTGGCCGCTAATCCAGAACTATGACCACTGCTGCTGCTCGAAGCACCTGATCCAAATCTGAATGACCTACGCTGACCTCCACGGCCATGTCTTACTGCTCCGCATGCACTCGCTCCTGCTGTCTCTGACTCTGCTGAGTCGGACCTCGCTGCTGACTACTCAAACCAACATGAAAACTCGAATACGGAGTAGCCTGCAATCCACTCGACTGAACTCTTAGCTGGTAATAATCAGGCATCGCTCCCTGCCTAACTAGCCTCAGCTCAATCTCCTTGGCTAACTCAATCACAAACTCCAGAGTAAGACCTGCTGTAGGCATACTAGCAAAAGCTGAACCCAAACCAGTAACATAGGTAGTGACCGCAAAATACTGATCTCGCATCAGATCCTTTGCAGATCTGACCCAGACGAAGAAACTCTCGGGTATACTCCTCTACAGATCGATCTCCATGAGAAATACTGGTCAATAGAAGGCGATAACTCAAACGAAGAGGCTCTGGATAGAATCTCCTCATAAACCCCAATTTCATAATTTAAATAATTAATTTTTGAAAATTAGAAAATAATATTAAAATATTCAAAAATAACCCAAAATCCAAATAATCTCCAAAAATTCCATAAAAATTCATACATGTATATTGAGCTACCAGGATCAACATTTGTGAAGGGAGTTTTCATGAATCAATCAATTTGAAGCTCAAAAAAATCAAAAACCCTAATGTGATCGAATTGAAAAATTTGAAACCTAAGCAATTCTAGACCATTTTAGCTCAAACCAAAGCTAGAATCACACTCACTGGAGCTCAAGGAGAAGAAAGAGACCGGCGGGTGTCGAAAATGGTGGCCGGAGGAGGAAGAAAACGACGAAGGGAAGATTTCAGCCAAAAAGGGAAAACAGGGGCTGCTGACGCCAGGGAAGGGAGCTGGGGGCGACGGAGTAGCTGGCTGAGGAAGGTGGAGCTCCTGGCGGCACACCGACTGGTCGAAAATCGGAAGTTGCAGGCGGGTGGTGAGGGGTGGTGGTCGGGCGCACGGGAGGGAAAGGAAGAAGAAGAAAAAGAAAAAGAAAAAGAAAGAAAAGAAAAAGAAAAGAAAAAAAAAAGAAAAGAAAAAGAAAAAAGAAAAATAAAAGAAGAAAAAAAAGGAAAAATAAAAAATAAAATAATAATAAAATAATTTTAATAATTTAATAATAAATAAAATAATTAAATAATAATAAATTAATAAATAAATAATAAAATATTAGGGTAATACATTAAACCCTAATTAAATAAATATACACACGCATAGGCTTTATTTAGTATTTTAAAATTACGTATGAGTTCATGCAAGTTCGAAAATATATTTAAAATAATTAATATTAAAATATTTACGTGAAAATTTCCCCGAAAATGCAAGTCTCGGGAAAATTTTACGTAAAACACTGTAAATAATACACAGTAATTAAAATAGGTTTTAAATACATATCAACTCGTGAAAATATCGTAATATATATACAAAAATTATTAACACTGCATATCCCGATACAGTGTAAAAATATTTAAAAACACGGGATATTACAGTGATGTCCGGTCGAACCCTAATTTTGATTCTGTGTCTAATATTCTAGATCAAGTTTCTAGGATTTTCTGTTAGGTTTATTCTGATGTCCGTTATTTATTGTTTGTTTAGTTGCACCGAGACCGAGGCCTAGTGGACCAGGACCGTCGGACCCATCTCGAGGGAGCGCACTAAGTGTGAGTTACTATTCTATATATATATGCTTTAGGGTGCATGATTTAGAAATGTATGTTATTTTGAGTAATTATGCATAAATAATTCATTTGGTATTTAAGTTTATCTTTAGTTTATATTCGGTATATTTTGGTATATTTTCAAATTATATGCATGTTTTATTAATAAATTATTCTTAAAATGTTTTATGTATATTCTTGGTATATTGTTAGTTTATTTTGTAATTATATTGGATTTATTTGACGTATATATACTCGAAATATATCTGGTTTATTTTTGTATATTTCTAGTATATATATGGTTTATGTTGCTATTTTATTTAAATTCATGCATCATTTAATTTTTATGAATGTATGCTTTATATTTAAAATGAAGGATATCAATTAGAACGTGCTACCTAGTGGGCAGCACTAGGATCGAGTACGTACCGGTACGCTTATAGCATTTAGGCTATATTACTAACCACTTGTGGATATTGATTGGATTTGATTATTTGATGTGTGAGATATGATTTGGGAGTGTGATTGTTGGAGCTCGGTTGACCAAGTGTTTTGGGGCCAATTATACTGACTGTCAAACTGCTGGAGCTCGGTTTGACTTAGTGTCTCAGGGCCAGTCTACTGTCCAAATGGAATAAGTGATTATATTTGGAATAAGTGAGCCTGTATGGCTAGAGTGTGTCTAACACTGTTTTGAGGTTGCGATTTCTAGGGTTCTATTTGATCCTTCATAAACGATGATTTCCAATAAAATATATAAAATGATTTTACTGTATCTGTGTGTATTTGCCTGTATATATACATATTAGATACATATTGTTGACTGTATGCATTGTCATTTAGTATGCATGTATATATATTAAAGTAATTCACTTAGTGAGGTCTGACTCCCCTCTATTGACTATTTTTTAGGAGAGTCATCTTCCTCAGATCTCAGTAGCAGGCCTGTACATCGGATTTCTTCCGCCCTGGCTTCTTTATGTAAATGCTTATTCTGAGTATTGAGTTTTATTTTATAATCTAGACACTGCAGTAGTTGTAAATAAATTATGGGTTTTATGTATTATATTTGTGTGAGTTATGTATTTTGAGAAATTGAACTGGATTTGTATTAAAAGTTTATATATATATGAGATATGGATTTGATTTAAATCCCGTGGTGGATTATTATTTTTACATTTATGATTTTATTCCGCTACACAGTATTTAATTTAATTGTGTTGTTATTATTATTATTGCATGTTTTATTTTATTTTAGGCTTGCTACTGGTTCCGGATTCGAAAAGAATTCCCGTT
Organism: Mallotus nudiflorus; assembly: GCA_947683625.1. NCBI lineage: Eukaryota > Viridiplantae > Streptophyta > Magnoliopsida > Malpighiales > Euphorbiaceae > Mallotus > Mallotus nudiflorus. The sequence goes on from CANTUR010000560.1 coordinate 1,879,360, forward strand.
CCCTAGCGCCGGTCATGGCCCCTGTTTTGGGGTCGTGACAATATATTTCGAGTATATATACGTCAAATAAATCCAATATAATTACAAAATAAAATAACATATACCAAGAATATACATAAACATTTTAAGAATAATTTATTAATAAAACTGCATATAATTTGAAAAAATACCAAATATAAACTAAAGATCAACTTAAATACCAAATGAATTATTTATGCATAATTAATCAAAATAACATACATTTCTAAATCATGTACCCTAAAGCATATATATATAGAATAGTAACTCACACTTAGTGTGCTCCTCGAGATGGGGTCCGACGGGCCTGGTCCACTAGGCCCTCGGTCTCGGCGCAACTAAACAAATAATAATAATAGACATCAGAATAAACCTAACAAAAAATCTTAGAAACTCAATCTAGAATATGTAGACACAGAATCAGAATTAGGGTTTGATCTGACATCACATTTTACGAGAATTCTATCAAAAATTCGACAGAACCTCCCCTGTTAAAACGGACATCTCTCAACTCAAAGAGTAGATCCGGCCCTGCAAAGAAACACACTTCAAAAAATAGACACAGTAACACATCCACAACCCCTCGATCGGACTCTAACTACACGTCTACCGACTGGGGTTCACATCACATAATAATTATGGAAATACCAAAATGCCCTTATATCATAGAAATACATTGTATAAGTAGAGATTACATAATTAACCCTTAAAACACATTAAAACCCGATAAAACTCATTTTATTTAGAAAATCGTATATTATATATATAATTGAAAATAATTCAAGAAAAACAGTTTTAATTAATTAAATAATACTAAATAATTTGTAGAAATCATTTTTATACCTTAATAACTATTAAAACCAATTTAATTACATTTTTAGTCAATATAGGGTAAAATTACCAAAATACCCACATACTATATTAAATATACTAAAATTCATTCAAAAATTCACCAAAAATAGTATAATTATCCAAAATTAATTTTCTCAACATATTTATCAATAATATAAATAATTAAACTCAATTAACTAATTAATTTCAATTAAAAACACAATTAACCTAATTTTCCAAAATTACATAAAATAATTAAATTCAAAATAAATACATAGAAATTCATAAAAATTCCAAATAAATTCCTATAATTAATTTCAACACCTATATCATCATAAAACACAATTTCATAATTTAATTAATTAATTTTCTAAAATTAGAAAATAATAATAAAATATTCAAAAATACCCAAAAATCAAAATAATCTCCAAAAATTCGAAAAAAATTAACACATGAAGATTAAGCTAAGGGGAACAAAATTTGTGAAGGAATTTTCATGAATCAATCAATTCGAAGTTCAAAAAAATCAAGAACCCTAAAATGGCCAAATTACCAAAATCGAAACATAAGCAAATCAAGACCATTTTAAGTGAAAAAAGCTTGGAATCACACTCACCAGAGCTTAAGGAGAAGAAAGATACTGGCGGTGTCGAAAATGGTGGTCGGAAACATCATGAATGACGGTGAGAAAGAATTCGGCTTCTCTGGCCAAAATAAGCTTCTCGACGTCGGAAATGGGCTTTGCAGGCGGCGGAACGGCTGAAGGATGGAGGTGGCATGCCGGGAGGCACATCGACAATGAGGAAACAGGATGACAGTGGCCGGATTCATGTGAGGGAGGTGATCGGGAGTTTGGGAGCTTCGGGTGGCACAATGGTAAATAACTCAAACTTTATAATTTTGTTTAATATTAAATGTATATGTATATATATATACTTTACACTATATATTAAAATAATATAAAATCACACACATTAAATATACACCACACACATATAATTTAATATTTTTAATAATTTTTACACAAAAAAAATTAAATAATATTAAAAACTAAAAATAAATAATAAAATATTAGGGTAATTAATTAAACCCTAATTAAATAAATACACATATATCTTTTATTTAGTACTTCTAAAAATATATATGAGCTCATGCAAATGCGTGAATTTACTTAAAATAATTGATAGTAAATTATTTACGTGAAAATTTCCCCGAAAATAGTATTCTGGGGAAAATTTTATATAAAACACTTAAAATAATATACAATAATTAAAATAAGTTTTAAATACATATCAACTCGTAAAAATATCATAATTATATACAAAAATATTAACACTGCATATCCCGATACAGTATTAAAATATTTAAAAACACGGGATATTACATTCCGGCCACCATTCTTCGCGATTCTGGTGTCCTTGAGCTCCTCAAGCTCTGGTGAACTCAATCCAAGCTTCGGTTTGAGCTCTAACTCCTCCATTTTTGTTGTTTTTTGATTTCTTCATTTCGGCCATTTTTGGATTTTTATTTTTTTTGAGAATTTTTTGTGGATTCATGGAAAATTCCTTCACAAAAGTTAATCCCCCAAGCTTAATCTACATCCCATAATTTTTTGTGTGATTTTTGGGAATTATTTTGATTTTTGTGAATTTTTTATTATTTTATTAATATTTTCTAATTTTCGAAAATTAATTAATTAAATTATGAAATTGTGTTTTATGGTGACTATAGGTTAAAATGAATTATAGAAATTTATTTGTAATTTTTGTGAATTTTTATATATTTATTTGGAATTTATTAAGTTTATGTAATTTTGAAAAATAGGGTTAATTATGTGTTTAATTGAAATAAATTGGTTAATTGAGTATATTTATTGATATTATGGAAATATATGTTGAGAAGATTAATTTTGAATATTTATATTATTTTTGGTGAATTTTTGGATTTATTTTAGTAAATTTATATATATAGGGGTATTTTGGTAATTTTACACTAAATTGTCTAAAAATGTAATTAAATTGGTTTTAATAGTTATTTAGGGTATAAAAATGATTTCTATAAATTATTTAGTATTTTTAACTAATTAAAACTATTTTTCGTAAATTATTTTCAAATTATATATATAATATACGATTTTTCTAAATAAATGAGTTTTTATCGGTTTTTAATGTGTTTTAGGGTTAATTACGTAATTTGGATTTATAAAATGTATTTATATTATATAAGGGCATTTTCGGTATTTTTTAAATATTTTGTGAATTGTGAACCTCGATCGCTGAATTGTAGTTTGGAGTCCAACCGAGGGATTGTGGTTGTGAATTTGGTGTTATTCCGAAGTGTATTTTCTTTGCAGGACCGGCTCTACTCTTTGAGTAGAGAGATGTCCATTTTACAGGGGAGATTCTACCGGATTTTCGATAGAATTCTTGTAAACGTGATGTCCGGTCAAATCCCTATTCTAATTTTGTGTCTAAAATTCTAGATCGAGTCTTTAGAATTTTCGTTAAATTTATTCTGATTTCATGTTGTCTTTTGTTTGTCTAGCTGCGCCGAGACCGAGGCCTAACGGATCAGGCCCGCCGAGTTTGTCTTGTGGAGCGTTAACATGTGAGTTATTATACTATATATATATGCATTGCATATAGGATGCATGACTTAGGATTTTTTTTTTTCATTTTCATTATATATTTAAATAGTAATTTAATTATAATATGATTTGGTATATTTTTGGTTATTTTTAGTATATCTTGATATATAAATGTTTGTATATTTTCTATATACATTTAATATATCATTGATATATGTATGTTAGATATTTAGGTTTATGTTTATTATAATTTAATATTTACATCGAACCATAATTATTTTATTAAATGATTAGCATAATTTAGGTTTATTCTTAAATAATTGCATGCTAAATTATAAACCTACACTTAAATTGTTTTTAAGTTTATTTTTGGTATATTTTGATTTATTTCCAAATAAATACATGTTTTATTATTAAATTAACCTAACACATTAGTGGTATATTTAGGGTTTATTTTTGATATATGCATGCTAGATAATTAGGTTTATTTTTAGTATATTTATGAATATATGTTAAACCTAAACACATATTTAAATGAATATTTATATACAAATGTTTTATTAAATGATTTGTGTACTTAGGGTATATCTTTTGTATGTTTAAGTATATTTTTAAGAAAAATGCATGTTATATTGTTGTTACTTATTTAAATTATTATTTTTACCATATTAATGATTTATCTTTAGTTTATTTCATATTTTATTTGACATATTTATATATATATACCCGAAATATACTGGGTGCATTTTAGGTATATTTTTGGTATATATATATGGTTGATTTTATTATTATGAATATCGTTCCACATTAATTATTTTCAGAATAAATGATTTTTGTAAATGAAGGATATCAATAGAACGTGCTTCCTAGTGGGCAGCACTAAGACCGTGTACGTACCGGTACGATAGATAAGGGTTGAGTGAGAGTTAATTTTGGGTGATTATAATTGATTTGACTATGATTAATGGTATGTTAGATAGTGTGATTGCGGGGCCAATCACACTGGCAGTTAGACTGCTAGAGCTCGGTTGACTTAGTGTCTTGGGGCCAGTCTACTGTCCATAAGCGGATTGAATGATCTATTGGGTTGATTGAGATATGTGGTGATAGATAGTGTGATTGCTGGAGCTCGGTTGACCAAGTGTCTTGTGGCCAATCACACTGACAGTCAGACTGCTGGAGCTCGGTCGACTTAGTATCTCTGGGCCAGTCTGCTGTCCAGATTGGAATAAGTGTTCTTTTTGGAATCAAGTGAGCCTGTATGGCTAGAGTGTTGATGGGGTTGATTGGGGATTGCTATTATTAGGATTATATGGATCCTTTATGAATTAAAACAAACATTTTCTACATTTAGTATATTTATAAAGGCAGAGTTTGGCATTCGTGTGAAATGTGTTATATATATATATATATATATATATATAATATATATATATATATATATATAAGAATGCTTGATTGTTATGGTTTAGTTTGGCATGTATATATAGTATAATATTCACTCAGTGAGGTTTGACCCCCCCTCAATTATTTTTTTTAGGAGATCCTATATCATCAGACCTTAGTTGTAGAGTTCCTTGCCGGTGTTTTTCAGTCCCAGCTATTTTATGCAAATGTATATTCTAAACTTTGAATTGTATTCTAAAAACTGCAGTAGTAATATTATTGTATCGGAAGTGTATTATTTTATTTGATGTTAAATACTCTAAGAATTTGTATTTGAACATTGTACGAATATGTATACATTTATGAAAGGATTTGGAGTATTTATTTTATATATTGATTCAGAAAAATTTTAATTATATCGTACTTTTTATTTATTTATTGTATGATTTTATTTTCTTAAGCTTGCTACGGGTTCCGGATTCAAAAGAATTCTCGTTTCTTAGTGCCGGGTCATGACTCCTAGTTTGGGTCGTGACAAGTGCCTCCTGAGCCACCACGGATCACCACCAAGCTCGCCCCACCCTTCTCTCTTCCTCCTGTCGTTGTCAAGGAGCCTCTGGTCGCTGCATTTCTACAAGAAAACGTGGAGAGCTACAGTGTCACCGACATAATCCGGTCACTTTTAGCTCAAGTTTTTGGGCTCTATGAACTCCTCTCAATGCCTACGTCTTGATCCTCAAGTCGGTTTAAGTTTACGATGTTCGGATTATACATTTTTTTTAGATTTAGTTTATGTCATTTAGAGTTTTATTTTTTTAGGCTTGAGTTTGATTGATTCATGAATTTTTCTTTTAGAAATATTGATGTGTGAATCTTAGGCTACCTAAATATATTTTTTGTATATTTTTTTGAATTAATTTGAATTATGGGTATTTTGATTATTTTAATATTAAAATATTGAATTTTTGATAATTATGTTAATTAATTATTTTGGATGAAAATTTAGTTAAATTAGTGTTAGTAATTTGAGTTAATAATTTTAGAATTTTTTAAATAATTTTTGGTGAATTTATATAATTTTTAGGAATATTATTTACATTATATGAATTTTATATATATGAGTGAATTGTGTAATTTGTGAAAATTATAGTTAAATAATGTGTTTTATATGTTTTTAGAATTATATAGGGTATTGAAATGATTTTTATAAATTATTTACTATTTTTAACTAATTAATACTAATTTTTGAAAATTATATTCAAATAATATATTATTTACTATTTTGGTGATTAAATGGATTTTTAATTACTTTTAATACATATTTAGGTTATTTAAGCTATTTGAATATATAAAAGTGAATTTTTACTATTTTATATTGAATTATTAAAAATTGGATTTTTATTAATATTATATTATTATTTGAGATTTTTATTTAATTATTGTGAAAATAATTGTATTTAGTGTTTTAATGTTCAAATATACTATATATTGGTATTTTATGGACATTTATGGAATTTAATGTTTTTTAGTATATTTATTATTTTATTTGTATTTTTAGTGAATTGTGAACCTCGGTTGGAAAATTGTGCAGTTTAGGGTCCCAACTCGAGGTGTTGTGTAATTTGCATTTTAGAAGCGTGTTTTTTTTTGCAGGATCGACTCTACTTTTTAGTAGAGAGATGTCCATTTTACAGAGGAAGTTGTGCCGAATTTTTGATAGAATTATTGTAAAACGTGATGTCGGGTCGATCCTGAGTCTTTGTGTTTTGATTGTATTTTAAATTCCTAGATTGAGTCTTTCTTTAGAATTCTTAGATGTATAAGTTAAAATTTATTTTGATAATATAATATTTATTTTCTAGTTGCACTGAGACTGAGGTCTATCGAACTGGACCCATCGAGCCAGTCTCGAGAAACGTAAACTTGTGAGTTATTATTTTATATATGCATTGCATGTAGAATGCATAAAAATTAGCATCCATGAATTTTATAATGAAATTGAATATGAATATTTCTTTAAATGTAAAATATATTTTTGGTCTACTTTTAGTATATTTTTGGTATATTTTAATATACATGCGACGTATATATTTGATATATTCCTAATATGCAATCGGTATATTTATGGTTTATTTTGGTATATATGTGGCTTATATATTTGGAATATTTTTAGTATATCTCCAGTGTACAATTGGTATATTTTCTGTATATGATGGGTATATTTTTCTATAAATGGATGCTATTACATTTAAATTATGCATTTTTATTATTTTAATAATTATTAAGTTTATTTGAAGGATAGCAGTAGAACATACTACCTAGTCGGCTCCACTAGGACTGTGTGCGCACCAGTATGTTAGAATGTTATGAGTGATATCATGAGATTATTTGATGAGAGATTTGATTGATTTTGATCATTGTGATATTATGGTGAGAGTATTGCTAGAACTCGGTGGACCTAGTGTCTCGAGGCCAATCACACTGATAATGAGACTGTTGGAGCTCGATTGACTTTAGTGTCTCGGGGCTAGTCTACTGTCCAAAAATAGATAAGAGATATATATTGAAATTAATTGAGCCTCTATGCGTCACGACCCAAAACTAGGAGTCATGACCGGCGCTAGGGAACAGGAATTCTCTCGAATCCGAAACCCGTAGCAAGCCTTAGAAATTAAAGACATGCAATAAATGAATACAAGTACAACAAAATTAAAATTTTTATTTTTATTTTTGAATCAATAAATATAAAAATGGATACTCAATATCCTTTAATAAATAAATATATATATTCATACGGTGTTCAAATAAAATTCTCAAAGTATAAAGTATCAGACAAAACAATACTCTACTGATACAATAACATTACTACTGCAGTTTCTAGAATACAAATCAGAGTTTAAAATATACATTTACATAAAATAGCTGGGACGAAAGAACACGGTGAGGAACTCTACTACTAAGGTCTGATGATATAAGATCTCCTGAAAAAATAATTGAGGGGGGTCAGACATCACTGAGTGAATATTATACTATATATACATGCAATCTAAATCATATCCAATCATGCACTCATATATAAATATGTATATTCACGCATTTCACACATATGCCAACTCTGCTTTTATGAATATACTAGGTGCAGAAAAACATTTATTTTAATTAATGAAGGATCGAATAGAACCCTATTAATCGCAACCTTAATCAACCATATTATCACTAGCCATGCAAGCTCACTTAAATCCAAATAGATCACTTATTCCAATTTGGGACAGTAGACTGGCCCCGAGGACACTAAGTCAACTGAGCTCCTGTAGTCTGACTGTCAGTGTGATTGGCTCTGAGACACTTGGCCAACTGAGCTCTAGCAATCACACTATCACTCACCTCACATCTCAATCAAATCAATAGATCATCTATTCCATTATGGACAGTAGACTGGCCCCGAAATACTAAGTCAACCGAGCTTTAGCAATCTAACTGCCAGTGTGATTAGCCGAGACACTAAGTCAACCGAGCTCCCGCAATCATACTATTAATCATACCATCAATCTTAATCAAATCAATCATAATCACCATAATTAATTCTCACTCAACCCTGATCTATCGCACCGGTACGTACACGGTCCTAGTGTTGCCCACTAGGTAGCACGTTCTATTGATATCCTTTATTTATGATAAATCATTCATACAAAAATAAATAATGTAGAATAACATTCATAATAGTAAAATAAACCATATATATACCAGAAATATACCTAAAATAAATCAAGTATATTTCAGGTATATATACATGTCAAATAAAACATGAAATATACTAAAGATATGCCCTAAGTACACAAATCATTTAATAAAATAATTATAATTAAATATTCATTTAAAACATGTATATGTACAAAAACATGCATTTAGGTTTGACACATATCCCAAAAAAATACCAAAAATAACCTAATTATCTAGCATGCATATATAAAAAATAAACCCTAACCATACCAATAATTACTTAAAACAATTTAAGTATAAATCAATAATATGACATGCAATTATTTAGGAATAAACCTAAAATATACTAAAAATATACCTAAAGTATACTAATCATTTAAATAAACAATTATGAATAAATGTACATTTAAAACATGTGTATATATCCTAAAATATACTAAACATAAACCTAATCATATTATAAATTAAATTACTTTTTTAAAAAAAATTTAATGAAAATGAAAAATTCTAAATCATGCATTCTAAATGCAATACACACATATATATAGTATAATAACTTACACGTGTGCGCTCCTCGAGACGGGTCTTACGGGCCTTGTCCACTAGGCCTCGATCTCAACACAGCTAAACAATAAAAACAGTCATGACATTAGAATATATCTAACTTAAGCTTTTAGAGACCTGATCTAGAATTACTAAACACAACCAGACACAGAATAAGAATTAGACCCGATGTCACGTTTTACGAGAATCCCATCGAAAATTCAGCAGAACCTTCACTGTAAAATAGACATCTCTCTACTTAAAAAGTAGAGCCGGGTCCTTGTCATGACCCAAAATAGGGGCCATGACCAACACTAGGGAATGAGAATTCTTTTGAATTCGGAACCCGTAGCAAGCCTAAAAATACAAATAAAATAACACATACAATAATAATAATGACATAAATAAAGTATTCTGTAGCGGAAATAAAATCACAAATAAGATAAGTAAATATACATTAATGGATTTAAATCCTCATCTCATATATATAAATATTCCTTTAATACAAATCCAGTTCAAATATTTTAAAATACATAACTCACACAAATAAATACATAAACCTTTAACAATTTACAACTACTGCAGTGTTTAGATTATAAATAAAACTCAGATAAATAGTTTACATAGTGAAGCCGGGGCAGAAGAAATCCGGCGTATGAGTCTGCTACTGAGGTCTGAAGACGAAGACTCTCCTGAAAAATAGTCAATGGAGAGGAGTCAGACCTCACTAAGTGAATTGTTATAATATATATACATGCATACTAAATGACAATGCACGCAGTCAATAGTATATATAATAAATATATACAAGCAAATACATACAGATGCAACAAAATCATTTTTATATTTTTTACTGAAAATCACTGTTTATAAAGGATCAAATAGAATCCTAGAAAATCGCAACCTCAAAACAGTGTTAGACAACACTCTAGCCATACAGGCTCACTTATTCCAAATATATTCACTTGTTCCATTTGGACAGTAGACTGGCCCCGAGACACTAAGTCAACCGAGCTCCAGTAGTCTGACTGTCAGTGTGATTAGCCCCGAGACAGTTGGTTAACCAAGCTTCAACAATCACACTCCCAAATCATATCTCACATACCAATTAATCAAATCCAATCCATATCCACAAATAGGTTAGTAATATAGCATAAATGTTATCAGCATACCAGTACGTACTCGGTCCTAGTGCTACCCACTAAGTAGCACGTTCTATTAATATTCTTCATTATTAAATAAAAACATACATTCATAAAAATAAATGATGCATGAATTTCAATAAAAATAGCAACATAAACCATATATATACTAGAAATATACCAAAAGTAAACTAGGTATACTTCGAGTATATATTCGTCAAATAAATCCAATATAAATGCAAAATAAACTAGAAATATATTTAAAAACATTTTAAGTATAAATGTTTAATATAATTTAAAATATATAAAAAATATACCAAAAATAAACTAGGAATAGACCTAAGTACTAATTAAATCATTTATGCATATTTTATCAAAATAAACCATACATTTCTAAAACATGCACCCTAAAACATATATATATATAATAACAACTCACTGTTTATTGTGATCCACAAGATGGGTCTGACGGGCCTGGTCCACTAGGCCTCTGTCTCGGTGCAACTAAACAAATAAATGACAACAAAAAATCATAATAAATCTAACGAAATTTTCTAGAAACTCAATCTAGAATACTAGACACAAAGTTAGAATCAAAATTCGACCGGATATCACGTTTAACGAGAAATCTATCAAAAATCCTGCAGAACCTCCTCTGTAAAATGGACATCTCTCTACTCAAAGAGTAGAGCCGGTCCTATAAAGAAACACATTTCAAAAATAGATACAGAATTCACAATCAAAATCCCTCGGTCGGACTCCAAACTACAATTCATTGACCAAGGTTCACAATTCACAGAATAACACAGAAATACCAAAAATGCCCTTTAATAATAAAAATACATTTTATAAATCCAAATTACATAATTAACCCTAAAACACATTAAAAATAGATAAAAACTCATTATTTAGAAAAATCGTATATTATATATATAATTTGAAAATAATTCACGAAAAATAGTTTTAATTAGTTAAAAATACTAAATAATTTGTAGAAATCATTTTTATACCTTAAATAACTAGTAAAACCAATTTAATTACATTTTTAACCAATTTAGTGTCAAATTACCAAAATACCCCTATATATATTTACTAAAATTAGTCAAAAATTCACCAAAAATAATATAATTAATCAAAATTAATTTTCTCAAAATATATTTCAATAATATCAATAAATATACTCAATTAACCAATTAATTTCAATTAAACACACAATTAACCCTATTTTTCAAAATTACATAAACTTTATAAATTTCAAATAAATATATAAAAATTCACAAAAATTACAAATAAATTTCTAAAATTCATTTCAACACCTATAATCACCATAAAACACAATTTCATAATTTAATTAATTTATTTTCAAAAATTAGAAAATATTAATAAAATAATAAAAAATATCCAAAAATCAAAATAAATTCCAAAAATTCTACAAAAATTACCACATATAGATTAAACTACAAGGATCAAAGTTTGTGAAGGAAGTTTTCATGAATAAATCAAATTGAAGCTAAAAAAATTTTAGAAACCCTAATAGGCCGAATTAAGAAATTGAAACCTAGGAAAATCTAAACCATTTTAAGTGAAACAAAGCTTGGAATCTGTCACGACCCAAAACAGGGGCCATGATCGATGCTAGGGAACGGGAATTCTTTCGAATCCGGAACCCGTAGCAAGCCTAAAAATAAAATCAAACATGCAATAGTAATAACAATATATAATGCAGCGGAAATAAAAATCATAAATATCACCATAACATTTCAACCAACTGGATTTAAATCAAATCCTCATCATTTCATATATATAAATCTTTTAATACAAATCCAGTTCAAATATATAATACAACATCTCTTTAAATATTTAATGACTACTGCAGTGTCTAGATAAAATAAAACTCAAGACTCAGGGAAGCAGTTTACACAAGGAAGCCGGGGCGGAAGAAATCCGACGTATAGGCCTACTACTGAGGTCTGAAGATGTTGACTCTCCTGAAAAATAGTCAACGGAGGGGAGTCAGACCTCACTGAGTGAATTACTATAATATATATACATGCATACTAAATGACAATGCATACAGCCAACAATATATATATAATATGTATGTATACAGGCAAATTCACACAGATGCAGAAAAATCATTTTTTTTATATATTTTATTGAAAATCATCTTTTATGAAGGATCAAATAGAACCCTATGATATCGAAACCTCAATCAGCGTCAGACAACACTCTAGCCATATAGGCTCACTTAATCCAAATATATCCACTTAATCCATTTAGAAAGTAGACTGGCCCCGAGACACTAAGTCAAGCGAGCTCCAGCAGTCTGACTGCCAGTGTGATTGGCCCCGAGACACTTGGTCAACCGAGCTCCAGCAATCACACCTCCAAACCATATCTCACACATCAAATAATCATATTCAATCAATATCCACAAATAGTTAGTAGTATAGCCTATTTGCTATAAGCGCACCGGTACGTACTCGGTCCTAGTGTTGCCCACTAGGTTTCACGTTCTATCGATATCCTTCACTTTAAATATAAAACATACATTCATAAAAATAAATGATGCATGAATTTCAATAAAATAGCAACATAAACCATATATATACTGGAAACATACCAAAAGTAAACCAGGTATATTTCGAGTATATATACGTCAAATCAATCCAATCAAATTATAAATTAAGCTAGAAATATATTTAAAAACATTTTAAATATAATTTATTAACAAAGCATGCATGTAATTTAATATATACCAAAAATAAACCAAAAATATACTTAAATACAAATCACATTATTTATGCATTTTAATCAAAATAAAACATATATTTCTAAATCATGCATCCTAAAGCACATATATATATAATATAGTAACTCACAAATTAGTGCGCTCCACGAGATGGATCCAACGGGCCTGGTCCACTAGCCCTCGGTCTCGATGCAACTAAACAAACAATAAATAACCGACATTAGAATAAACCTAACAGAAAATCCTAGAATTCGATCTAGAGTATTAAACACAGAATTGAGATTAGGGTTCGACCGGACATCACGTTTTACGAGAATTCTACCAAAAATTCGACAGAACCTCCCTTATAAAATGGACATCTCTCTACTCAAAGAGTAGAGCCGACCTTGCAAAGAAACACACTTCGAAAATAAACACCACATCTCATTCACAACCCCTCGGTCGGACTCCAGACTACAATCTATCGACCGGGGTCCACAAACACAGAATAATTCAGGAAATACCAAAAATACCCTTATATCATAGAAATACATTTTATAAATAAAAATTACATAATTAACCTTAAAACACTGTAAAAACCGATAAAAACTCATTTTATTAGAAAAAATCGTATTATATATATATAATTGAAAATAATTCACGAAAAATAGTTTTAATTAGTTAAAAATACCAAATAATTGTAGAAATCATTTTTATACCTTAAATAACTATTAAAACCAATTAAATTACATTTTAACCAATTTCGTGTAAAATTACTAAAATACCCCTATATATGTAAATATACTAAAATTACTTCAAAAATTCACCAAAAATAGTATAATTATCCAAAATTAATTTTCTAAACATATTTATCAATAATTAAACTCAATTAACCAATTAAATTCAATTAAAAACATAATTAACCCTAATTTCCCAAAATTACATAAACTTCAATAATTCAAAATAAATACATAGAAATTCATAAAAATTCCAAATAAATTCCTATAATTCATTTAAACACCTAATTTAACCATAAAACACAATTTCATAATTTATTTAATTAATTTCCGAAAATTAGAAAATAATATTAAAATATTCAAAAATACCCAAAAATCAAATTAATCTCCAAAAATTCCAAAAAAATTCACACATGTAGATTAAGCTACAAGGATCAACATTTATGAAGGGATTTTTCATGAATCAATCAATTCGAAGTTAAAAAATAAAAAACCCTAATATGGCCGAAATTAAAAATTTGAAACCTAAGCAAATCAAGACCATTTAAGCTCAAACCAAAGCTTGAATCACACTCACTGGAGCTCAAGGAGAAGAAAGAGACCAGCGGTGTCGAAAATGGTGGCCGGAATCGTCGTGAACGACGTTAGCTCGACTTTCGACTTCTCCGGCCAAAAATGGCTTCCAAGCTCCGGAATCCGCTGCTACAGGCGGCGAAAGAGGCTGGGGAAGGTAGTGGCACACCGGACGGCACACTAATGGCAAGGGAACGATGTGACAGACGATGGACGGCTGTGAGGAAGTGATTGGGGAAGAAGAGAGGGATCGGGGGCAATTTGGTAATTTTCCAAAATTTTTGGTTTTTGATGGATTATATGTATATATATATACTTTATACTATATATTAAAATAATATTAAATTACACACATTAAATATACACTACACACATATAATTTAATATTTTAATAATTTATACTAAATAAAAATAATTAAATAACAATAGAACTAATAAATAATTAATAAAATATTAGGGTAATATTAAACCCTAATTAAATAAATAATTACATATATACACGGTGTTTAATATTTTAAAATATGTATGAGTTCATGCAAGTCCGTAAATATATTTAATATAATTAATAATAAATTATTTACGTGAAAATTTCCCCGAAAATAAAAGTCTCGGGAAAATTTTATGTAAAGCACTATAAATAATACACAATAATTAAAATAGGTTTTAAATACATATCAACTTGTAAAAATATCGTAATATATATACAAAAATTATTAACATTGCATATCCCGATACAGTGTAAAAATATTTAAAAACATGGGATATTACAGAATCACACTCACCGGAGCTCAAGGAGAAGATAGAGACTGGTGGCGTCGAGTTTGGTGGTCGGAATCACGTCGATCGGAGCTTGGTCAAGTTTCGGCAATTCTTGAAAAATTCGGCCAAAACACGCCGAAAATGGGTGCTGCTGGCGATGGGGATGGCTGTGGATGATGGTGGCTCACTGGGAGGCACACTGAAGGTGAAGAAACGGCATGACAGACGGTGGTGATGGCGGTAGGGCGTCGGGCAGTGGTGAGAAGGATGGGGGGCAAATTTTGTAAATTTGGTGAAGTTATATATATATATATATATATATATATATATTTTAATACGACAATTAAAATAATGCATGAACTCATGCAAATGTGTAAAACTATTTAAAATAATTAATATTAAATTATTTACATGTCAATTTCTCTGAAAATATAATTTCCGAAAAAATTTTACGTAAAGTACTTAAAATAAATATAAAATAATTAAAATTAGTTTTAATAAATATCAAACTCATAAAGATATCATAAATATATACAAAATTTAATAACATTGCATATCCTGATGCAGTTTAAAATTATTTAAAAACTTGGGATATTACAGTCCTGCAAGAAAAATACATTTCAAATCAGAATTCTCACAACTCCTCGGTCGGGATCCCAAACTACAAATTTCCCCGATAGAGGTCCACAATTCACCAAAAAATACAATTATACAATAAAATATATTAAAAATCAATAAATATCATAAATACCTTCAAAATATCAAAATACAATATATTTAACATTAAGACGCCAAAAATAACTATTTTCCAATAATTATTTAAAACCCCAATCAATAATAAAATATTATTAAAAATCCATTTCCTCAATAATTACACAAATATAAATAAAAATTCATTTTTTTATAAATCCAAATTACTTAATTAGCCCAAAAACATATTAGAAATTACTAAAAAAATCCATTTATTTACAAAAATAGTATATTATATATAATTTGAAAATAATTTTTGAAAAATAGTATTATTTAATTAAAATTAGTAAATAATTTGTAAAAATCATTTTTATACCTCAAATAATATTTAAAACCAATTAAATTTAATATTTAACAAAAATCAGCACCAAATTACCAAAATACCCCTAATATATATAAATACACATAAAATAATAATAATATTAAAAAAATTAATAAAAATTATATAAATTCTAAAAAATTATTTTCTCAACATATTACTCATTAAAGTCCACAAATATACTTAATTAACCAACAATTACTAACAAAATATATATTTAACCTAAATTTCCAAAAATAACATAAACTAAAAATAATTATAAAAATTACACAAAAATTATAAACTCAACTCTAAAATTAATAATAACTACTAATAACACCAAAAATCACAATTTCATAATTTATATAATTAATTTAAGAAAATTAATAAAATAATAATAAAATATTCAAAAAAATTCACCAAAAATCAAATAAATTATATATATATATATATATATATATATATATATATATATATATATATATATATATATATATAGATATGTAAATTGAGCTTCTAGGAACAATATTTGTTAAGGAAGATTAACTAAATCAAGCTAAATCAACTTAAAAAAAATCGTAAAACCTTAAAGCTCAAAACTAAAAATTTTAAAAAATACAAAAATGGATGGATTTGAGCTAAACAAAGGTTAAATTCTTGCTCATCGGTGCTCAAGGAGTTCATAGACACCGAGAACATGAAAAAAGGTGGTTGAAAAGTGAATGACGGTGAGAAGCAGCTACTGAGTATTACTGTCGTTACTGTCTTCTCTGACAACACACCAATGAGCAGATAGTGAAAAAGACGATGGGGAAGAAAAGGGAAGAAGATGGTGGCAGTGAGAGGTGGTCCGGCGAGCCGTGGGAAGTGGCACAGTGAAGGTAGGTGGCTCGGGTTACAGTGTGCTGGAGAGGGTAAGTTTATGCATTTTCATCTTTGTTTTGTATATATATATATATATATATATATATATATTTATTATAACTTTTTAATAAACCAATCTCCACCACAAATAAATACCTATATATGTAAACACACATATATAACATAATAAACACATAATATACATACACATATACAATAACCAATAAATAATAATGATAACTCTAATGAAATAATTTAATAATAAATAAATAATGTAATTCAATAAAAATAATGATAATAAAATTATAATGCACTAAGAGTTAATATTAATAAAATAACACTATCAAAAATAATAATTATCAATAATGTAAATCAATAAAAATAAAATAATAGTGATGTACTCAAGATATTAACATTAAAATATATCACGACCCAAAACAGGGATCATGACCGGCGCTAGGGAACGAGAATTCTTTCGAATCCGGAACCCGTAGCAAGCCTAAAATAAAATAAAACATGCAATAATAATAATAATAATAGTATTTAATGCAGCAGAAATAAAATCATAAATATCAAAATAATAATTCCGTTAAACGAAATTAAATGAATTCTCATATCATATATAAATAAATCCTTTAATACACGTTTCCATTCAAATTCTTAAAATACATATCTCATATAAATACAATACACAACATCTCCGAAATAACCATAACTACTGCAGTGTCTAGATCATAAAATAAAACTTGATACTCAGATAAGCAGTTTACACAAAGAAGCCAGGGCGGAAGAAATACGGCGTACAGGCCTGCTACTGAGGTCTGAAGAAGATGACTCTCCTAAAAAATGGTCAACAAAGGGGAGTCAGACCTCACTGAGTGAATTACTATAATATATATACATGCATACTAAGTGACAATGCATACAATCAATAGTATATATCTAATATGTATATATACAGGCAAATATACACAGATGCAATAAAAATTATTTTTATATTTAATTTAAAATCATCGTTTATGAAGGATCAAATAGAACCCTAGAAAATCGCAACCTCAAAACAGTGTTAGACAACACTAGCCATATAGGCTCACTTATTCCAAATATATTCACTTAATCCATTTGGACAATAGATTGGCCCCGAGATACTATGTCAACCGAGCTCCAGTAGTCTGACTGTCAGTGTGATTGGCCCCGAGACACTTAGTCAACCGAGCTCCAACAATCACACTCCCAAATCCTTTCTCACACATCAATTAATCAAATTCGATCAATATCCTTAAATAGGTTAGTAATATAGCCTATCTGCTATAAGTGTACCGGTACGTACTCGGTCCTAGTGTTGCCC
Organism: Mallotus nudiflorus; assembly: GCA_947683625.1. NCBI lineage: Eukaryota > Viridiplantae > Streptophyta > Magnoliopsida > Malpighiales > Euphorbiaceae > Mallotus > Mallotus nudiflorus. The sequence goes on from CANTUR010000560.1 coordinate 1,897,647, forward strand.
ACTAGGTAGCACGTTCTATTGATATCCTTCATTATAATATAAAGCATACATTCATAAAAGTAAATGATGCATGAATTGAATAAAATAGCAACATAAACCATATATATACTAGAAATATACCAAAAATAAACCAGGTATATTTCGAGTATATATACGTCAAATAAATCTAATATAATTACAAAATAAACTAAGAATATACCAAGAATATACATAAAAATATTTTAAGAATAATTTATTAATAAAACATGCATATAATTTGAAAATATACCAAAATATATCGAATATAAACTAAAGATAAACTTAAATACCAAATGAATTATTTATGCATAATTAATCAAAATAACATACATTTCTAAATCATGCACCCTAAACATATATATATATATAATAGTAACTCACACTTAGTGCGCTCCTCGAGATGGGTTCGACGGGCCTGGTCCACTAGGCCTCGGTCTCGGCGCAACTAAACAAACAAAAATAACAAACATCAAAATAAACCTAACAGAAAATCCTAGAAACTCGATCTAGAATATTGGACACAGAATCAGAATTAGGGTTCGATCGGACATCACGTTTTATGAGAATTCTACCAAAAATTCGGCAGAACCTCCCTTGTAAAACAGACATCTCTCTACTCAAAGAGTAGAGCCGGCCCTGCAAAGAAACACACTTCGAAAAATAGACACAAAAACACATCCACAACCCCTCGGTCGGACTCCAAACTACAGTCTACCGACCGGAGTCCACAAACACAGAATAATATAAAAATACCAAAAATACCCTTATATAATAAAAACACATTTAATAAGTAGAAATTACATAATTAACCCTAAAACACATTAAAAACCAATAAAAACTCATTTATTTAGAAAAATCGTATATTATATATATAATTTGAAAATAATTTATGAAAAATAGTTTTAATTAGTTAAAAATACTAAATAATTTTTAAAAATCATTTTTATACCTTAAATAGCTATTAAAACCAATTTAATTACATTTTTAGTCAATTTAGGGTAATATTACCAAAATACCCCTATATATATAAATATACTAAAATTAATCCAAAAATTCACCAAAAATAATATTATTCCACAAAATTAATTTTCTCAACATGTTTATCAATAATATCAATAATTAAACTCAATTAACTAATTAATTTCAATTAAAAACACAATTAAACCTATTTTCTCAAAATTACATAAACTAATTAAATTCAAAATAAATACATAGAAATTCATAAAAATTCCAAATAAATTTATATAATTCATTTTAACACCTATATTTATCATAAAACACAATTTCATAATTTAATTAATTAATTTTCGAAAATTAGAAAATAATATTAAAATATTCAAAAATACCTAAAAATCAAAATAATCTCCAAAAATTCTACAAAAATTCACACATGTAGATTAAGCTAAGGGGAACAATATTTGTGAAGTAATTTCTCATGAATCAATCAATTCGAAGTTCAAAAAAATTAAGAACCCTAAAATGGGCGAATTGTAAAAATCAAAACCTAAGCAAATTTAGACCATTTTAAGTGAAACAAAGCTTGGAATCACACTCACCGGAGCTTAAGGAGAAGAAAGATACCGGCGGTGTCAAAAATGGTGGTCGAAAACGTCGTGAACGATGGTGAGAAAGAATTCGGCTTCTCCGGCCAAAATGAGCTTCCCGACGTCGGAAAGGGGCTCTGCAGGCGGCAGAACGGCTGGAGGAAGGAGGTGGCATGCCGAGAGGCACATCGACGGTGAGAAAACGGTGTGACAGTGGTCAGATCGGTGATGGGAGTGATCGGGAATGAGGGAGGAGGGTGGATGGCAGTTTTGTAAGTAATTCAAACTTTATTTTTTGTTTTAATATTAAATGTATATGTGTATATATATACTTTACACTATATATTAAAATAATATAAAATCACACACATTAAATATACACCACACACATATAATTCAATATTTTAAAATTTAATACTAAATAAAAATAATTAAATAACAATAAAACTAATAAATAAATAATAAAATATTAGGGTGATTAATTAAACCCTAAATAAATAAATAATTACACAAATATACGTTATTTAGTATTTTAAAAATATATATGAACTCATGCAAATCTGGAAATCTATTTAATATAATTAATAATAAATAATTTACGTGAAAATTTCCCCGAAAATAGAATTCTCAGGAAAATTTTACGTAAAGCACTTAAAATAATGTAAACAATTAAAATTAGCTTTAATTAAATAACCAACTCATAAAATACCAATATTATATATAAGAATTATTAACACTGCATATCCCGATGCAGTATAAAAATATTTAAAAACTCGGGATATTACAGTCTTCCCCCCTTACAAGAATTCGTCCCCAAATTCCAGAAAGAAAATGATCACAAGATCAAGAAGGGAAGAGATACGGGTAAGAAGCTGACATCTCAGCTTCAGTCTCCCACGTATGCTCCTAAACTCTGTCGCTACGCCACAAAACCTTGACCATCGGAATCTGCTTCGACCTCAACTGTCGAACTTGATAATCAACGATCGCCATAGGTTCTTCCATAAACGTCAAATCTTCACTTACTTCTACACTCTCAGGCTGCAACACGTGTGAAGGGTCTGAGATATACTTCCTCAACATCGAGATATAAAATACTGAATGCACTTGTGACATACTCGGAGGCAAAGCCAACTGATACGCAACAGTGTCAACTCTCTCCAAAATCTCAAACGGTCTGATATATCTTGGTGCCAACTTACCCTTCCTACCAAATCTTATAACACCCTTCATCGGAGATACCTTCAGAAAAAAAAAATCTCCAACCTGAAACTCCACATCTCTACGCTTAGGATCCGCATAGCTCTTATGTCTACTAACTACGGTCTCTAGTTTGCGCTTAATCATGGCGACTTCCTCTGCAGCATCCTGAACCATCTCAGGTCCAGTCAAAGCTCTTTCACCAATTTCATCCCAACTCAAAGGGGATCTACACTTCCTTCCATACAATGCCTCATACGGTGCCATACCAATACTGCTATGGTAGTTGTTATTATATACAAACTCTACGAGTGACAAATGATCATCCCAGCTACCTCCCAAATCCAGGACACACATCCTCAACATATCTTTCAGTGTCTGGATCGTCCTCTCAGACTGACCATTTGTCTGAGGATGAAAAGCAGTACTGAAATCTAACCTAGTGCCCATCGCTTCCTGTAACTTCTACAAAAAACGAGAGGTAAACACTGAACCTCTATCTGACACAATGGACACAGGTACTCCATGAAGGCACATAATATTTTTCACATACAGCTTCACCAATTTAGCTACATAATAAGTGGCTTTCACAGGTAAGAAATGTGCAGACTTCGTCAACCTGTCTACAATCACCCAGATGGAATCGTATCCATACTTAGAACGAGGTAAACCTACCAAAAAATCCATAGCTATCCTTTCCCACTTCCACTCGGGAATAGGAAGAGGCTGAAGCTTCCTAGAAGGCTTATGATGCTTAGCTTTCACTTGCTGACACGTCAGGCACTTAGCAACATAATCAGCGACATCCCTCTTCAGTCCATCCCACCAGTATAAGTCTCTAATACTGTGGTACATCTTAGTGACTCCCAGATGTACGCTATAGGTTGTAGAATGTGCTTCCTCTGGGATCTCTTCTCTCAAGTCATCCACATCAGGAACACATAATCTACCACTGATCCACAACACACCATCATCATCAAGTGTGAAATCAGTGAACTTCCCTGCTCGAACATTCTCTATAAGCTCTTCTAGAATAGGATCTCGGCTCTGAGCTGCTTTAATCCTATCCCTCAGTACAGATCGCACCTTAAATTGAGCTAGCAGTCCACCTGATCTACTTATCTTCATCATCAGACCTTGATCCACCAACAGATGCAATTCCTGGATCAACGGTCTCCTCTCAATACTGATGTGAGGAAGATTGCCTGAGGACTTTCTACTCAAGGCATCTGCTACCACATTAGCTTTACTCGGATGATATAAAATCTCATAGTCATAATCCTTCAACAATTCCAACCATCTCCACTGCCTCAGATTCAGATCTCTCTGCTAAAAAATGTACTTAAGGCTCTTGTGATCAGTAAATATCTCACAAGTCACCCCGTACAAATAATGTCTCCAAATCTTCAGAGCAAAGATCACTGTAGTCATTTCAAGGTCATGTGTAGGATAGTTCTGCTTATGCTTCTTCAACTGCCTCGAAGCATAGGCTATCACCCTACCATTCTGCATAAACACACAACCAAGGCCAACTCTAGAGGCATCACAATAAACTGTGTTGTCCACACTATTAGGCAAAGCTAATACTGGGGCTGTGGTCAATTTTTCCTTCAACAATTGGAAGCTATTCTCATAAGCTTCTGACCACTCAAATCTAACATTCTTCTGAGTCAAGCGAGTCATAGGGGGCTGCAATTCTGGAAAAATCTTACACAAACCGCCTATAATACCCGGCTAAACCCAGAAAACTCCGAATCTCAGTAACAGAAGTCGGTCTAGGCCATTCAGACACTGCTTTAATCTTCTGTGGATCAACCTGGATACCTTCTTTAGACACCATGTGTCCAAGAAAAGAAACACTCTCCATCCAGAAATCACACTTCGAGAATTTAGCATAAAGCTAATGATCTCTCAGTGTCTGCAGTACAGTCCTCAAATGATATACATGCTCCTCCATACTCCTAGAATAAACCAGTATATCATCGATGAAGACTACCACAAACTGATCCACATATGGTCTGAATACCCTGTTCATCAGGTCCATAAAAGCTGCTGGTGCATTAGTCAAACCAAAAGACATCACCAGAAACTCATAATGGCCATATCGAGTGCGGAATGCCGTTTTAGGAATATCAGCTTCACTAATCCGTAGCTGATGATAACCCGACCTCAAGTCAATCTTAGAAAAGAACTGTGCACCCTGTAGCTGATCAAATAAGTCATCTATCCTCGGGAGAGGATACTTGTTCTTCACTGTCACCTTGTTCAGCTCTCTGTAGTCAATGCACAGTCTCAGGGTACCATCCTTCTTCTTCACAAACAGGACTGGTGCACCCTAAGGAGAAACACTGGGTCTGATGAAACCTTTATCCAATAACTCTTGCAACTGCTCCTTCAACTCTTTCAACTCTATAGGAGCCATTTTGTAGGGTGGCATAGATATAGGAGTAGTACCTGGAACCACATCTATACAGAACTCAATCTCTCTGTGAGGTGGTAAACCTGGCAACTCCTCAAGAAAAACATCAGGAAACTCACAGGCAACATGAACATCTGTGAGTGACAACTTCTCCACTGAAGTATCCCTGACTAATGGTAAATATCCCTGACATCCTTTCCTTAACAACTTCCTAGCCGTAATAGCAGAAATAAGGTTCTGAGGTGCTGAACTCCTATCACCCACAAACTTAAAATATTCTTCATCAGGAATTCTGAAAGTCACCTCTTTATTCCTACAATCTACCATGGTATAGTGCTGAGATAACCAATCCATTCCCAAAATAACATCAAACTCCATCACATCCAACAGGATAAAATTAGCGGGTAATTCTCTATCTCCCACGAGAACTGGACAACCAGAAAGAACAATATCGGTGTCCAAGGAATCGCTCAAAGGAGTGGCAACAGACAAGGGAAAAGCCATCCTCGAAGCTTGCCAACAAGACTTGGAAGCAAAAATAGAAGAAATAAACGAATGTGTGGCACCCAGATCAAACAAAACCCATGCATCTAGGTAACAAACAGAAACAATACCTGCCACGACTGCATTAGATGCCTGAGCATCCTGCTGAGTGAGATGGAAGACTATGGCCTGACCTCGACCTCCCTGCTGGTTGGTAAAAGCCTGGCCAACACCTCTGGCACCTCCTTTAGTACCTCTACCAGGACTCTGCTGGGAAATAAGCTGAGTGGAACTCTGATGCTGGGCTGGAGGTAACTGAAATGGCACGGGTGCAACACTAGCAATCGACTGCTGTGGGAATCGGGGAATCTGCAGCTGCTGATACCCGGAGTAAGGACACGATCTGGCAAAATGTCCTGTCTGCCCGCATCTGAAGCATGTCAGTGGTGTCAGATAACACGGTCCCTGATGGACTCTACCGTAAGTCTGGAAAACACTGGCAGCTGATCCAGAACTATGACCACTGCTGCTGCTCGAAGCACCTGACCCGAATCTGAATGGTCTACGCTGACCTCCATAGCCATGTCTACTGCTCCGATGCACTCGCTGCTGCTACCTCTGACTCTGCTGAGTCGGACCTCGCTGCTGACTACTCAAACCAACATAAAAACTAGAATATGGTGTAGTCTGTAATCCACTCGACTGAACTCCTAGCTGGTAATAATCAGGCATCGCTCCCTGCCTAACTAGCCTCAGCTCAATCTCCTTGGCCAACTCAATCACTGACTCGAGAGTAAGGCCTGCTTTAGGCATACCAGCAAATGCTGAACCCAATCTGATGACATAGGTAGTGACTGCGAAGTACTGGTCTCGCATCAGATCCTTTGCATATCTACCCAGCCGAAGAAACTCTCGGGTGTACTCCTCTACAGATCGATCACCGTGAGAAATGCTGGTCAATCGGAGATGATAGCTCATACGGAGAGGCTCTGGACAGAATCTCCTCATAAACCTCTCTCGGAACTGAGCCCAGGTCATCGTCATCATATAAGGCTGGATCATCTGAATGAACCAATCTAGGGCTGGTCCCTTAACAGACAACTCGACGATCATGATTCGCTGGTACTCAGTGTGAGCAGTCCGAGTCCTAGTCTCAATCGCATGCAGAAAGTCTAACGGATCAGAAGTCCCATCGAAAGTAATCCTGCCAACTTAGGCATAGAACAAAGCTGCCTCAAGGTCAGACATACCCTGCTGATAGGCAGGCTGAACAGGCTGAACAACTGGAGGTACAGGAACATCAAACTCAGGCTCAACAGGCTCCTCGTCCTGTAACTCTCTCTGCCTACGGCGACCTGCAGCTCCTCGAGGTCTACCTCTGCCACGACCTCTATGTCTATATGGCTGCTCAGGAGGTAAAACCTCATCCTAAAAAGACTCATCATCCGCAGCCTCAACAACCAGTGGAGCGACACGTGCTTGCCTCCTCATTCTGAAAACACAATAGAACGATTCAGACAAAACAGACAATGGAGGAACAACGTAGAAACTAAAGCAAGGAATACTTATCAAGACGTACTCGAACCTAATTCACTGCAGTAGTTACCAAAAGAAAACACAACTTTAAAACTAGGGCCATAACTCACACAACTAAGCCCTGACATAGAACTCCGCTTTGATACCAACTTTGTCACGACCTAAAATAGGGGCCATGATCGGCGCTAAGGAATGGGAATTCTTTCGAATCCGGAACCCGTAGCAAGCCTAAAATAAAATAAAACATGCAATAATAATAATAACAGTATTTAATGCAGTGGAAATAAAATCATAAATATCAAAATAATAATTCCGTCAAACGAAATTAAATCGAATTCTCATATCATATATAAATAAATCCTTTAATACACGTTTCCGTTCAAATTCTTAAAATACATATCTCATATAAATACAATACACAACATCTCCGAAATAACCATAACTACTGCAGTGTCTAGATCATAAAATAAAACTCAATACTCAGATAAGCAGTTTACACAAAGAAGCTGGGGCGGAAGAAATCCAGCGTATAGGCCTGCTACTGAGGTCTGAAGAAGATGACTCTCCTGAAAAATGGTCAACAGAGGGGAGTCAGACCTCACTGAGTGAATTACTATAATATATATACATGCATACTAAGTGACAATGCATACAATTAATAGTATATATCTAATATGTATATATACAGGCAAATACATACAGATGCGATAAAAATCATTTTTATATTTTATTTAAAATCATCGTTTATGAAGGATCAAATAGAACCCTAGAAAATCATAAACTCAAAACGGTGTTAAACAACACTCTAGCCATATAGGCTCACTTATTCCAAATATATCCACTTAATCCATTTGGACAGTAGACTGGCCTCGAGATACTAAGTCAATCGAGCTTCAGCAGTCTGACTATCAGTGTGATTGGCCCCGAGACACTTGGTTAATCGAGCTCCAGCAATCACACTCCCAAATCCTTTCTCACACATCAATTAATCAAATTCGATCAATATCCTTAAATAGGTTAGTAATATAGCCTATTTGCTATAAGCGTACCAGTACGTACTCGGTCATAGTGCTGCCCACTAGGTAGCACGTTCTATTGATATCCTTCATTATAATATAAAGCATATATTCATAAAAGTAAATGATGCATGAATTGAATAAAATAGCAAGATAAACCATATATATACTAGAAATATAACAAAAATAAACCAGGTATAATTCGAGTATATATACGTCAAATAAATCTAATATAATTACAAAATAAACTAAGAATATACTAAGAATATACATAAAAACATTTTAAGAATAATTTATTAATAAAACATGCATATAATTTGAAAATATACCAAAATATACCGAATATAAACTAAAGATAAACTTAAATACCAAATGAATTATTTATGCATAATTAATCAAAATAACATACATTTCTAAATCATGCACCCTAAACATATATATATATATATATATAATAGTAACTCACACTTAGTGCGCTCCTCGAGATGGGTCCGACGGGCCTGGTCCATTAGGCCTCGGTCTCGGCGCAACTAAACAAACAAAAATAACAAACATCAGAATAAACCTAACAGAAAATCCTAGAAACTCGATCTAGAATATTGGACACAGAATCAGAATTAGGGTTCGACCGGACATCATGTTTTACGAGAATTCTATCGAAAATCCAGCAGAACCTCCCTTGTAAAACGGACATCTCTCTACTCAAAGAGTAGAGCCGGCCCTATAAAGAAACACACTTCGAAAAACAGACACAAAAACACATCCATAACCCCTCGGTTGGACTCCAAACTACAGTCTACCGACCGGAGTCCACAAACACAGAATAATATAAAAATACCAAAAATACCCTTATATACTAAAAACACATTTAATAAGTAGAAATTACATAATTAACCCTAAAACACATTAAAAACCAATAAAAACTCATTTATTTAGAAAAATCGTATATTATATATATAATTTGAAAATAATTTACGAAAAATAGTTTTAATTAGTTAAAAATACTAAATAATTTGTAGAAATCATTTTTATACCTTAAATAGCTATTAAAACCAATTTAATTACATTTTTAGTCAATTTAGAGTAAAATTACCAAAATACCCATATATATATATATAAATATACTAAAATTAATCCAAAAATTCACCAAAAATAATATTATTGCACAAAATTAATTTTCTCAACATATTTATCAATAATATCAATAATTAAACTCAATTAACTAATTAATTTCAATTAAAAACATAATTAACCCTATTTTCTCAAAATTACATAAACTAATTAAATTCAAAATAAATACATAGAAATTCATAAAAATTCCAAATAAATTTCAATAATTCATTTTAACACCTATATTTATCATAAAACACAATTTCATAATTTAATTAATTAATTTTCGAAAATTAGAAAATAATATTAAAATATTCAAAAATACCCAAAAATCAAAATAATCTCCAAAAATTCTACAAAAATTCACACATGTAGATTAAGCTAAGGGTAATAATATTTGTGAAGGAATTTCTCATGAATCAATCAATTCGAAGTTCAAAAAAATCAAGAACCCTAAAATGGATGAATTGCAAAAATGAAAACCTAAGCAAATCTAGACCATTTTAAGTGAAACTAAGCTTGGAATCACACTCATCGGAGCTTAAGGAGAAGAAAGAGACTGGCGGTGTCGAAAATGGTGGCTGGAAACGTCGTGAACGATGGTGAGAAAGAATTCGGCTTCTCCGGCTAAAATGAGCTTCCCGACGCTGGAAAGGGGCTCTGCAGGCAGCGAAACGGCTGGAGGAAGGAGGTGGCACGCCGGGAGGCACACCGACGGTGAGAAAATGGCGTGACAGTGGTTGGATCGGTGATGGGAGTGATAGGGAATGAGGGAGGAGGGTGGATGGCAGTTTTGTAAGTAATTCAAACTTTATTTTTTGTTTTAATATTAAATGTATTATATATATATATATATATATATATACTTTACACTATATATTAAAATAATATAAAATCACACACATTAAATATACACCACACACATATAATTCAATATTTTAAAATTTAATACTAAATAAAAATAATTAAATAACAATAAAACTAATAAATAAATAATAAAATATTAGGGTGATTAATTAAACCCTAATTAAATAAATAATTACACAAATATACGTTATTTAGTATTTTAAAAATATATATGAACTCATGCAAATCCGGAAATCTATTTAATATAATTAATAATAAATAATTTACGTGAAAATTTCCTCGAAAATAAAATTCTCGGGAAAATTTTACGTAAAGCACTTAAAATAATGTAAACAATTAAAATTAGCTTTAATTAAATAACCAACTCATAAAATACCAATATTATATATAAGAATTATTAATACTGCATATCTCGATGCAGTATAAAAATATTTAAAAACTCGGGATATTACAAAATAATACTACGATAATAATATCACATGATAATTATAATAATAACTCACATAAAATAACGATGAAAATAATAACATTAGTAATGGTAGTGGAATACTTTTTAAAAATATATATATATTTTTTAAAAAATATATTAATAATATTCAAATCACGTCAATTAATAAAATAATGTTAGTACTTGAAAATAATATTAAAATATCCATGCACTAAATTAATGCATATAAAATAACAATATTTGAAAATAATGAATATACATAATGGGATTTAACGTCTAAAATAATAAGTTCCAAAATAATATATTTACGTAGAAAATTCAATTAAACCCAAAATAATAATAATAAATCACAAAATAGTAAAATAATTAAATATAACTTTTAAACTTTATTAACATTGCATATCTCATTATTTAATAAAATAATTTTTTAAAAAAATCAGGGTTATTACAGTATGGCTTGTAAGAAATTGTGATCGAGGTTGCGAACTGTTAGGGCTCTGCTCTGATCCTTCAATCAAAAGTAAAATGTTTTATGAATTTATTATTATTAAAAAGAGATTTCAGTATCTATATGAATTGCCTGTATATATATATAAATATATATTAAATACTGATGCTTGACTACATATGATATTAGGAGGTGCATGTATATATAATATAATAGTTCACATAGTAAGGTTTGACCCCTCCTCAATTTTTTTTTCAGGAGATCTTATATTATCAGACTTTAATAGTAAAGCTCTTCACCGGTGTTCTTCCACCCTGACTATTTTATGAAAAATGTATATTTAAACTCTAATTTGTAATCTAAAAACTGCAGTAGTAATATTATTGTAGTAGTTGAATGTTATATGAGATATTTTTTATTATATATAATGATAAAGATTTATTTATATATTATTTAAAATTTAAATTTTGTCGTATATTTTATTTATTTATTTATTGCATGTGCTTTTATTTCTAAGGTTTGCTACGGCTTCTGAATTTGAAAGAATTCCCATTCCCTAGCACCGATTATAGCTTCGGGTTTGGATTGTGACAAAAAGTATTTACGCTTGATTAATTTTTTATGCAATATTAAGATTTTAAATGTCACGACCCAAACTAGAAGTCATGACTGGCACTAGGAAACGAGAATTCTTTCGAAAACGGAACACGTAGCAAGCCTTAGAAAATAAAATCATGGAATAATTAAATAAAAGTACAACCAAATTAAAATTTTTCTGAATCAATAAATAAAATAAATACTCCAAATCTTTTTATAAATAAATACATATTCGTACAATATTCAAATACAAATTCTCAGAGTATATAATATCCAAACAAAATAATGCTCCTCAAATATAATAACACAACTACTGCAGTTTCTAGAATACAATTCAATGTTCAGAATATACATTTGCATAAAATAGTCGGGACTGAAGAACACCGACGAAGAACTCTACAACTAAGGTCTGACGATATGGGATCTCCTGAAAAAAATAATTGAGGGGGGGTCAGACCTCACTGAGTGAATTATTATACTATATATACATGCAAACTAAACCATAACAATCAGACATTCTTATATATATATGTATATACACACATTTCACACGAATGCCAAACTTTGCTTTTATAAATATACTAAATGTAGAAAATGTTTGTTTTAATTCATGAAGGATCCATAGAACCCTAAATAATAACAACCTCAAACAATCCCATCATCACTCTAGCCATACAGGCTCACTTGATTCCAAATAGAACACTTATTCCAATCTGGACGGCAGATTGGCCCCGAGACACTAAGTCGACTGAGCTCCAACAGTCTGGCTGTCAGTATGATTGGCCCCAAGACAATTGGTCAACCGAGCTCCAGTAATTACACTATCTATCACCTCACATCTCAATCGACCCAATAGATTCATTCCACTATGGACAGTAGATTGGCCCTGAGACACTAAGTCGACTGAGCTCCAGCAGTCTGACTATCAGTGTGATTGGCCCCGCAATCACACTATCTATCATACCATTAATCTCAGTCAAATCAATCTAATCAATTGTAATCACCCAAAATTAACTCTCACTCAATCCTTATCTATCGTACCGGTACGTACACGGTCCTAGTATTGCCCACTAGGAAGCACGTTCTATTGATATCCTTCACTTAGAATAAATCATTCATTCGGAAAATAATTAATGTAGAACAATATTCATAATAGTAAAACCAACCATATATATATATATATATATATACCAAAAATATACCCAGTATATTTCAGGTGTATATATATATATATATATATATATATATATATATATATAATATATATATATATATATATATATATATATATATATGTCAAATAAAATATGAAATAAACTAAAGATAAATCATTAATATAGTTAAAAAAAATTTAAATGAGTAACAATAATATAACATGCATTATCTTAAAAATATACTTAAATATGCAAAAGATATACCCTAAGTACACAAAACATTTAATAAAACATTTATGTATAAATATTCATTTAAATACGTGTTTGTGTTAACGTATAGTCACAAATATACTAGAAATAAACCTAATTATCTAGCATGCATATATCAAAAATAAACCCTAAATATACCACTAATGTACTAGGTTTAATTTAATAATAAAACATTTATTTATTTGAAATCAACCAAAAATAAACTAAAAAAAATAATTTAAGTGTAGGTTTATAATTTAACATGCAATTATTTAAGAATAAACCTAAAATCTACTAAAACTATACCTAAAGTATACTAATCATTTAATAAAATAATTATGTCTAAGTGTACATTTTAAAACATGTGTATATTACTCAAATGTATTAAACCTAAACCTAATTGTTTAATGTGCATATATCAAACTAACATGCATAATTATTTAATATACATATATATAAAAATGCAACCCTAGATATACCAAAAATATTATAATTTAAATCCCTTTTAAAACATACAATGAAAATGAAAAATTCTAAATAATGCACCCTATATGCAGTGCATATATATACAGTATAATAACTCACATGTTAGCGCTCCACGAGACAAACTCGGTGGACCTGATCTGTTAGGCCTCGGTCTCGGCGCAACTAGACAAACAAATGACAACATGAAATCAGAATAAATTTAACGAAAATTCTAAAGACTCGATCTAGAATTTTAGACACAGAATTAGAATAGGAATTTGACCGGACATCACGTTTTATGAGAATTCTACGAAAATCCGGTAGAACCTCCCCTGTAAAACGGACATCTCTCTACTCAAAGAGTAGAGCCGGTCCTACAAAGAAATACACTTTGGAATAAACACAGAATTACAACCACAATCTCTCGATCAGACTCCAAACTACAATTCACCGACCGAGGTTCACAATTCACAGAATAATTATAAAATACCGAAAATGCCCTTATATAATAAAAATATATTTTATAAATCCAAATTACGTAATTAACCCTAAAACATACTAAAAATCAGTAAAAACCCATTTATTTAGAAAAATAGTATATTATATATAATTTGAAAATAATTTACGAAAAATAGTTTTAATTAGTTAAAAATACTAAAAATTTGCAGAAATAATTTTTATAGCTCAAATAATTATTAAAACCAATTTAATTATATTTTTAGCCAATTTAGTGTAAAATTACCAAAATACCCCTATATATATATTCACTATAAATGTTCAAAAATTCACCAAAAATTATATAATTACTCAAAAATTAATTTCTCAATATATAATTCAATAATATCAATAAATATACTCAATTTACCAATTTATTTCAATTAAACACATAATTAACCCTATTTTTCAAAATTACATAAACTTAATAAATTCCAAATAAATACATAAAAATTCACAAAAATTACAAATAAATTTATATAAGTCATTTAAACTCCTATAATCACCATAAAACACAATTTCATAATTTAATTAATTAATTTTCGAAAATTAGAAAATAATAATAAAATAATCAAAAATTCACAAAAATTAAAATAAATTCCAAAAATTCTAAAAAAATTACAGCATGTAGATTAAGCTTCCAGAAACAAAGTTTGTGAAGGAACTTTTCATGAATCAATCAAATTGAAGCTAAAAAAATTTGAAACCCAAAATGGCTGATTTGAAGAAATTGAAACCTAAGCAATTCTAGACCAAATCAAGTGAAAAAAAGCTTGGAATCACACTCACCAGAGCTCAAGGAGAAGATAGAGACTGACAACATCAAATTTGGTGGCCGGAAAGTGCTTGGTCGAAGCTAAGTCGATTTTTGGCTTCTTGATGAAAATCCGGCCACAACTTGCCGGAAAAGAGTGTTTCAGGTGGTGGAAATGACTGGAGGTGGAGGAGGAAGGCTGAGGGGCATAGTAACAGCAAGAAAACCAGCTTGAAAGTGGTTGAAAATGGTGGAAATGGCATTGGGAAGAAGAAGATGCAAGAGGGGTAAAATCGTAAATAAGGTAACTTTTTTTTTTTTTGATTAAAATTTGTGTATATATGTATATTGTAATATCCCGTGTTTTTAAAATATTTTTACACTGTACCGGGATATGCAGTGTTAATAAATTTTGAATATATATATGATATTTTTACGAGTTAATATGTATTTAAAACCTATTTTAATTACGGTGTATTATTTTCAGTGTTTTACGTAAAATTTTCCCGGGACTTGCATTTTCGGGGAAATTTTCACGTAAACAATGTATTATTAATTATTTTAAATGTATTTACGGACTTGCATGAACTCATACATATTTTTAAATTATTAAATAAAGCCTGTGTGTGTATATTTATTTAATTAGGGTTTATTATTACCCTAATATTTTATTAAGTATTTAATTGTTTTATTGTTATTTAATTAATTTTATTTAGTATAAATTATTAAAATATTAAATTTTATGTGTGTGGTGTATATTTGATGTGTGTAATTTAATATTATTTTAATATATAGTGTAAAGTATATATATATACATATATTTGTCAAAAATCAAAAGAATTATAAAATTACCATTTTGCCCCCGACTTCTTCTTCTTCCTCCCGATTCTTCCCTTCTCCGTTTCCGGTCGCTGCCGTGCCGTTTCTTCACCGTGGGTGTGCCGTCCGGTGTGCCACCATCTTCCCCGACCAATTCCGCCGCCTGAGGAGGCCGTTTCCGGCGTCTGGAGGTCGATTTTGGCTGGAGAAGCCGAAAATCGATCCACCATCGATCACGTCGATTTCAGCCACCGTTTTCGACACCGCCAGTCTCTTTCTTCTCCTTGAGCTCCGGTGAGTGTGATTCTAGCTTTGGTTTGAGCTAAAATGGTCTAGAATTGCTTAGGTTTCGATTTTGTCAATTTCGGTCACATTAGGGTTTTTGATTTTTTTGAGCTTTGAATTGATTGATTCATGGAAAATCCCTTTACAAATGTTGTTCCTAGTAGCTTAATATTCATGTTTGAATTTTTTTAGAATTTTTGGAGATTGTTTGGATTTTTGGGTATTTTTGAATATTTTAATATTATTTTCTAATTTTTGGAAATTAATTATTTAAATTATGAAATTGAAGTTTATGGTTAAATTAGGTGTTGAAATGAATTATAGGAATTTATTTGGAATTTTTATGAATTTCTAAGTATTTATTTTGAATTATTGAAGTTTATGTGATTTTGAGAAATTAGGGTTAATTGTGTTTTAAATTGAATTTAATTGGTGAATTGAGTTTAAATATTGATATTATTGATAAATATGTTGAGAAAATTAATTTTGGATAATTTTATGATTTTTGGTGAATTTTTGAAGTAATTTAAGTATATTTATATATATAGGGGTATTTTGGTAATTTTACCCTAAATTGTCTAAAAATGTAATTTAATTGGTTTTATTAGTTATTTAAGGTATAAAAATGATTTCTACAAAATATTTGGTATTTTTAACTAATTAAAACTATTTTTCGTGAATTATTTTCAATTATATATATAATATACGGTTTTTCTAATAAAATGAGTTTTATTCGGTTTTTACAGTGTTTTAAGGTTAATTATGTAATTTCTACCTTTGAGATGAATTTCTATGTTGTAAGGATATTTTTGGTATATCTGGAATATGTTCTGTGTTTGTGGACCCCGGTCGGTGGACTGTAGTTTGGAGTCCGACCGTGGGATTTTGATTGTGCCTTGTGTAGTTTTTCGAAGTGTATTTCTTTGCAGGGTCGGCTCTACTCTTTTGAGTAGAGAGATGTCCGTTTTACAGGGGAGGTTCTGTCGGATTTTCGGTAGAATTCTCGTAAAAACGTGATGTCCAGTCGAACCCTAATTCAGTTTTCGTATTTTAATACTCTAGATTGAATTCTAGGATTTCTATTAGGGTTATTCTGATATCGATTATTTATTTCTTGTTTAGTTGCGCCGAGACCGAGGGCTAGTGGACCAGGCCCGTCGGACCTGTCTCGTGGAGCGCATTAGGTGAGTTACTATACTATATATATATGCTTAGGATGCATGATTTAGAAATACATGTTTTATATTGATTAAATATGCATAAATATTTTGATTATTTCTTCAGTTTATATTAAGTATATTTTTGGTTTATTTTTGGTATATAATAAATTATATACATGTTTTATTAATAAAATATATTTAAAATGCTTTTAAATATATTTTTAGTTTAATTTATGATTTTGATTGGACTTATTTGATATATATATATATATACTCGAAATATACCTGGTTTATGTTTGGTATATTTCCGGTATATATATGGATTATATTGTTATTTCATTTACATTCATGCATCATTTATTTTTGTGAATGAATGTTTTATATTTAATGATGAAGGATATCAATAGAACGTGCTACCTAGTGGGCAGCACTAGGACCGAGTACGTACCGGTACGCCTATAGTTTTAGGCTATAATACTGACTTATTTGTGGATATTGATTTGATTATGATTATCGATATGTGAGATGTGGTTTGGGTGTGATTGCTAGAGCTCGGTTGACCAAGTGTCTCGGGGCCAATCACACTGGCAGTCAGTGTCACGACCCAAAACAGGGGCCATGACCGGCGCTAGGGAACGGGAATTCTTTCGAATCCGGAACCCGTAGCAAGCCTAAAAATAAAATAAATATGCAATAATAACCATAAAAATATAATATGCAGTGGAAAATAAAAATCATAAATATTACAATATCATCCATATCAACTGGATTTAATTCAAAACTCATCACATCGCATATATAATCTCATAAATGTATAATCTTTATACAAATCCAGTTTTACTATAACACATCTCTTTAAAACAAATACATGAAATCCAACATTTTTATTCACAACTACTGCAGTGTCTAGATAAAATAAATAAGACTCAAGTATACAATTTACATAAAGAAGCCGGGGCGGAAGAAATCCGGCGTATCGACCTGCTACTGAGGTCTGAGGAAGTTGACTCTCCTGAAAAATAGTCAACGGAGGGGAGTCAGACCTCACTGAGTGAATTACTATAGTATATATACATACACTCTAAGTGATAATGCATACAGTCAACAGTATATGAGTAATATGTATATATACAGGCAAGTTCATACAGATGCAGAAAAATCATTTTATATATTTTGTCTGAAAATCAACTTTTATGAAGGATCACATAGAACCCTAGAATATCGCAACCTCAGAAAAATAGTGTTAAACAACACTCTAGCCATACAGGCTCACTAATTCCAAATATATCCACTTAATCCATATGGACAGTAGACTGGCCCCGAGACACTAAGTCAACCGAGCTCCAGCAGTCTGACTGCCAGTGTGATTGGCCCCGAGACACTTGGTCAACCGAGCTCCAGCAATCACACCCTCAAACCATATCTCACACATCAAATAATCATATCAACTCAATATCCACAAATAAGTTAGTAATATAGCCTAAATACTATAGGCGTACCGGTACGTACTCGGTCCTAGTGCTGCCCACTAGGTAGCACGTTCTATTGATATCCTTCAGTAATAAATAATAAAACATTCATTCACAAATACATGATGCATGAATTTAAATAAATCAACAATATAAACCATATATATACCGAAAATATACCAAACATAAACCAGGTATATTTTGAGTATATATACGTCAAATAAATTCAATCAAATCATGAATTAAACTAAAAATATATTTAAAAACATTTTAAATATATTTTATTAATAAAACATGTATATAATTTATTATATACCAAAAATATACCAAAAATATACTTGAATATAAATCATGTTATTTATGCATAATTAGTCAAAATAAAACATGCATTTTCTAAATCATGCATCCTAAGCATATATATATAATATAGTAACTCACCTAATGCGCTCCACGAGACAGGTCCGACGGGCCTGGTCCACTAACCCTCGGTCTCGGCGCAACTAAACAAGAAATAATTAATCGACATCAGAATAACCCTAACAGAAATCCTAGAATTAAATCTAGAGTATTCAACACAGAATCGGAAATTAGGGTTCGACTGGATATCACGTTTTACGAGAATTCTATCGGAAATCCGGCAGAACCTCCCCTGTAAAACGGACATCTCTCTACTCAAAAGAGTAGAGCCGACCCTGCAAAGAAAATACACTTCAAAAATAAACACCACAATCGATCACAACCCCTCGGTCGGACTCCAGACTACAATCTGTCGACCGAGGTCCACAAACACAGAATATATATTCAAATATACCAAAAATATCCTTAAATCATAAAAATACATTTCATACGTAGAAATTACATAATAAATCTTGAAACACTGTAAAAATCGATTAAAATTCATTTTATTAGAAAAACCGTATATTATATATATAATTGAAAATAATTCCCGAAAAATAGTTTTAATTAGTTAAAAATACCAAATAATTTGTAGAAATCATTTTTATACCTTAAATAAATATTAAAACCAATTAAATTACATTTTTAGACAATTTAGGGTAAAATTACCAAAATACCCCTATATATATATATATACCTAAATTACTTCAAAAATTCACCAAAAATCATACAATTATCCAAAATTAATTTTCTCAACATATTTATCAATAATATCAATATTTAAACTCAATTAACCAATTAAATTCAATTTAAAACACAATTAACTTAATTTTACAAAATCACCTAAACTTCAATAATTAAAAATAAATACTTAGAAATTCATAAAAATTCCAAATAAATTCCTATAATTCATTTCAACACCTAATTCAACCATAAACTCCAATTTCATAATTTAAATAATTAATTTCCGAAAATTCGAAAATAATATTAAAATATTCAAAAATACCCAAAAATCCAAACAATCTCCAAAAATTCTGTAAAAATTCGTACATGAAGATTAAACTACCAGGAACAACATTTGTGAAGGAAGTTTCCATGAATCATCCAAATTGAAGCTCAAAAAAATCGAAAACCAAAAGTGGCCGAAATATTCAACTCAAAACCTAAGCAATTCTAGACCATTTTAGCTCAAACAAAAGCTAGAATAACACTCACCGGAGCTCAAGGAGAAGATAGAGACCGGCGGTGTCGAAAACGGTGGCCGGAGGAGGGAGAAACGACGGTGAGAAGAAATGGTGGCGTCGGGCACCCACGGGAAGAAGAAGAAGAAGAAGAAGAAAAAGAAAAAGAAAGAAAAAGGAAAGAGAAAGGAAAAGAAAAAGAAAGAAAAAGAAAAAAAAAGAAAAAAGAAAAAAATAATAAATTTTAATAATTTAATAATAAATAAAATAATCAAATAATAATAAATAAATAATAAAATATTAGGGTAATAATAAACCCTAATTAAATAAATATACACACACAGGCTTTATTTAATAATTTAAAAATATGTATGAGTTCATGCAAACCCGTAAATACATTTAACATAATTAATAATAAATT
The DNA here is from genome assembly GCA_947683625.1 of Mallotus nudiflorus. Lineage (NCBI taxonomy): Eukaryota > Viridiplantae > Streptophyta > Magnoliopsida > Malpighiales > Euphorbiaceae > Mallotus > Mallotus nudiflorus. Next base: position 1,918,181 of record CANTUR010000560.1, read on the forward strand.
GTTTACGTGAAAATTTCCCCGAAAATGAAAGTCCCGGGAAAATTTTACGTAAAATACTGAAAATAATAGACAGTAATTAAAATAGGTTTAAAATACATATCAACTCATAAAAATATCGTATATACAGTCAAAATTATTGACACTGCATATCCCGGTACAGTGTAAAAATATTTTTAAAAACACGGGATATTACAGTCTTCCCCCCTTACAAGAATTCGTCCCCGAATTCTAAAAACAAGATTACAAAATCAGGAAGGAAAGAGATACGGGTAAGAAGCTCGCATCTCAGCTTCAGTCTCCCACGTATGCTCTTCAACTCTGTCGCTACGCCACAAAACCTTGACCATCGGAATCTGCTTCGATCTCAATTGTCGAACTTGATAATCAACGATCGCCACAAGTTCTTCCACAAAAGTCAAATCTTCACTCACTTCCACACTGTCAGGTTGCAACACGTGTGAAGGATCTGAGATATACTTCCTCAACATCGAGATATGAAATACTGGATGCACCTGTGACATACTCGGAGGCAAATCCAACCGATATGCAACAGTGCCAACTTTCTCCAGAATCTCAAACGGTCCAATGTATCTCGGTGCTAACTTACCCTTCCTGCCAAATCTCATCACACCCTTCATCGGAGATACTTTCAGAAAAATGAAATCTCCAACCTGAAACTCCACATCTCTGCGCCTAGGATTCGCATAACTCTTCTGTCTACTAACTGCGGTCTCTAATCTGCGCTTGATCACGGCGACTTTCTCTGCAGCATCCTGAACCATCTCTGGTCCAGTCAAAACTCTCTCACCAATCTCATCCCAACTCAACGGGGATCTACACTTCCTTCCATACAACGCCTCATATGGTGCCATGCCAATACTGCTATGGTAGCTGTTATTATATGCAAACTCCACAAGCGACAAATGATCATCCCAGCTACCTCCCAAATCCAAGACACACATCCTCAACATATCTTCCAGTGTCTGGATCGTCCTCTCAGACTGACCATCTGTCTGAGGATGAAAAGCAGTACTGAAATCCAACCTAGTGCCCATCGCTTCCTGCAACTTCTGCCAAAAACGAGAAGTAAACACCGAACCTCTATCTGACACAATGGACACAGGTACTCCATGAAGGCATACAATATGCTTCACGTACAACTTCGCCAATCTAGCAACTGAATATGTGGCTTTCACAGGCAAGAAATGTGCAGACTTCGTCAATCTGTCTACAATCACCCAGATGGAATCGTATCCATCCTTCGAACGAGGTAAACCGACCACAAAATCCATAGCTATCCTTTCCCACTTCCACTCGGGAATAGGAAGAGGCTGAAGCTTCCCAGAAGGCTTATGATGTTCGGCTTTCACTTGCTGACATGTCAAGCACTTAGCAACATAATCAGCAACATCCTTCTTCAATCCATCCCACCAGTATAGATCTCTGATACTGTGGTACATCTTAGTAACACCAGGATGAACGCTGTAGGCTGTAGAATGTGCTTCCTCTAAAATCTCCTCTCTCAAGTCATCCACATCAAGAACACACAATCTACCACTGATCCACAACACACCATCGTCATCGAGTGTGAAATCAGTGAACTTCCCTGCTCTGACATTCTCTGCAAGCTCTTCCAGAATAGGATCTCGGCTCTGAGCTGCTTTAATCCTATCCCTTAGTACAGATCGTACTTTAAACTGAGTTAACAGTCCACCTGATCTACTGATCTTCATCATCAGACCTTGATCCACCATCAGATGCAACTCCTAGATCAATGGTCTCCTCTCAACACCAATGTGAGCAAGACTACCTGAAGACTTCCTACTCAAGGCATCTGCTACCACATTAGCTTTACCCGGATGGTAAAGAATCTCGCAATCATAATCCTTCAACAGTTCCAACCATCTTCTCTGCCTCAAATTCAAATCTCGCTGCTGGAAAATGTACTTAAGGCTCTTGTGATCAGTAAATATCTCACAAGTCACCCCGTACAAATAATGTCTCCAAATCTTCAAAGCAAAGATCACTGCAGCCATCTCCAGATCATGTGTAGGATAGTTCTGCTCATGCTTCTTCAACTGCCTCAAAGCATAGGCTATCACCCTTCCATTCTGCATCAACACACAACCAAGACCAATTCTAGAGGCATCACAGTAAACTGTGAACTTATCCACACTATTAGGCAAAGCTAATACTGGCGCTGTGGTCAACTTCTCCTTCAACAACTGAAAACTATTCTCACAAGCTTCTGACCACTCGAATCTAACATTCTTCTGAGTCAAGCGAGTCATAGGGGCTGCTATCCTGGAAAAATCCTGCACAAACCGCCTATAATACCCGGCTAAACCCAGAAAACTCCGAATCTCAGTAACTGAAGTAGGTCTAGGCCACTCAGATACTGCCTCAACCTTCTGTGGATCAACCTGAATACCTTCTTTAGACACTACGTGTCCAAGAAAAGAAACACTCTCCATCCAGAAATCACACTTTGAGAATTTAGCATAAAGCTGATGATCTCTCAGTGTCTGTAGTACAATCCTCAAGTGATATACGTGCTCTTCCATACTCCTCGAATATACCAGTATATCATCAATGAAGACTACCACAAACTGATCCACATACGGTCGGAATACTCTGTTCATCAGGTCCATAAAAGCTGCTGGTGCATTAGTCAAACCAAAAGACATCACCAGAAACTCATAATGACCATATCGAGTGCGGAAAGCTGTCTTAGGAATATCAGCTTCACTGATCCGCAGCTGATGATAACCCGACCTCAAGTCGACCTTAGAAAAGAACTGTGCACCTTGTAGCTGATCAAACAAATCATCTATCCTCGGGAGAGGATACTTGTTCTTCACTGTCACCTTATTCAGCTCTCTGTAGTCAATGCACAGTCTCAGGGTACCATCCTTCTTCTTCACAAACAAGACTGGTGCACCCCAAGGGGAAACACTAGGTCTGATAAAACCCTTATCCAACAACTCTTGCAACTGCTCCTTCAACTCTCTCAACTCTGCAGGAGCCATACGATAGGGTGGCATAGATATAGGAGTAGTACCTGGAACCACATCAATACAGAACTCAATCTCTCTATGAGGTGGTAAACCTGGCAACTCCTCGGGAAAAACATCAGGAAACTCACAAGCAACAGGAACATCTGTGAGTGACAACTTCTCCACTGACGTATCCCTAACCAATGCCAAAAACCCCTGACAACCTTTCCTCAACAACTTCCTAGCTGCAATAGCCGAAATAAGATTCTGAGGTGCTGAACTCCTGTCACCAACAAACTTAAATTCTACTTCACCAGGAATTCTGAAAATCACCTCCTTATTCCTGCAATCAACCACGGCAAAGTGCTGAGACAACCAATCCATTCCCAAAATAACATCGAACTCCATCACATCCAACAAAATCAAATCAGCGGGTAATTCTCTATCTCCCACGAGAACTGGACAACCAGAAAGAACAATATCGGTGTCCAAAGAATCACTCAGAGGAGTGGCAACAGACAAAGGAAAAGCCATCCTCGAAGCTTGCCAACAAGATTTAGAAGCAAAAACAGGAGAAACAAACGAATGCGTGGCACCCGGATCAAACAAAACCAAAGCATCCAGGTAACAAACAGAAAGAATACCTGCCACGACTGCATTAGATGCCTGAGCATCCTGCTGAGTCAGATGAAAAACTCTGGCCTGGCCTCGACCTCCCTGCTGACTGGTAGAAGCCTGGCCAACACCTCTAGCACCTCCTCTAGTACCTCTACCACGACTCTGCTGTGGAACAAACTGAGTAGAACTCTGATGCTGAGCTGGTGGCAACTGAAATGGCATAGGTGCTGCACTAGCAATCGACTGCTATGGGAATCGCGGAATCTGCTGCTGCTGATATCCGGGATAAGGACACGATCTGGCAAAATGTCCTGTCTGCCCGCATCTGAAGCATGTCAACGGTGTCAGATAACACGGTCCCTGATGGACTCTACCACAAGTCTGACAAACACTGGCCGCTGATCCAGAACTACGACCACTGCTGCTGCTCGAAGCACCTGACCCAAATCTGAACGATCTACGCTGACCTCCACGACCATGTCTACTGCTCCGATGCACTCGCTGCTGCTGTCTCTGACTCTGCTGAGTCGAACCTCGCTGCTGACTACTCGAACCAATATGAAAACTCGAATACGGAGTAGCCTGCAATCCACTCGACTGAACTCCCAACTAGTAATAATCAGGCATCGCTCCCTGCCTAACTAATCTCAGCTCAATCTCCTTAGCTAGCTCAATCACCGACTCGAGAGTAAGACCTGCTGTAGGCATACCAGCAAAAGCTGAACCCAAACCAGTAACGTAGGTAGTAACAGTGAAATACTGATCTCGCATCAGATCCTCAGCATATCTACCCAGACGAAGGAACTCTCGGGTATACTCCTCTACAGATCGATCTCCACGAGAAATACTGGTCAGACGAAGATGATAGCTCAAACGAAGAGGCTCTGGACAAAATCTCCTCATGAATCGCTCTCGAAACTGAGCCCATGTCATCGTCATCATATAAGGCTGGATCATCTGAATGAACCAATCCAAAGCTGGTCCCTCGACAGACAACTCAACGATCATGATCCTCTGGTACTCGGTATGAGCAGTCTGAGTCCTAGTCTCAATCGCATGCAGAAAATCTAAAGGATCAGAAGTACCATCAAAAGCAATCCTGCCAACTCTGGCATAGAACAAAGCTGCCTCAGGGTCAGACATACCCTGCTGATAGGCAGGCTGAACAACTGGAGGAACAGGAACATCAAACTCAGGCTCAACAGGCTCCTCGTCCTGTAACTCTCTCTGCCTACGGCGACCTGCCGCTCCTCGAGGTCTACCCCTGCCACGACCTCTACGCCTAACTGGCTGCTCAGGAGGTAAAACCTCATCCTGAAAAGACTCATCATCCTCGGCCTCAACGACCGGTGGAGCGACACGCGCTCGCCTCCTCATTCTGAAAAGACAAACGGAAAGATTCAGACAAAACAGACAACGGAGGAATAACGCTGAAAACTACAGCAAGGAATACTCATCAAGACATACTCGAACCTAATACACTGCAGTAGTCCAACAGAAAACACAACTTAAAAACTAGGGCCACAACTCACAAAACTAAGCCCTGACACAGAACTCCATTCAGAAACGAACTTCGCTCTGATACCAACTTTGTCACGACCCAAAACAGGGGCCATGACCGGCGCTAGGGAACGGGAATTCTTTCGAATCCGGAACCCGTAGCAAGCCTAAAAATAAAATAAATATGCAATAATAACCATAAAAATATAATATGCAGTGGAAAATAAAAATCATAAATATTACAATATCATCCATATCAACTGGATTTAATTCAAAACTCATCACATCGCATATATAATCTCATAAATGTATAATCTTTATACAAATCCAGTTTTACTATAACACATCTCTTTAAAACAAATACATGAAATCCAACATTTTTATTCACAACTACTGCAGTGTCTAGATAAAATAAATAAGACTCAAGTATACAATTTACATAAAGAAGCCGGGGCGGAAGAAATCCGGCGTATCGACCTGCTACTGAGGTCTGAGGAAGTTGACTCTCCTGAAAAATAGTCAACGGAGGGGAGTCAGACCTCACTGAGTGAATTACTATAGTATATATACATACACTCTAAGTGATAATGCATACAGTCAACAGTATATGAGTAATATGTATATATACAGGCAAGTTCATACAGATGCAGAAAAATCATTTTATATATTTTGTCTGAAAATCAACTTTTATGAAGGATCACATAGAACCCTAGAATATCGCAACCTCAGAAAAATAGTGTTAAACAACACTCTAGCCATACAGGCTCACTAATTCCAAATATATCCACTTAATCCATATGGACAGTAGACTGGCCCTGAGACACTAAGTCAACCGAGCTCCAGCAGTCTGACTGCCAGTGTGATTGGCCCCGAGACACTTGGTCAACCGAGCTCCAGCAATCACACCCTCAAACCATATCTCACACATCAAATAATCATATCAACTCAATATCCACAAATAAGTTAGTAATATAGCCTAAATACTATAGGCGTACCGGTACGTACTCGGTCCTAGTGCTGCCCACTAGGTAGCACGTTCTATTGATATCCTTCAGTAATAAATAATAAAACATTCATTCACAAATACATGATGCATGAATTTAAATAAATCAACAATATAAACCATATATATACCGAAAATATACCAAACATAAACCAGGTATATTTTGAGTATATATACGTCAAATAAATTCAATCAAATCATGAATTAAACTAAAAATATATTTAAAAACATTTTAAATATATTTTATTAATAAAACATGTATATAATTTATTATATACCAAAAATATACCAAAAATATACTTGAATATAAATCATGTTATTTATGCATAATTAGTCAAAATAAAACATGCATTTTCTAAATCATGCATCCTAAGCATATATATATAATATAGTAACTCACCTAATGCGCTCCACGAGACAGGTCCGACGGGCCTGGTCCACTAACCCTCGGTCTCGGCGCAACTAAACAAGAAATAATTAATCGACATCAGAATAACCCTAACAGAAATCCTAGAATTAAATCTAGAGTATTCAACACAGAATCGGAAATTAGGGTTCGACTGGATATCACGTTTTACGAGAATTCTACCGGAAATCCGGCAGAACCTCCCCTGTAAAACGGACATCTCTCTACTCAAAAGAGTAGAGCCGACCCTGCAAAGAAAATACACTTCAAAAATAAACACCACAATCGATCACAACCCCTCGGTCGGACTCCAGACTACAATCTGTCGACCGGGGTCCACAAACACAGAATATATATTCAAATATACCAAAAATATCCTTAAATCATAAAAATACATTTCATACGTAGAAATTACATAATAAATCTTGAAACACTGTAAAAATCGATTAAAATTCATTTTATTAGAAAAATCGTATATTATATATATAATTGAAAATAATTCCCGAAAAATAGTTTTAATTAGTTAAAAATACCAAATAATTTGTAGAAATCATTTTTATACCTTAAATAAATATTAAAACCAATTAAATTACATTTTTAGACAATTTAGGGTAAAATTACCAAAATACCCCTATATATATATATATATACCTAAATTACTTCAAAAATTCACCAAAAATCATACAATTATCCAAAATTAATTTTCTCAACATATTTATCAATAATATCAATATTTAAACTCAATTAACCAATTAAATTCAATTTAAAACACAATTAACTTAATTTTACAAAATCACCTAAACTTCAATAATTAAAAATAAATACTTAGAAATTCATAAAAATTCCAAATAAATTCCTATAATTTATTTCAACACCTAATTCAACCATAAACTCCAATTTCATAATTTAAATAATTAATTTCCGAAAATTCGAAAATAATATTAAAATATTCAAAAATACCCAAAAATCCAAACAATCTCCAAAAATTCTGTAAAAATTCGTACATGAAGATTAAACTACCAGGAACAACATTTGTGAAGGAAGTTTCCATGAATCATCCAAATTGAAGCTCAAAAAAATCGAAAACCAAAAGTGGCCGAAATATTCAACTCAAAACCTAAGCAATTCTAGACCATTTTAGCTCAAACAAAAGCTAGAATAACACTCACCGGAGCTCAAGGAGAAGATAGAGACCGGCGGTGTCGAAAACGGTGGCCGGAGGAGGGAGAAACGACGGTGAGAAGAAATGGTGGCGTCGGGCACCCACGGGAAGAAGAAGAAGAAGAAGAAGAAAAAGAAAAAGAAAGAAAAAGGAAAGAGAAAGGAAAAGAAAAAGAAAGAAAAAGAAAAAAAAAGAAAAAAGAAAAAAATAATAAATTTTAATAATTTAATAATAAATAAAATAATCAAATAATAATAAATAAATAATAAAATATTAGGGTAATAATAAACCCTAATTAAATAAATATACACACACAGGCTTTATTTAATAATTTAAAAATATGTATGAGTTCATGCAAACCCGTAAATACATTTAACATAATTAATAATAAATTGTTTACGTGAAAATTTCCCCGAAAATGAAAGTCCCGGGAAAATTTTACGTAAAATACTGAAAATAATAGACAGTAATTAAAATAGGTTTAAAATACATATCAACTCATAAAAATATCGTATATACAGTCAAAATTATTGACACTGCATATCCCGGTACAGTGTAAAAATATTTTTAAAAACACGGGATATTACAGTCAGACTGCTGGAGCTCGGTTGACTTAGTGTCTCGGGGCCAGTCTACTGTCTAAATGGATTAAGTGGATATATTTGGAATAAGTGAGCCTGTATGGCTTGAGTGTTGTTTAACACTATTTTCTGAGGTTGCGATATTCTAGGGTTCTATGTGATCCTTCATAAAAGAGGTTTTTCAGATAAAATATATAAAATGATTTTTATTGCATCTGTGTGCAATTGCCTGTATATATACATATTATATATATACTATTGACTGTATGCATTATCACTTAGTGTGTATGTATATATATTATAGTAATTCACTCAGTGAGGTCTGACTCCCCTCCGTTGACTATTTTTCAGGAGAGTCAACTTCTTCAGACCTCAGTAGCAGGTCGATACGCTGGATTTCTTCCGCCCCGGCTTCTTTGTGTAAATTATATACTTGAGTCTTATTTATTTTATCTAGACACTGCAGTAGTTGTGAATTAAAGTATTGGATTTCATGTACTTTATTTTAAAGAGAGGTATTATGTTGAAACTGGATTTGTATTAAAGATTATACATTTATGAGATGAGATTTTAATTTAAATCCAGTTGATATGAAAATCATATTATGATATTATGATTATTTTTATTTTCCGCTGCATATTATATTATTATTGTTATTATTGCATGCTTTATTTTATTTTTAGGCTTGCTACGGGTTCCGGATTCGAAAGAATTCCCGTTCCCTAGCGCCGGTCATGGCCCCTGTTTTGGGTCGTGACATATATATATATATGTCCACACTATATTATAGTAATATATATTTTTCCACACACAAATAATACTCACCACACAAATATTTTAATATATTTAATAATTTATACACTTAAAATTAATTAATTAATACAAAAATTAAATAATAAAATTAAGGAAATTAATTAAGCTCTAATTAATTTAAATAAGTACACATATATATAATTTATTTTAGCACTTTAAAATTATATATGAGTTCATGCAAATTCATAAAACTAGTCAAAATAAATAGTATTAAATTATTTACGTGTCAATTTCCCCGAAAATATAATTTTCGGAAAAATTTTATGTAAAGTACTGAAAATAATATAAAATAATTAAAATTAGCTTTAAACAAACAACAAACTCATAAAATATCATAATATATATATATATATACAAAAATTATTAACACTGTATATCCCGATGCAGTATAAAAATATTTAAAAACTCGGGATATTACATTAAATTACTATTTAAATAAAGATATTTAAAATAAAAAATAATTAATTAGCAATTATTAAAAATTTTGAGTAAATTAAAGTTAAAATTATGTATTTTTATTTGTTAAATTATATAATCATAATTTTATAATTAATTAATAATAATAATTTTTATATGAATATTGATAAAAATTAGTATTCATGATAAAAAAATATACATTTTAATGTTCAGAGGTATATAGTGTAATAAAATCAAATAGGAGTGAATAATCATTATATTTAATATTGAAGGTTATTTTAGTATTTTTATGTTAATTGATGACAATTTTAACATAATAATTGATGGAAAAGGTAAATAATATAATATTAAAAAATAAAAAAATAAAAAAATATATTTTTAAAATGTTAATCATGAAATAATGTAATATAATAAAATAGAGGAGGGAAATCGTAATTTATCCATAAATATCCATTAATAAATATATGGATTACAATTTACAAATAGAATGCGCATAATACAGTTTTAGGCTTAGAAGCCCAAGAGCCAATATGAAATAATTCAATCCAACATACAAATTTCCAGTTTGAGAAAGAGCAGAAACCTAGGATCGTTGGGACCTGAATAACCAGGAGTTCAAACAAACATCTATGGCTGATTCATGATGGAGATCAAACCATACCCGAACTTGCTTTAGTTTTCCTTTCCATTTACCAACCAACATCGTTGATTCTGGTTGATTAATCCACATCACGGAGCAAAAGTACTGGATTTTGGACACCAGTCGTGAGGGGTGACAGTGACTGAGGCAGCATAGCAGATGGTTTGAGGCCGCCGATCATCGCACTATGGGGGACTTTCATGATCCAAACCCACAAATTTGCAGCAGAATTATAACTCCAGGTGCACAAAAACCACAAGACAAGAAACATTATAAACATAGTTATAGATTTACTATTATTATAAATAGATACTAGAACTACATGAAAGCAGAGGAATGAACTGAATGGGGGGTGGATTCTGGTCTAAAGACCAGCCACTCCCTGAAAGGATGAAGATAAAAATGGACTATGCACAGAGAGAAAAGCACTTTTTTTTTTTTTTTTTGTTAAACTGAGTGGTTTTCTTCTGTGCTAAAGTGGCATGTTAATTTAACAGGCTTGTTAATTAGGAATTTGTGCATTAGTCTCTGTACATAATCAAAGATATAAGCTGTCTCCAATTTTCGGTTATATGTAATTAGTTGTTATTAACATAATTGCTTTTTTAATTGGATGATTTGTTGAAATGATCAAACTGTGACAAAAATAGAGTAGTAGATGTCTTTGACTAAACCGGAGATGATTTTGGAGTGGATGATTTGTTATCACTGGCATTGTTAATTATTCTAATTACAAACATTATCATTATTATCATTATTTATTTAGCTAAAATACACCATTAATTAATTTCAAGTATTAGTATATTTAAGCTTGTACATAATAACTGATACAAATTTTATTATATTCAATTATTATAGTTAGTATTTTATTTTTAACATTCTTTTTTAACATTAGGTTGATATTCTTAAATTATTTTACCATTGAAAATGATTCCATAAGAAGACTTCGAGAAGAGTTATACAACAAGTATTATGACCCATATTTTTATTTAATTATTAAATTAATTATGGATTTAAGGTGTTATTATTATTTTAACTATTTTTGAAAAAATATGGTTAAGAGGAATTATTGAATTTTAAATATTATTTTATTCAATTAGTGTTAAATGAGTATTTTTAATAAAATTTATTATTAAGAGTATTTTAGTAAAATTATTAATTTAGTGTATATTGTATATATGAATTTATTTAAGTGTGTGTCTATATATATATATATATAACTAAAGTAAAAGTAAAAATTAAAAAAAAAAAAAGTAAAACGTGGCTATTGCCACTTGTTCTTCTTCTTCTCACCTTATTTTATTTTCTTTTTCTTTCTCATTTTCTTCTTCCCCCACCAATAGAGCCACCATCACGACTCTCTCACGGTGTCGGATAGACCATGTCACTGCCAACACGCCAATACCTCCAGCAGCCCCTCCTTCCTCCTCTCTCTCTCTATCTCTATCGGTTTTGGTTAGTTGTTGGATTGCAAAGGGGCTCACCGACGACGAATCCAACCACCACTGATAATGACACCAATCTTGATCGATAGCTCTCCCTTCAAGCTTCGATTCCCCCAAGTCAATTTGACCAGGTAACACCGGAAATGATTCCAATTTTAGTAATTTGATTTTAGGTTATTTTTAGTTAATTTGATTAAATTGAGTTTGAATTCGTTTTTATTAGATATAATTACTTTGAGATGAAATGATTTAGAGGTTGTGATCTTATTTCTTGTGGTTTTTAATTAATTTTTCAAATTTTTCGGGCGTTGGATACTGTTCACATTACTGTTCCAGATAGTCCTAGAGCGAAAAATTTTTATATTTTTAATAAATTCTATATATTACGTAGATTAATGTTTGTGAGGAAAGTTTTTGTAAATTTATGTATAGAATTTAAGATATAAACTTTTTAGGTTATGTATAAAAATGTGTTTTTAGAAAATCATTAGAAATTGGTGAATTATTTGATTGCAATTAAATTATTGTTAATTATGTTGTTTTAGACTTTTTTTATTTAAATAATAAAAGTATAAAAATAATTTTTATAATTATTTTTCAAATATTAGCTAATTAGTAGTAATTTTGAAAAATTAAATGACTAATGAATAATAAATTATTTATTATTTTTGAACCTAAATGATTTTTTTATTATTTTTGTGATATTAATAAGTGATATTAATAATATTTACAATTAATGTTAATTTAATTGCAAAATGGAAATTTTATGTCATTAATAGATTTTATTAGTAAAATATTATTTATAATAAGAATTTTATTATTTATTTGAAAAATGAATTACCTTTATATTTTTATTATATAAATAAATTAAATTGTGTTAGTTAATTGAATTTTATGATATATTGAAGATTTGAGAAAAATTATATTATTTTATATTTATTGCTATGTTAGTTCTCGGTTGAGTGTGAATTATAGTTTGGGGGTCCAACGGTAGATGTTGAGCTTTGGAATTTTTGGAAGTGTATTTGTGTGCAAGAACAACTTTACTTTTAATAGAAGGATGCCCATTTTATAAATGAGACTCTACTGAATTTTCGATAAATTTTTCATAAAACGTGACATTGGTTTACGTTAAATATTGAATTTTGTTAAGTTGTGTCTTAGATTGAGTTTTTCCTTAGAAATTTAGAATTGTTTAAGGTTATGATTTTAATCCTAATTATTCTTTTATTATTATTTTTCTTATAGCTGTACCGAGACCGAGACCTACATGACAAGATCATTTGATTCAGTGCAAAGGAGCACACTTTACCTGTGAGTTATTATTATATATATGCATTGCATGTGGAAAATACTATTGACATCCATATTTTGAATAAATATGAATTTTATTATGCTATATTGCATTAAATATTAATTGTTATTGTTGTGTTATATATATATATATATATATATATATATATATATATAATGTAATTTGGATGTTGCTCATATTTTAATATGATTTTATTATTTATTTTGATATGATATTTTGGAGGATAACAGTATAATATGCTACCTAGTGGACTATACTAGGACTATTGCACAACAGTATGCTAGATGTTAGGCTATAAATTTTTATTGATATGAGATTATATGATTTGAGGTATGGAAAAATTGATTATTGAGATTTGTAGTTAGAGAATGGTGTGACTGCGGAAGTTCAGTTGACTTAGTATCTCGAGGCCAGTCATGTTGACAGTGAGATTGTGGAAGTTCGGTTGTGTCAAGACCCGAACCTAGGGGCACGTGATCAGCACTAGGGAATGAGAAAGTATAAAGCTACCGAAACCCATAGTAAGCCTTAAAAGAAAAACGCGGAATATTTCACTTCAAAACCTTACAATAAAATAATTAAATCATAATGCACATTATCAAACTAATTTTTCTCAATTTAATTAAATCATAACATCATGGTGCATAAAATAAATATCATCAGTTATACAAATAGTATCTCAGTATATATATCTCAAATATAAAATGTCCAAATTAAAGTATGCAGTTATACAATTTCTTTACTGCAGTACATAAATACTATTACAAACACAAACTATGTAGACCTACATAAGATAGTCGGTAAAGAAGCTACTCGGTGTAAAGAAGTAGGCTTAACCAAAGACTCCCAAACTCTTAAAAAAAAATTGAGGGGAGTCAGAACTCACTAAGTAAGTGATATTCCATATCAGTATCTTATTCTAATAAAGGTTATATTCCCCTGAAGAGGAGGATTAATTGAATAAGAAGGAAACTTAATAAGGAAGTTTATTTCAATTAGGAAGATTACTCTACAAAGGAAGTCTCCTTCTCTCCTAAACAAGGCAATCCTATAAGACTAAGAAATCATATTCCTAAGAGGTTTAAGCAATACCTTCTCCTATAAATACATTTCATGACATCTTATGTCATTCATTGTTATATTATCATTGTCATATTCACTCATCTCCCCATTCTAATTATACAATATCACCAAGACATCATTCCATCACCTTATCATCACAAGCAATCATCCTTTACTCCTTTATTCTTTATTTTCTACTCTATTATGTCTATTTGCTTTTTTATATTTTTCCTTATACCATTACTAACTTAAGCTTTGGAGTATTTATGGGGGAAACCCCGCTCCTTTACCCATTCTCCTTTTTGATGCAGGTTTCGTAAGCAAAAATATAAATTCGGAGTTATCAAATGGCGCCGTCTGTAGGAAAAATCATATTTAATTCTGAATTATCTTTGCTTGCTAGAAATTTAGCTCGACCTCTTAAAGACGCAACCAAATCACTATTTCTTTAAGCATAATCATAAAGAAATCCAATTTAATCATTGGTGACAAATTCAGATTGAAATAGTGCAAAGATCGTCAGGGTAATACTTTCTTATCTGCTTTGCACGAGAGATTGATCCATTCTAATAATGCACATTCCTCCGAAGTTGATCATGTTGTTTATAATACTATCTTGGCTTTAGATTTTGCCTCTAGGCACACATGATTTGAGATAGTTAAAGTAGAGACTTAAAGTGCCCAAACGGTTGACGGAGTTGTGCAGCTTCAAGCTTCTAATTGCCCAAGCAGTATATTGGTATATAAAGAATTGCTTGGAAATTGTTGGTAGAATGAGCTTCAAACTATAAGCAACAATTTCATTGTATCTTCAATAAGGTGTAAAACGCAAAGGCATGACATTCAAGATCTATCCATCTATGATCATGATATTAATGAGCTTTAAGATCCCTTGCATTAGCAGATAAGTTTCCATATTTATATTTATCTTATTAAAATACTTGATTAAACAGTCTTATGATTCTATACCTTACAAACTCATTGTACCCTCAACGGGATCATGCCTTAACAAAAATTTATTGTAAAGTTTTGTGGTTAGATGATCAAGTCATAAGGCATGAAAGGTTCAACAACATTGCAATGGCATTCTTATCGACTAACTTGCTATAGGATTAGACTTCTATGATGATGAGTTAGCATGGAAAAGGAGCCAAGATTGACCTCTACTCAAAATGCAAGAAGATTGGCCATTGGAAGAAGCAAGCTCGCTACCAGTACATATGTCCCACTCCATTCAGATTTACAAATACTAAAAACAACATATAATTCAAATCAAGAACTTAGAAAATTTAAGTTTTGGCAATGGTCAAACTCGAATGACCATTTCACATCACCATAACTTCACCAGAAGGGGGGATAAGAAAAAAAGGGGGTGCATCTGAGTTTTAAAGAAAGTTCTGTTGTTGATGCAATAGTTCCTAAGGTTAGAATTTAGAGAAAATAGTAAGACAGCTGGGCAACCAAAACGAATCACCAAGCATCGAGGATTGGAAGTAGTTTGACACCCGAATAAAATGTAGTGATGAAAAGAAGATAGACGTCTATATGTTTTCCTCTAAATTCATAAAGCTGGACCACATGACCTTATACCAAGATTAAAGAATGCAAGTATTCGACGAATGGTTCTCAAAATTGAAACTGAGTATCAAGTGAACATTAAACATCAAATACCAGACACTAACTTCTTGAGACTTCAAGAGCTGAGCATTGAGCATAGAGCTTTAGAGCACCGAGCTTTAGAGCATTGACACTCGAATATTTGAGCTGACCAAGCAC
Organism: Mallotus nudiflorus; assembly: GCA_947683625.1. Classification (NCBI taxonomy): domain Eukaryota; kingdom Viridiplantae; phylum Streptophyta; class Magnoliopsida; order Malpighiales; family Euphorbiaceae; genus Mallotus; species Mallotus nudiflorus. The sequence goes on from CANTUR010000560.1 coordinate 1,933,915, forward strand.
CAAAGCACCATCGAAGTTGGGAATAATCAGAAATGAGGATTGAAATCATTTTCTTCATTACTGAGCCTTGAAATTCCATACGTCAAAACTTCAAATGAGCGTAGGTGTAATATCCCGTGTTTTTTTTAAATATTTTAATACTGCATCGGGATATGCAGTGTTAATAACTTTGTATATAATAATGATATTTTTACGAGTTGATATGTATTTAAAACATATTTTAATTATTGTATATTATTTATAGTATTTTACGTAAAATTTTCCCGGGACTTGCATTTTCGGGAAAATTTTCACGTAAATAATTTACCATTAATTATTTTAAATAGATTTACGGAATTGCATGAACTCATATATATTTTTAAAGTACTAAATAATGTATATATGTGTATTTATTTAATTAGGGTTTGATTAATTACCCTAATATTTTATTATTTATTTATTAGTTTTATTGTTATTTAATTATTTTTATTTAGTATTAAATTTTAAAATATTGAATTATGTGTGTGGTGGATAATTTTTCTAAGTATTATATTAATATACTATATAATAAATTATTAAACTATTATTAATATTATAATATATATATATATATTATATACAAAATTATTTATTTATTTATTTATTTCTTTTCTTTTCTTTTCTCTTCCATTTCCTTCTTCTCCCTGACCCTCCTCCATCAACCCTCACCCTCGTCGTCCAATCATCAGCCGTCAGAGTGCCTCCCCTGAGTGTCATCGTCCTCCTCCGCTGCCTCGCCACTCCGATCGTCTTCCCCGGCGCCGGCCAACTCGTTTTCTTCCATTTTTGGCCGAAAGTCCCATTTTCTTCACAACTCACTATTCCGGCCACCAAATTCCTTCATTCCAGTGTTGTTGGACTCCCCTGAAGTCATAGAAGATGATTCCAAGCTTTTTTTAAGCTCAAAAATTGATTTGGTATGGTTTTTCTCAATTTTTCAATTTCGGCCATAAATGGTTTTCGAATTTTTTTGAGCTTCAAATGATTGATTCATGAAAATTCCCTTAACAAATGTTGATCCTAGTATCTTAATATACATGTGTGAATTTTTTTGGAATTTTTGGAGATTATTTTGATTTTTGGGTATTTTTGAATATTTTAATATTATTTTCTAATTTTCGAAAATTAATTAATTAAATTATGAAATTGTGTTTTATGATAAATATAGGTGTTGAAATGAATTATATAAATTTATTTGGAATTTTTATGAATTTATATGTATTTATTTTGAATTTATTTAGGTTTATGTAATTTTGGAAAATTAGGTTAATTATGTTTTTAATTGAAATTAATTGGTTAATTGAGTTTAATTTTTGATATTATTGATAAATATGTTGAGAAAATTAATTTTGTGCAATTATATTCTTTTTGGTGAATTTTTGGAGTAATTTTAGTATATTTATATATATAGGGGTATTTTGGTAATTTTACCCTAAATTGACTAAAAATGTAATTAAATTGGTTTTAATAGTTATTTAAGGTATAAAAATGATTTCTACAAATTATTTAGTATTTTTAATTGATTAAAACTATTTTTCGTGAATTATTTTCAATTATATATATAATATACGATTTTTCTAAATAAAATGAGTTTTTATTGGTTTTTACTGTGTTTTAGGATCAATTATGTAATTTCTACTTATTAAATGTATTTCTGTGATACAAGGGTATTTTTGGTATTTCCATAATTGTTCTGTGATTGTGGACCCCGGTCAGTAGACTGTAGTATGGAGTCCGACCGAGGGGTTGTGAATGTAATTTTGCATTTATTTTCGAAGTGTGTTTCTTTGCAGGGCCGGCTCTACTCTTTGAGTAGAGAGATGTCTGTTTTACAGGGGAGGTTCTGTCGAATTTTTGATAGAATTCTCGTAAAACGTGATGTCCGGTCGAACCCTAATTTTGATTCTGTGTCTAATATTCTAGATCGAGTTTCTAGGATTTTCTGTTAGGTTTATTCTGATGTCCGTTATTTATTGTTTGTTTAGTTGAGCCGAGATCGAGGCCTAGTGGACCAGGCCCGTCGGACCCATCTCAAGGAGCGCACTAAGTGTGAGTTACTATTCTATATATATATGCTTTAGGGTGCATGATTTAGAAATGTATGTTATTTTGATTAATTATGCATTAATAATTCATTTGGTATTTAAGTTTATCTTTAGTTTATATTCGGTATATTTTGGTATATTTTCAAATTATATGCATGTTTTATTAATAAATTATTCTTAAAATGTTTTATCTATATTCTTGGTATATTGTTAGTTTATTTTGTAATTATATTGGATTTATTTGACGTATATATACTCGAAATATACCTAGTTTATTTTTGGTATATTTCTAGTATATATATGGTTTATGTTGCTATTTTATTTAAATTCATGCATCATTTAATTTTTATGAATGTATGCTTTATATTTAAAATGAAGGATATCAATAGAACGTGCTATCTAGTGGGCAGCACTAGGAACGAGTACGTATCGGTACGCTTATAGCATTTAGGCTATATTACTAACTTGTTTGAGGATATTGATGAGATTTGATTATTTGATGTGTGAGAAATGATTTGGGAGTGTGATTGATGGAGCTCGATTGACCAAGTGTCTCGGGGCCATTCACACTGACAGTCAAACTGCTGGAGCTTGGTTGACTTAGTGTCTTGGGGCCAGTCTACTATCCAAATGGAATAAGTGATTATATTTGGAATAAGTGAGCCTGTATGGCTAGAGTGTTGTCTAACACTGTTTTGAGGTTGCGATATTCTAGGGTTCTATTTGATCCTTCATAAACGATGATTTCCAATAAAATATATAAAATGATTTTACTGCATTTGTGTGTATTTGCCTGTATATATACATATTAGATACATACTATTGACTGTATGCATTGTCATTTAGTATGCATGTATATATATTATAGTAATTCACTCAGTGAGGTCTGACTCCTCTCTGTTGACCATTTTTCAGGAGAGTCATCTTCCTCAGACCTCAGTAGCAGGCCCGTACGTCGGATTTCTTTTGCCCTGGCTTCTTTGTGTAAACTGCTCACTTGAGTTTTATTTTATAATCTAGACACTGCAGTAGTCATAAATTAATTATGGGTTTTATGTATTATATTTGTGTGAGTTATGTATTTTGAGAAATTGAACTGGATTTGTATTAAAAGTTTATATATATATGAGATATGGATTTGATTTAAATCCCGTGGTGGATTATTATTTTTACATTTATGATTTTATTCCGCTGCATAGTATTTAATTTAATTGTGTTGTTATTATTATTATTGCATGTTTTATTTTATTTTAGGCTTGCTACGGGTTCCGGATTCGAAATAATTCCCGTTCCCTAGCGCCGGTCATGGCCCTTGTTTTGGGTCGTGATAGTAGGATACTAAACATCTGCTTTGTGAGCATCCATCAAGCTTTGAGTGATGAAGTTTAAAAATATAAGACCATCGAGCATCCGAGTTTGAGCATCAAAGAATATGAGTCTGAGCATTAAAGAACATAAATAAGTTTTTGCTGAACATCAAAGTCTTTGATATTTGAGCATCAATCGAGCATCGAGGTTAGGACATTGGGCATCCAATGAGCACCCTTTATAAGCACTTAGACTCCGAGCATTCGAACAACATGAGTACCGTCCACTAAAGCCTTGGAAATCTGAGCAGCTACTACTAAGCATTGATTTCATGGACACTCAAACTCAAAATAACGAGCAAGTATGGAAGAGTTGGACATTCACTTCATGGGCATCTCCTGATCTCTGAGCATCTCTTAAGTTTTAGCATTACAGGAATATCTAAGGCAACCATGACAACAACTCACAAGTATATATTAATAATTTAATTTTTATTGCAGGAGCTCGGATAGTAAAGCAAAAACAAATTAATGAACCATGAGCTCCATGAGGAATTAATGGGTTTTTCAAATTAATCAACAACAATTATTCATATCCACAACGAACATAAATATTCGTTACTTCAAGAGGTGGAAAAAGAGCACTACAACCAAGATAAGTTTCTTTCCTAATTATTTATTTTCATATCCATTTTTCTTAAATTATTATCACTTGGATTGATAATTAATTGAGATGGATCAAGGGATCCCGAGATTCTCGTTCTTTTATTGTTTATTGTTACAGTAAAATAATACAAATGTAGATGTTACCATGAGCACCTCAACGTCGATACTCATGTGTATCAATAAAAAAAATTATCATGGCCTTTGGAAACTTGATCCAACTGATAATCTCGGAGCTATATATTCAGAAGGTATATTTTCGTGAAGCTGGATATAGACAAAATGCCAATAAATTGGGCACACACAAACTTAGGCAGCATCTTCAAAGACAAGGTCATTCAAGCAACAATTGAAGTAAACAACGAACATAAATATTTGTGAATTCAAAAGAGGGACAAGAATACATCAGGAGATAAGTTTCCTTAGTTTCTCTTGATATTATTTAATTTATTTATTTCTGCATCTTATTTATTCTTATATGAATATTTATAGCTCGTCACACAAGCACGCTTACACATCTATACATAGATGCTTGTCCATATATACATGATTATTATTCATGCAAAATATACATCAATTACATGTGATATAGTTATTACACAAGGACTGACCATCAAATGAGATCGATTATACGATCCTAAAACTATTGTTCCTTTATCTATCACTATAGATAAGGAAAATGTATTTACTGAAGACATTACTTTAAAGCACCCATCAGTATAAACAATTGGACACTTTAATCATCTCACTCGACATCAATGTGTAGAAATTATCAAAAGACATTAGACACATTGGCGAACAAGCACTCATTCATGCTTAGATAATAAATAGTGGCTCTTGCTCAAAGCCGAATCCAATAATACTCAGGCAAATCCTGCTCTACAGCCGATCCTTGTTCGTGAAATTTTAGAGAATGTTTAGTAAGAAAAAGATAAAATAGAGATAAGTATACACCCTACATAGTTGTATAACTCAAAGCACAATTCTAAAACATTATAGCTAGCATCACACACTACCCTCTATTTAAAAAGAAGGGCAACCTTGGCCTTTCACCTGAACTACAATGCTCATCCCATGACTTGGATTGAACAAGCTCAGGTCTTTAAAAAATCCACCTTTCATTATTTCAAAAAACTCTCACTAAATTACTATCTCATATTATAGAACTCAGATTGAAAGGGCTCAAACTCACTATTAGGATCACAAACATCCTTCCTTTTGCAAAAATACTACCAACAACAAATGCTCAAAAAATCAAACATTTGCAGCAATAATGTCCAAACTTAACATCAATAAATATTTTAACTATGCAGTTTCTATCAATAGAGTCATTAAAATTCATAAACTGAGTAACATCATATGGCACTCAGGCCACGCTTCTAATGCACTAAGAATAAGTCTAGTGACTAAAGCTTACACCCTCAGGTTGCTTCTATAGTACTGAGGTTCCGAGCATGTAAGCCTCATGTCCTTGCATCGAGCATCTAAGTCTCACGTCCTTGCATCGAGCATCTAAGCCTCAAGTATCTAAGTCTAGTGACTGAAGCTGGCACCCTTAGGTCGCTTCTATAGTACTGAGGTTTGGCACTTGTGTCGTGCTTTTAATGCACCGAGCAATAAAAATCCAATGAGGGCTGGTTCCATAATGTTGTCTCCACACTAGCAAGTTAATCCATTACATATCCTTTTTTATTGCAAGTTTTATGCACTTAAGTCCAGCTGGCGCTTCAACGATAATCTTATACAATGATTTTAAGACTTGGTACTGAGCTTTATTTTTTCCTGTAACTAAGGCTGGCCACCTCAGTTCACCTTTTTATATCAAACGCAGTGATTCAAGTAGTCTCTCTCTATATAGAAGAATGATGTTTCTATCATCTTACGGACCCAGATACATCAAATATAAATATCCGAATAGAATTTCAAAGGGGACTCTTGATATCCCATATCAGTATCTTATTCTAATAAAGGTTATATTCCCCTAAAGAGGAGGATTACTTGAATAAGAAGAAGACTTAATAAGGAAGTCTATTTCAATTAGGAAAATTACTCTACAAAGGAAGTCTCCTTCTCTACTAAACAAGGCAATCCTACAAGACTAAGAAATCATATTCCTAAGAGGTTTGAGTAATACCTTCTCCTATAAATATATCTCATGACATCTCATGTCATTCATTCTCATATTCTCATTGTCATATTCACTCATCTCCCCATTCTTATCATAAAATATTACCAAGATATCATTCCATCATTCTATAACCTCCTCATCACAAGCAATCATCTTTTACTCCTTTATTCTTTATTCTCTGCTCTCTTATGTCTATTTGCTTTATTATATTTTTCCTCATACCATTACTGACTTAAGCTTCAGAGTGTTTATGGGGGAAACTCCGCCCCTTTACCCGTTCTCCTCTTCGATGCAGGTTCCGCAAGCAAAAATATCAATTTGGAGTTATGAGTAAGCTAATAAAAGAAATGAATACGGTTTGAAAATCTCCTTTAAAATAAGTTTTTTTTATGAAAATATAATATATTTATAATTTTATTCAAATAATTTGATGTACATATAAGAAATCCATTTTTTTCAAAAGGAAAGAAAGAAATATTTAAATGCTTTTTAAAACATTTCAATATAAAAACTAGGTAGAACTTGAGTCTTTAATTTTTAACAGTCATTCGGCTCCCTTATATCCAAGACTGTCGGATCCCGAAAGCAAAGCATCACTAAGATGCACAGCCATAGTCACATTACTTAATCCAATATCAATGACGGTGTCTGAGAGCAAAACATCACCAGACCATCAACCTCAGTGATTTAATAAATATTAATCCAACTATACTGGCGGTGTCCGAGAGTAAAGCATCACCAAACCTTCGGCCCCAGTATTTATTAAATAATCAAATATTATATTACTGGCGGTGTCCGAGAGTAAAGCGTCACCAGACCATCGGCCCTAGTAATATAATCAATGTAATAAAATATTTTACCGATATACACATGGTCCTGATGAAACCCATCATGTAGCTCATTTTACTATAATTTATTTAAAATAAATAAGGATAATTAAAACAAGAAAAATTACAATAAATGAAAATAAAGTAAACTGACTATAATTTAAATCATGCATCATTATTTAAAAGTACCAATTAGAATCTTGCAAATATATAACTCATTAAGATTTAATATGATTTAAATTGAAAGACCTGACATGCAAATCGATTATTAACTTACAAGATGAAGGTGTTCCTTCAATATGTCGTGTCCGACGTCAACTAGTAGACGCGACCGAAGGGGTGGCTAAAAGACAGAAAATAAAATGACTGTCATAAATTAGAAACCCCTAATTTCTAGAATTTTTAAGGAAGACTCGATTCCGAATTCAAAAATTAGGATTAACTCGATGTCACGTTTTAAAAGAAATCTATCAAAAATTTTCTCTGTGAAACGGACATCCCTCTACCGAAGTAGAGTCAACTCTGCAAGCAAACACACTTTTAAATTTCACACAAGCTCAACACCTCGGGTTGAGAACTAGAACTACCCAAATCCCCAATCGAGGTTCACAAAACACAAAAAGATGAATATTAAATACTAACATACTTAAAATCACTAAAATCCATAAAATCAATAATATAATTTATTTAAATTTCAAAACACTAAATATAAATATTTTCCACAATAATTAATAAAATCTTAAATAATAATATAATATTTATAAAATTCCTATTTTTCAAATATTCAACATATTTAGTGAAATTCACATTTAATTATTTAAATAGCTTAAATATATTATAAAATTAATTAAAAACCCATTTAATCACAAAATAATAAATAATTTATTATTTGAATATAATTTTCAAAAATTAGAATTAATTAGTTAAAAATAGTGATTAATTTATAAAAATTATTCTAATACCCTATAAAATTCTAAAACCATTTAAAATATAATTTAACTATATTTTCAACAAAATTACATAATTACCCCAAAATTCCAATATTCACATAAACATAATAATTCCTCAAAAATAATATAAATTTACTAAAAAAAAATAATTTTATTAACACAAAAATTACTAACACTAATTACTCAAATTTCCAACTATAAATAATTAATTAACATAATTAACAAAAATATACATAAACTTAAAACATCTAAATAAATTATACAAAATCCATAACATTAAATTAACCAACATAAATCATTTTTATATATACCCAGAACCAAATCAACCAAAATAATTTAGATAAACTAATATATATATATATATATATATATATATATATATATCAACCAAAAAATTAACCAAATATTAAAATAGAATTCTGCATAATTAACTAAATAGTAAAAATTAACCAAAATCAACTAACTAACAACCTAAATCAACTAAGAATCAACCTAAAAAACTCAACTAAACTAACCTAGAACTCACCTAATACAGAAATCCTAGGACAGGGGAGGGCTGCTGCTTAAATAGGAGCTGTTGTTGTTTTTCGTACTACTGATGCTATCTTCATGTTGTTGTTGTTACTGTTGAGACAGTAAGAAAGGAAGAAGAAGCAGATGGAGGGGGCGTGAAGATGGTGGTGCTGTTGGGATGGAAGGGAAAGCAGCGAGAGAAAGTAGGAAGAATAGAGTAAGGGAGATGGGAAAAGATGAAAATGGTAGGGTTGGGTTAGTGTTGACTAAATTTTTAACATATATATATACACCCATTCAACATGAAAGAAAAAAAGAGAGTGCAAAAAAAAAAAGGCGAAGCAGTGCGCAAAAAACCCTAAAATCTAAACGCTACTGAGAACACCCTGTACACCTTAAACTTTGATTTCTTTTATTTTGTCAAAGCCTTAGTTTTTTTTGATACGGTTCTTTCAATGAGAACAATCCAGCGTTATTTTTAGTTCCAGTCCAGAATCAACAATACTTCAATTTCAACGGTGAAAATCTTAGTCTGAGGGGCTAAAAAAGGCATTTGCATAGCATCTAAGATCATCATAATGTTCTTTTTTTATTCTTTTCTTCCTTAATGATTTTTATTTTATTTTTGTTATTGATTTGAGTATTAAATTTGACTAATCTAATTTTTTGTGTTTTTTTATTTTGATATCTGAGCGGGGATTGAGGAGGAAACAGTCTAATGTTTAAGAATTGAATAAAAGATCCATGGAATGCCATGGATGAACCTGTATTATTTTTCAATAGTTCTTTGGATTTTAATTTTTATTCTACATTTTGGTGTCCTTTGTAGTTATTTTAATTCATGGTTGTATACTTGATTAATTTTAGTTTTTTTATACGTAGTTTGTAATAGTCCCAGCAGTGGGAATAGTGAAAGATTTATTTTTTGGCGTTTAAAATCAATTAGTAATTAGGTTCAATTGGGTGAAAATCAATTAAAATAAATGGTGGCAATAGCTTAATTTAGGGTTTGCATGTAATTGATTTAGGGTTTCTAGAAAATCACTAAAATGTATGTTTGATCTTTTTTATGTTTTATTTGTTTTAGGTTGTGTTTTTGGGTTTTTATATTATTTTGGGCCCCAAGCCCATGCTTAGGTCCAACTCACTTTAAATAGGCTTAAAAATGGTTTAGGACTTTAAATAATTAAAATTAACTAAGGCTCATTAGGTTAATTAGATTTTAGGCTCACTTAGTTAATTAAAACTTGTTTAGACTTAGCTCAGTCCACTTAATTTCATTTCTTTTAAAATAAATAGACCTAGACCCATATTTCACTTAAAATAAAACCAACTTAGACTTAGGCCCACTAATTTAACTTTCTTTAAAATTGAATAGACTTAAGCCCATTCTTTAGACAAACTAAAATAAATAGATCTAGGCTCACTAATTAATAAAAAATGTAGGTCCACCTTTAGTCCCTTTCTCACTTGTAAATAAAATGTAAATTTAGCTAAATTTTTAATAAAATTAACATAGTTTAGACTTAGGGACGATGTGATCTTGAGTGCATTTTTTATGTGTAATTTTATTGACTAGATGCTTAGGGTTAGATAAATGTCAAATAGGATTTAAATAAAATTGCATTTAATTAGAGGATGAAATAATCATTTATAAAATTATTCTAAATGAACATGAGACTAAAAGAAGTTAGTATTTCGTTCCCAGAATCTCCTGGTTGTGGTGCTAACTTTCTTTTAGAGAATTGAGTACCACCAATCAAATTGTCCCAGTTATTACCTTGGGTGGTGCCTCCTCTTCTCCACACTATGACTTTGTGACATAGAAGTGCATTCCCTTAGGCCCTGAGCCTAAATAGTGTCGCGATTGCTAAAATCTTGGACGTGCACTAAACCCCACCGTCTACAGTGGCGACTCCACTAGGGATAAGAGATACTGATTCTACTTGTGTTCTTTACAATTATTTTATCAATTATTATTTCATTCTTGCATTCATTCTGCATGTCGCTACTAAACCGATGACATTGGTTTATGATTCCATGATTCCACTAGCTTCATGGAGTTGTAGATTGGCTAACCATCACTCTTAGCCTTAACTCGGTTCAAGAGAGATTACCAGGCTCATCTGACTAGAGTTTGTAACCCAAGTCCTTAAGGGGGATAATCTTCTCTCGAGTTAGTAAAGGATGTTGGGTCCCTTTGACTTTGGCCTGTAACTTAAAGTCCATAATGGAGAGCATCTTGCTAAGGGAACCTTAACTTTTCACCAGACCCTAACCATATATAATGGCCTAGTTACTTCCCCTAGGATTTTTACCTAAAGTGCTTGTTTGTTTGAATTGCCATAAGGTATTTCTATTTATAAAAGCCCAGGCCTATACCTTTGAAGCTCATTTAGGCTAATAAGGATTAAGCTAGACATTTATATTTAGAAATGCTATTTCTGTGCTTTTTGTTTTAAAGAGGGATTTGGCATATGCATCAGCTCTTAATATCCCCTGTTGATATAAAGGCCAAGATAAAAAATCCTAGGAAAAGAAACTCACGATTGAACACGTGTGTGGGAGAAATAAGTTGGAAGGTTTACCTGCATGATGACTTGTTGATTGCTTCTTGATACTTGCTATGTGCTAAGTGCTTGCTTGCTACGTGTTGCATAAACACATGCATCATGCATACATGCATACATACAGTCCATGCATCATACTAACACCTTGTTTTGTAGCTATCATAGATTCATCTGGGTCTTCTCATGTTTGGGGACAAAGAGGTGGCAGATTGACTAGAATAGATCAAAGGCCAAAGTTAATAGCTCAAGAGATCCTTCAAAAACTAGAGAAGAGTCTAATCAACCCACTATACCTAGAAGTTGAACCAACTCAGATTGAAATGGAACAACAACTAGAGATGTGGACCTTAGAGGACATTAAGGGAGCTTTTATGGATGACATGAGAGCTATGATGCAAAATGAATTGAGACAGGCTTTGGCCGAACTAGTGTAACCTGTTGTTGAATAACCACCTGCTACTATTGTTGAACAGCCACCTACTGTAGGAGCTCCACTTGTTGCTGTAGCTCCTCCACCTGCTACTAATAATATTGGGGGGCAACCTGCGACTAAAAATGTGCCTGCTACTGATGTAAGACTGAAAGATGTTAAAAACTACATAGTAGAAAAGGGGAAGAGAGAGTCATTTGAATTGGTCCATGATCATGAGTCCAAGCAGATGCAAGCACTGACACCGAAAATGTCCAAGGTAGAAGAGCTGATTAGAGGACAAGGAATGGGATATTCTTTTGACTTTGATGACATGCTGCAAATGGAGGGAGATAAGTTACCTGAAAAATTCAAAATGCCTTAACTGTAGAAATTTGATAGGAGAGGAGATCCAAGGATTCATTTGAGTCAATAGACCACAACCATGAGCATTACTAAAGCACCATTATCAATAGTTGCTAGGCTATTTGTACTGTCACTAGAGGGAATGGCTGTAAACTAGTACCATGGGTTAGAAAAGTTTGTTAGGGTTGACTGGAAGGAACTATGTACTGCATTCTTGAAACAATATGATCATAACACTCGATTAGAAGTGTCAATTAGGAATTTGGAGTTGACTAAGCAGAAACCAAATGAGTCCTTTTCTGATTTCCTCATCAGATTCATGAATAAAGTAGGACTAATGAAAAATAAACTGGCTGAAAAGGATAAAGTTAGGATGATTGTTTACAATGTATCACCTAATTTGGTCAAAAGACTGCAAATGATAAACCAAAAGACCTTTATAGACCTATATGATGACAGTCTATAAGCTGAAGAGATAGAGAATGAGAAAAAGAAGAGTTATAGAGGCTAATCCAAAAAGGCCTACTCTGACCCTTAACCTTTTCTAAGCCACCAAACCTAAATGTCCCTAGTTTTGACCTTAACAGTTATTGTAAATTCCACCAAGCTGCTGGCCATCCCATAAACAATTGTATCCACTTAAAATATGAGATCCAAAACCTGATAGACTCCAAAAAAATCACCGACCTTGAAAAATCCAACTCTAACCCAAACACCAAAAATAACCCTTTCCCAGACTACCGAAATGTTCCACCACCTGCCACCATGATGATTAACTCAGGGGTTAGAGAAGAAGAAGTGCTAAGCTCCTTTGAGGAACTCAACCTTATACCCAATGGAGAACCTTTCAAATAACCATAGAGAGGAGTGGAAGATTACTGGGCCAACCCTCAAGCAAGTTTAATTACAGAGTATTCTAGTCAAAACCACCCTCTGCTGATATCCCTATTGAATTAATTAAACCCTTAGGTTTGTGAGATGAGTTTAATGATAAGCCGGTAAAAGAAAAGCTTAAAATTCTCGAGCAGCCGCCAAAAGGAGTTAAAGATTTATTGAATAAACACTTAGGCAAGCTCAATATGGGAGATCTAAAAGGGAAGGAAACATGCATAATGGAAGTGTAGAAAGATGGAAAAAGAGACCGAATCATTGGAGTTTTTAACATATGGTATGACTCTGATGAAGAAAGCCTAGGCGATTTCAATGTCTGAAGTGATGATCCTAAAGTGAATCATGTCACTAGAAGTGAGAAGAATTATAAAGTAACAGAAAGAGTAACAGAAAGAGAAGAAACAAAAGATGCAGAGATAGAAGAAGAATAGAAAGAGGATCTGATTTTGGAACAACTGAAAAAGGCTAAGGAAAATGTCAGCATTTAGGAATTACTGATTCATTCAGGCAACCATAGAAGGGCTCTTATCAAAACTCTATCAAATATGAATATTGAAACAACTGCTACTCTAGAGGCTATGGTAGCAAAGGTTACAGAAAAGAAACACGAGTTGATAATATTCTCAGATGATGACTTGCCTTTAAAAGGAAGAAACCATAATAAGACATTATTTATCCCAGTTGAGGTGAGGGGAAAGAGAACCAATTTTGTTATGGTCGATGATGGTTCTACTATTAATGTATGCCCTTTGAAAATCATGCCTAACTTAGGTTTGAAAGCTGAAGACTTAACATATTCAAACCTCATAATCAGAGCTTATGATGACAGCACTAAGAATGTGGAGGGGACATTTCAAGCTCTGGTTAAAACATGACATGTGGAATCAATCATTGAGTTTACCATGCTGGACATTCCAGTCACTTATGCCTTGTTATTGGGATGGATATGGTTCTATGCCTTGGGAGGGGTACCCTCAACTATGCATTAAAGATAAAATTCCCTTATGAAGGAGAAGTTATGACCATAAAAGCTAGGACCAATGCTACTGTAGCATCCATATTGGATAAACAGAAACAAGTGTTGCACCCCTTGGTTTCCAGATTACTAGGATATTTGATAGGACTAAAATGCATCCGAGAGTAGTAAAAATGATAGAGAGCATGAATTACCGGTTTGGACAAGAACTGGGGAAGAATGAATAAGGAAGTCCATAATTCCTAGGATTCAAAAATCAAGATGACACAACAAGATTGGGTTTTATAGGGGAAGTAAAGCCAAAAGGTAAAAGGGCAAGGAAGAGATTCAATGCAGAAAAGAGGAAGCTTTATGCAAAATTTGGTCCTTTGAGTCAGAACTTCATCAAGCTAAAGGCAAATACTATTTGAGAGCCAAGGAATCAGTCAGTGTTGTTGGAGCAGATGTCCCTGGGTTTGAGATCTTTAAGGAGCAGATTATGGAGAATCTGGTAAAGGAAAATAAAGAGGAAGTGATGAAGCTGGCAACTGAGAGGATGGGCAATGTTGCTATTGAAGAGCTATTGTGTTTGCCACCTGAAGAGGAACCACCCCAAGATTTAGCTATTGTCATTAGTGATAGTTTTTTTGATGTCTTTTATGATGAAACTGATGTAATAACGTCCGGTCTATTTGAGGATGAAAATTCTATTTTTTCTATGATCAATGATATAAATTCTGATCATGCTTATTTATGTAATCATGATAGTTTTGTGCATTATAATTTAGATCAATATGTTTGACATAAATTTAATTCAATTAGATTCATTCAGCATGGGCATAAATGCAAATTTGAAGAACATACATATACCACATGATGTAACTTCTGAAGATAGAAAATTGTAATATCCCGTGTTTTTAAATATTTTAATACTGCATCGGGATATGCAGTGTTAATAATTTTTTTATATATTTATGATATTTCATGAGATGTTATTTAATTAAAATTTATTTTATTTATTTTATGTTATTTTAAGCACTTTACGTAAAATTTTCCAGGGACTTGCATTTCCCAGGAAATTGACACGTAAATTATTTATTATTAATTATTTTAAATAGATTTCCATATTTGCATGAACTCATATGTATTTTTAAAGTACTAAATAACGTATATATGTGTATTTATTTATTTAACTAGGGTTTAATTAATTACCCTAACATTTATTTTATTATTTATTAATTAGTTTTAATATTATTTAATTAATTGTTTTTAGTGTATAAATTATTTAATATATTAAATTATATGTGTGTGGTGTATATTTAATGTGTGTGAGTTTATATTATTTTAATATATAGTGTAAAAGTATATATATATATATATATATATATATATATATATATATATATATATATATATATACATATACATATAATATTTAAATAAAAAAATAAAGTTTGAGTTATTTACGGTTGTGCCATCGCCTACTTCTTCTTCTTCCCCGATCACCTCCTCGCCGTTCCACCATCTGCCATCCCGTTTTCTCACAGTCGGTGTGCCTCCCGACGTGCCACCTCCTTCCCCAGCCTTCCCCGCCGCCACTAGCTCCCTATTCCGTCGTGGTTTGGCCGAAATAAGATCGGGAAGCCGAAACTTGAGCCACCATCGTTCACGGCATTTCCGGCCACCATTTTCGACACCGTCGGTCTCTTTCTTCTCCTTGAGCTCCGGTGAGTGTGATTCCAAGCTTTGTTTCACTTAAAATGATCTAGATTTGCTTAGGTTTTGATTTTGGTAATTCAGCCATTTTAGGGTTCTTGATTTTTTTGAACTTCGAATTGATTGATTCATGATAAATTCCTTCACAAATGTTGTTCCCCTTAGCTTAATCTACATGTGTGAATTTTTTAGAATTTTTGGAATTTATTTTGATTTTTGGGTATTTTTGAATATTTTATTATTATTTTCTAATTATCGAAAATTAATTAATTAAATTATTAAATTGTGTTTTATGGTAATTATAGGTGTTGAAATGAATTATAGAAATTTATTTGGAATTTTTGTGAATTTTTATGTATTTATTTTGAATTTATTTAGTTTATGTAATTTTGGAAAAATAGGGTTAATTGTATGTTTAATTGAAATTAATTAGTTAATTGAGTTTTTTTATTGATATTATTGATATATATGTTGATAAAATTAATTTTTAGCAATTATATTATTTTTGGTGAATTTTTGGATTAATTTTAGCATATTTATATATATAGGGGTATTTTGATAATTTTACCCTAAATTGGCTAAAAATGTAATTAAATTGGTTTTAATAGTTATTTAAGGTATAAAAATGATTTCTACAAATTATTTAGTATTTTTAAGTAATTAAAACTATTTTTCGTGAATTATTTTCAATTATATATATAATATACGATTTTTCTAAATAAATGAGTTTTTATCTGTTTTTACTGTGTTTTAGGGTTGATTATGTAATTTCTACTTATTAAATGTATTTCTATGATACAAGGGTATTTTTGGTATTCTGTATGGTTTTGTGAATTGTGGACCTCGGTCGATAAACTGTAGTTTAGAGTCCGACCGAGGGGTTATGGTTGTGTTTTGTGTTTATTTTCGAAGTGTGTTTCTTTGTAGGGCTGGCTCTACTCTTTGAGTAGAGAGATGTCCATTTTACAAGGGAGGTTCTACCGAATTTTCGATAGAATTCTTGTAAAACGTGATGTCCGGTCGAACCCTAATTCTGATTCTGTGTCTAATATTCTAGATCGAGTTTTTAGGATTTTCTGTTAGGTTTATTCTGATGTCTGTTATTTTTGTATGTTTAGTTGCACCGAGACCGAGGCCTAGTGGACCAGGCATGTCGGACCCATCTCGAGGAGCGCACTAAGTGTGAGTTACTATTTTATATATATATGCTTACGGTGCATGATTTAGAAATGTATTTTTTATTTTGATTAATTATGTATAAATAATTCAATTAGTATTTAAGTTTATTTTTAGTTTATATTCAGTATATTTTGGTATATTTTCAAATTATATACATGTTTCATTAATAAATTATTCTTAAAATGTTTTTATGTATATCCTTGGTATATTCTTAGTTTATTTTGTAATTATATTGGATTTATTTAACGTATATATACTCGAAATATACCTGGTTTGCTTTTGGTATATTTCTAGTATATATATGGTTTATGTTGCTGTTCATTTCAATTACATGCATCATTTATTTTTATGAATGTATGCTTTATATTTTAATGAAGGATATCAATAGAACGTGCTATCTAGTGGGCAGCACTAGGACTGAGTACGTACCGGTACGCTTATAGCATTTAGGCTATATTACTAACCTGTTTGAGGATATTGATTGGATTTGATTATTTGATGTGTGAGAAAGGATTTGGGAGTGTGATTGCTGGAGCTCGGTTGACCAAGTGTCTCGGGGCCAATCATATTGATAGTCAGACTGTTGGAGCTCGATTGACTTAGTGTCTCGGGGCCAGTTTATGGTCTAAATAGAATAAGTGAATATATTGGAATAAGTGAACCTGTATGGCTAGAGTGTTGTCTAACACTATATGAGGTTACGATTTTCTAGGGTTTTATTTGATCCTTCATAAACAGCGATTTTCAATAAATATATAAAATGATTTTATTACATCTGTGTGTAATTGCTTGTATACATACATATTATATATATATTGTTGACTGTATGCATTGTCATTTAGTATGCATGTATATATATTATAGTAATTCACTCAGTGAGGTCTGACTCCCGTCCGTTGACTATTTTTCAGGAGAGTCATCTTCCCCAGACCTCAATAGCAGGCCTGTACGTCGGATTTCTTCCGCCCCGGCTTCTCTATGTAAACTGCTCACTTGAGTTTTATTTTTATTATCTAGACACTGCAGTAGTTGTATAAAGTCGTGAGATATGTACTTTAAATATTTGAACTAAAACTTATATTAAAGGATTTATTTTTATATATGAGATGAGGATTGGATTTAATTTCATCTGGTGTAAATATTATTTTGATATTTATAATTTTATTCCGCTGTAAATTATGTTATTATTAGTATTGCATGTTTTATTTATTTTTAGGCTTGCGACGAGTTCCGAATTCGAAAGAATTCCCGTTCCCTAGCGCCGGTCATGGCCCCTATTTTGGGTCGTGACAAAGTTGGTATCAGAGCTGAATTATGTGTCAGGGCTTAGTTGTGTGAGTTGTGGCCCTAGTTTTCAGAGTTGTGTTTTCTTTTGGTAACTACTGCAGTGAATTAGGCTCGAGTATGTGTTGATAAGTATTCCTTGCTTTAGTTTTCTGTGTTATTCCTCCATTGTCTATTTTGTCTGAATCTTTCCATTTGTCTTTTCAGAATGAGGAGGCGAGCGCGTGTCGCTCCACCGGTTGTTGAGGCCGAGGATGATGAGTCTTTTCAGGATGAGGTTTTACCTCTTGAGCAGCTAGTTGGATGTAGAGGTCGTGGTAGAGGTAGACCTCGAGGAGTGGCAGGTCACCGTAGGCAGAGAGAGTTACAGGATGAGGAGCCTGTAGAGCCTGAATTTGATGTTCCTGTACCTCCAGTTGTTTCGCCTATTCAGCTTGCCTATCAGTAGGGTATGTCTGACCTTGAGGCAGCTTTGTTCTATGCCAGAGTTGGCAGGATTGCATTTGATGGGACTTCCGATCCGCTAGACTTTCTGCATGCGATTAAGACTCGGACTCGGACTGCTCACACCGAGTATCAGCGGATTATGATTGTTGAGCTGTTTATCGAGGGACCAGCCCTAGATTGGTTCATTCAGATGATCTAGCCCTATATGATGATGATGACCTGGGCTCAGTTTCAAGAGAGATTTATGAGGAGATTCTATCCAGAGCCTCTCTGTATGAGTTATTGTCTCCGATTGACTAGCATTTCTTATGGTGATCGATCTATAGAGGAGTACACCCGAGAGTTTCTTCGGTTGGGTAGATATGCAGAGGATCTGATGCGAGACCAGTACTTCATAATCACTACCTATGTTACTGGATTGGGTTCAGCATTTGCTGGTATGCCTATAGCAGGCCTTACTCTGGAGTCTGTGATAGAGATGGCCAAGGAGATTGAGCTGAGGCTAGTTAGGCAGGGAGCGATGCTTGATTATTACCAGTTGGGAGTTCAGTCGAGTGGATTGCAGGCTACTCCGTATTCGAGTTTTCATGTTGGTTCGAGTAGTCAGCAGAGTCAGAGGCAGCAGCAGCGAGTGCATCAGAGCAGTAGACATGGCCATGGAGGTCAGCGTAGACCATTCAGATTTAGGTCAGGTGCTTCGAGTAGCAGCAGTGGTCGCAGTTCTGGATCAGCTGCCAGTGTTTGCCAGGCCTGCGGTAGAGTCCATCAGGGACTGTTACTTGACACCACTGACATGCTTCAGATGTGGGCAGACAGGAAATTTTATCAGATTGTGTCCTTACTCAGGGTATTAGCAGCCGCAGATTCCATGATTTCCTCAGCAGTCAATTGCTAGTGCTGCACCCGTGCCATTTTAGTTACCTCCTGCCCAGCATTAGAGTTCCACTCAGCTTGTTCCGCAGCAGGGTCATGGTAGAGGTACTAGAGGAGGTGCCAGAGGTATTGGCCAGGCTTCTACCAGTCAGCAGGGAGGTCGAGGACAGGCCAGAGTCTTCCATCTCACTCAACAGGATGCTTAGACATCCAATGCAGTCGTGGTAGGTATTGTTTCTATTTGTTACCTGGATGCATGGGTTTTGTTTGATCTGGGTGCCACGCATTCGTTTGTTTCTCCTATTTTTGCTTCCAAGTCTTATTGGAAAGCTTCAAGGATGGCTTTTCCTTTGTCTATTGCCACTCCTTTGAGCAATTCCTTGGACACCATTATTGTTCTTTCTGGTTGTCCAGTTCTCGTGGGAGGTAGAGAATTACCCACTGATTTGATTCTGTTGGATGTGATGGAGTTTGATGTTATTCTGGGAATGGATTGGTTATCTCAGCACTATGCCGTGGTAGATTATAGAATAAAGAGGTGACTTTCAGAATTCATGATGAAGAAGATTTTAAGTTTGTGGGTGATAGGAGTTCAGCACCTCAAAATCTTATTTCTACTATTACAGCTAAGAAGTTATTAAGGAAAGGATGTTAGGGATATTTGGCATTAGTCAGGGATACTTCAGTGGAGAAGTTTTCACTCACAGATGTTCCTATTGTTTGTGAGTTTCCTGATGTTTTTCTTGAGGAGTTTCCAGGTTTACCACCTCACAGAAAGATTGAGTTCTGTATAGATGTGGTTCCAAGTACTACTCCTATATCTATGCCACCCTACAGAATGGCTCCTGCAGAGTTGAGAGAGTTGAAGGAGAAGTTGCAAGAGTTGTTGAATAAGGGTTTCATCAGACCCAGTGTTTCTCCTTGGGGTGCACTAGTCCTATTTGTGAAGAAGAAGGATGGTACCCTGAGACTGTGCATTGACTACAAAGAGCTGAACAAGGTAACAGTGAAGAACAAGTATCCTCTTTCGAGGATAGATGACTTATTTAATCAGCTACAAGGTGCACAATTCTTTTCCAAGATTGATATGAGGTCAGGTTATCATCAGTTGTGGATTAGTGAAGCTGATATTCTGAAGACGACATTCCGCACTAGATATGGCCACTATGAGTTTCTGGTGATGTCTTTTGGTTTGACTAATGCACCAGCAGCTTTTATGGACCTGATGAACAGGGTATTCAGACCATATGTGGATCAGTTTGTGGTAGTCTTCATTGATGATATACTGGTTTATTCGAGGAGTATGGAGGAGCATGTATATCACTTGAGGACTGTATTGCAGACACTGAGAGATCATCAGCTTTATGCTAAATTCTCAAAGTGTGACTTCTGGATGGAGAGTGTTTCTTTTCTTGGACATGTGATGTCTAAAGAAGGTATCCAGGTTGATCCACAGAAGATTGAAGCAGTGTCTGAGTGGCCTAGACCGACTTCTGTTACTAAGATTCAGAGTTTTCTAGGTTTAGCTGGGTATTATAGGCAGTTTGTGCAAGATTTTTCTAGAATTGCAGCCCATATGACTCGCTTGACTCAGAAGAATGTTAGATTTGAGTGGTCAGAAGCTTGTGAGAACAATTTCCAGTTATTGAAGGAGAAATTGACCACAGCCCCAGTGTTAGCTTTGCCTAATAGTGTGGATAAGTTCACAGTTTATTGTGATGCCTCTAGAGTTGGCCTTGGTTGTGTGCTGATGCAGAATGGTAGAGTGATAGCCTATGCTTTGAGGCAGTTGAAGAAGCATGAGCAGAACTATCCTACACATGACCTTGAAATGGCTGCAGTGATCTTTGCTTTGAAGACTTGGAGGCATTATCTGTATGGGGTGACTTGTGAGATTTTTACTGATCATAAGAGCCTTAAGTACATTTTCCAGCAGCGAGATCTGAATCTGAGGTAGAGGAGATGGTTAGAATTGTTAAAGGATTATGACTGTGAGATTTTATATCATCCGGGCAAGGCTAATGTAGTAGCAGATGCCTTAAGTAGAAAGTCCTCATGCAGTCTTGCTCACATTAATGTTGAGAGGAGACCGTTGATCCAGGAGTTGCATTTATTGGTGGATCAAGGTCTAATGATGAAGATCAGTAGGTCAGGTGGACTGTTAGCTCAATTTAAGGTGCGATCTATACTGAGGGATAGGATTAAAGCAGCTCAGAGCTGAGATCCTATTCTAGAAGAGCTTACAGAGAATGTTCAAGCAGGGAAGTTCACTGATTTCACACTTGATGATGGCGGTGTGTTGTGGATCAGTGGTAGATTGTGTGTTCCTGATGTGGATGATTTGAGAGAAGAGATCCTAGAGGAAGCACATTCTACAGCCTATAGCATACATCTGGGTGTCACTAAGATGTACCACAGTATCAAAGATCTATACTGGTGGGACAGACTGAAGAAAGATGTCGCTGATTATGTTGCTAAGTGCCTGACGTGTCAGCAAGTGAAAGCTAAACATCAGAAGCCTTCTGGGAAGCTTCAGCCTCTTCCTATTCCCGAGTGGAAGTGGGAAAGGATAGCTATGGATTTTGCGGTTGGTTTACCTGGTTCTAAGGATGGATACGATTCCATCTGGGTAATTGTAGACAGGTTGATGAAGTCTGCACATTTCTTGCCTATGAAAGCTACCTATTCTATAGCTAAATTGGCGAAACTGTATGTGAAGCATATTGTATGCCTTCATGGACTACCTGTGTCCATTGTGTCAGATAGAGGTTCAGTGTTTACCTCTCATTTTTGGCAGAAGTTGCAAGAAGTGATGGGCACTAGGTTGGACTTCAGTACTGCTTTTCATCCTCAGACAGATGGTCAGTCTGAGAGGATGATCCAAACACTAGAAGATATGTTGAGGATGTGTGTCCTGGATTTGGGAGGTAGCTAGGATGATCATTTGCCACTCGTAGAGTTTGCATATAATAACAGCTACCATAGCGGTATTGGCGTGGCACCGTATAAGGCTTTGTATAGAAGGAAGTGTAGATCCCCTTTGAGTTGGGATGAGATTGGTGAGAGAACTTTGACTGGACCTGAGATGGTTCAGGATGCTGCAGAGAAAGTCACCATGATTAAGTGCAGATTAGAGACCGCAGTTAGCAGGCAGAAGAGCTATGCGGATCCTAGGCGCAGAGATGTGGAATTTCAAGTCAGAGGTTTTGTTTTTCTGAAGGTATCTCCGATGAAGGGTGTGATAAGATTTGGCAGGAAGGGTAAGTTGGCATCGAGATATATCGGACCGTTTGAGATTCTGGAGAGGGTTGGTACTATTGCATATCGGTTGGCTTTGCCTCCGAGTATGTCACAGGTGCATTCGGTGTTTCATATCTTGATGCTGAGGAAGTATGTCTCAGACCCTTCACACGTGTTGTAGCCCGACAGTGTAGAAGTGAGTGAAGATCTGACGTTTGTGGAAGAACCTGTGGCAATCGTTGATTATCAAGTTCGACAATTGCAGTCGAAGCAGATTCCGATGGTCAAGGTTCTGTGGCGTAGCAACAGAGTTGAGGAGCATACGTGGGAGATTGAAGCTGAGATGCGAGCTTCTTACCCGTATCTCTTTCCTTCTTAATCCTGTTTTCTGGAATTCGGGGACAAATTCTTGTAAGGGGGGAAGACTGTAATATCCCGTGTTTTTAAATATTTTAATACTGCATCGGGATATGCAGTGTTAATAATTTTTGTATATATTTATGATATTTCATGAGATGTTATTTAATTAAAATTTATTTTTATTTATTTTATGTTATTTTAAGCACTTTACGTAAAATTTTCCCGGGACTTGCATTTCCGGGGAAATTGACACGTAAATTATTTATTATTAATTATTTTAAATAGATTTCCATATTTGCATGAACTCATATGTATTTTTAAAGTACTAAATAACGTATATATGTATATTTATTTATTTAACTAGGGTTTAATTAATTACCCTAATATTTATTTTATTATTTATTAATTAGTTTTAATATCATTTAATTAATTGTTTTTAGTGTATAAATTATTTAATATATTAAATTATATGTGTGTGGTGTATATTTAATGTGTCTGAATTTATATTATTTTAATATATAGTGTAAAAGTATATATATATATATACATATACATATAATATTTAAACAAAAAAATAAAGTTTGAGTTATTTACGGTTGTGCCATCGCCTACTTCTTCTTCTTCCCCGATCACCTCCTCGCCGTTCCACCATCTGCCATCCAGTTTTCTCACAGTCGGTGTGCCTCCCGGCGTGCCACCTCCTTCCCCAGCCTTCCCCGCCGCCAGCAGCTCCTTATTCCATCGTGGTTTGGCCGGAATAAGCTCGGGAAGCCGAAACTTAAGCCACCGTCGTTCACGGCATTTTCGGCCACCATTTTTGACACCACCAGTCTCTTTCTTCTCCTTGAGCTCTGGTGAGTGTGATTCCAAGCTTTGTTTCACTTAAAATGGTCTAGATTTGCTTAGGTTTCGATTTTGGTAATTCGACCATTTTAGGGCTCTTGATTTTTTTGAACTTCGAATTGATTGATTCATGATAAATTCCTTCACAAATGTTGTTCCCCTTAGCTTAATCTACATGTGTGAATTTTTGTATAATTTTTGGAATTTATTTTGATTTTTGGATATTTTTGAATATTTTATTATTATTTTCTAATTTTCGAAAATTAATTAATTAAATTATTAAATTGTGTTTTATGGTAATTATAGGTGTTGAAATGAATTATAGAAATTTATTTGGAATTTTTGTGAATTTTTATGTATTTATTTTGAATTTATTTAATTTATGTAATTTTGGAAAAATAGGGTTAATTGTATGTTTAATTGAAATTAATTAGTTAATTGAGTTTTTTTATTGATATTATTGATATATATGTTGATAAAATTAATTTTTAGCAATTATATTATTTTTGGTGAATTTTTGGATTAATTTTAGCATATTTATATATATAGGGGTATTTTGGTAATTTTATCCTAAATTGGCTAAAAATGTAATTAAATTGGTTTTAATAGTTATTTAAGGTATAAAAATAATTTCTACAAATTATTCATTATTTTTAAGTAATTAAAAGTATTTTTCGTGAATTATTTTCAATTATATATATAATATACGATTTTTCTAAATAAATGAGTTTTTATCGATTTTTACTGTGTTTTAGAGTTAATTATGTAATTTCTACTTATTAAATGTATTTCTATGATATAAGGGTATTTTCAGTATTTCTGTATGGTTTTATGAATTGTGGACCTCGGTCGGTAAACTGTAGTTTAGAGTCCGACCGAGGGGTTATGGTTGTGTTTTGTGTTTATTTTCAAAGTGTGTTTCTTTGCAGGGCTGGCTCTACTCTTTGAGTAGAGAGATTTCCATTTTATAGGGGAGGTTCTGCCGAATTTTCGATAGAATTCTCATAAAATGTGATGTCCGATCGAACCCTAATTCTGATTTTGTGTCCAATATTCTAGATCGAGTTTCTAGGATTTTCTGTTAGGTTTATTCTGATGTCTATTATTTTTGTATGTTTAGTTGCGCCGAGACCGAGGCCTAGTGGACCAGGCCTGTTGGACCCATCTCGAGGAGCGCACTAAGTGTGAGTTACTATTTTATATATATATGCTTAGGGTGCATGATTTAGAAATGTATGTTTTATTTTGATTAATTATGCATAAATAATTCAATTAGTATTTAAGTTTATTTTTAGTTTATATTCAGTATATTTTGGTATATTTTCAAATTATATACATGTTTCATTAATAAATTATTCTTAAAATGTTTTTATGTATATCATTGGTATATTCTTAGTTTATTTTGTAATCATATTGGATTTATTTAACGTATATATACTCGAAATATACCTGATTTACTTTTGGTATATTTCTAGTATATATATGGTTTATGTTGCTGTTCATTTCAATTACATGCATCATTTATTTTTATGAATGTATGCTTTATATTTTAATGAAGAATATCAATAGAACGTGTTACCTAGTGGGCAGTACTAGGACCGAGTATGTACCGGTACGCTTATAGCATTTAGGCTATATTACTAACCTGTTTGAGGATATTGATTGGATTTGATTATTTGATGTGTGAGAAAGGATTTGGGAGTGTGATTGCTGGAGCTCGGTTGACCAAGTGTCTCGGGGCCAATCACATTGACAGTCAGACTGCTGGAGCTCGGTTGACTTAGTGTCTCGGGGCCAGTCTACTGTCTAAATGGAATAAGTGAATATATTGGAATAAGTGGGCCTGTCTGGCTAGAGTGTTGTCTAACACTATATGAGGTTGCGATTTCTAGGGTTTTATTTGATCCTTCATAAACAATGATTTTCAATAAATATATAAAATGATTTTATTGCATCTGTGTGTAATTGCTTGTATACATACATATTATATATATATTATTGACTGTATGCATTGTCATTTAGTATGCATGTATATATATTATAGTAATTCACTCAGTGAGGTCTGACTCCCCTCCGCTGACTATTTTTTAGGAGAGTCATCTTCCTCAGACCTCTGCAGCAGGCCTGTACGTCGAATTTCTTCTGCCCCAGCTTCTCTATGTAAACTGCTCACTTGATTTTTATTTTTATTATCTAGACACTGCAATAGTTGTATAAAGTCATGAGATATGTACTTTAAATATTTGAACTAAAACTTGTATTAAAGGATTTATTTTTATATATGAGATGAGGATTGGATTTAATTTCATTTGGTGTACATATTATTTTGATATTTATGATTTTATTCCGCTGCAAATTATATTATTATTAGTATTGCATGTTTTATTTATTTTTAGGCTTGCTACGGGTTCCAGATTCAAAAGAATTCCCATTCCCTAGCGCCGGTCATGGCCCCTGTTTTGGGTCGTGATAGAAATGTGAGAAAAAAATAAAAAAAATAAAAAAAAGAAAGAACAAAGAGAGAATAAAAAAGAGAAAAAAGAACAGTAAGGTAAAAATTAGAGAGGAAAATTCATGATTGACTGATAACATGAGTTATATCATGTGATATAATAAATGTTCTCATTTTTGCCCTAATGAATTATTAAAATTGAATTTTTAATTTTTGTTCAAACATCGCATATTAGTCTTTATCATACTACATAAGTATCTGAATGAAAAAACAATACATGATAAAAGCTAAATCAAAGCTATGAGATCACTATTTTAGTTACGTTTTCTTTTTGCCACCTCTTTTGTAATTTTCCTTATAAGCCTAACGTCCCCTTATACCTTGAGAATTCAAGTGGCTCAGTAACTTGCTTTTCAACCCATACATTGTAACTGTCATTAATTATTATCAACATCAAGCCTCAAATTCTACTCAAGAATTCTTCCAAGTGCAAGTCCAATTGATTTCATCATCCAGAACTCGCTTCAATCTGTTCACCCACTCTTATGCATCTTCAATACATGAGATTGCAGCTAATAGGGTTAGTAAGACAAAGGGCCAACAACAATGATGACCAAACCGAGTCTTTTATGCATATAAAGAAAGTGATTGCTAGGATGAATTCAAAATGAAGCTAGGGGCAAAATGTAACTCCGGGATAAGTTAGGGGCAAAATGGTAAATACAATAGTAGAACTTCAAAGTTAGTGAAAATGATCTCAGGGTAGAAAGGAGTATACTACAAGCATACAAATATAATAATTATCATACAGTAGAAGTAGTAATAAAAAGAAAAGTTCAATGGTACATCGATCAATCATGAGCTCCAGTGTAAAGTCATGGACCCTACTCACTGGCCTAGTTATTTGTCCGATAGACTATATCAGAAGCTCAAACATCAGAAGTAACAACAATGAAGCATCAAGTGCTTGAACTTATAAGTTATTGATGAGGCACTTTGTTCTCACACTCTAAGCTGCAAACATAGCTTTGCTCCAAACAGAAGACCTATTAGGATCATGCATGTTATGCATAATATGCATACGCTTGCATACATTTGTTGTGAAATACTTTCTTTACATAACAAAGTCTTTGAGCCTAGTCAAGATTGTCCAAACTCTTTGCTACTAACATTCAAGATTAGTGTTGTAAAAGTGTAGGAAAGTAGTCAGAGTATTCATAGGTAAAGCATATAAAGGAATGAAAATAAAAGGAGTGACATTACCAAGAAGCATCATCTTGGTGACCTCAAGAGGCTGGATAAGAATTTTAAGCGCCTTAAACTCAGTATCCATCCCTATAGTCTCATTGGGAGCATCATTTATAATATCTCTCCACAACAGTTAGACCATTGTAGGGTGTGGAATATGGTAACGAGAAGGTCCAACATGTCAACGATACATGCGCTCGGCCCTAAAGAGGGAAGAATGCACTTAAAACTTGAGACGAATGCACTCTGAAGACTTCTTTAATGGTGAAATAAAAACCTTTAACTCCCAAATCTTTTCTTTTATAGGAAATATTGGGAAGAGGAATGAGGCCCTTTACCATAACATCAATATTCAGCCTAAAGCCACAACCTCAATGGTAGAATATCACAACCCTACGATCAGAAACATCATCACCACAATCAAAAAGGGAAGAATGCAAAGAATAACATTACATTTTGACAAAATTTCTTCACTTACAAAAAGAAAATACTAACTTATAGTATTTTGTGCAGGGAAATAACAAAAGAATGAAGAAGGGGAAAGGAACTGATACATTAATAAGAATGACCAGGATAGCAAATGCCAAATGCTAGTCAAATCTCACTCTGTGTGATAAACACCCTGACAAATACCAAAGGGAAGTAGTATAACTCTATCTCTTTTTTATTCTACAATAAAGTACAAAGAAAATTTATAAAATTAAGAGTAAATTCATCCACTTCATGATATCATGTGCCAAAATTTATCTCATGACCTTTGATTTTAGTGGCTTTCTTTTATTAGCCTCGTAAAATTCATATGTCTTATTGACAATTCCATACTGAGAGTTTCTAAAACTCTAATTAATCTAATGCTTACTTTACACCTAAACGAGGGGAAGAATATGCAAAGACAAAATCTATGGACTTGCAATATAAATTGGTTGAATTTTAAAGTGTCATTTTAGTCTTTTGAATAATAAATATGCATATAATCTACTCTAATGCTAAAAAATGAGTATGAGTACAAACCCCTCAACGGTATTCCACGCTGAGTAATAAGAGAAAAGCGGGGGAAACACTAAGAGGAGAATCATAATAATAGCAACCATAATGTACTCCAATGCCCAAAAATGAGTAAGAGTATCAATGCGAACCTCTGGCGCATCCACGTTGAGTAATACAAGAAAGGCAGGGGAATACTAAAACAGGACCCATGTTAAAAAAAAACTTACTCTATTTATTCCAATGCTTTGTAAGAGTATGAGTATCCAAAGGGCCTTTCCAATGGTATCCATGTTGAGTAATATGAGAAAGGTGGGGAAATACTTGGATAAGGAAAAAAAAGCATAAAAATAATTTAAAGACTATTGTGATACTTCGAATCAATATTTTTATGCTTAATTTCCACAAGTTTTGTTTAGCAAATTCTCCCTAAAATTAGGTGTGGAATTAAGCTCTTCACTTAGTAAAAGATATACTCTCAGCATAAGATGGTTAATGATGCCTCTAACCTTTGCAAATGGCAAATAAGTGACAATCATGAAAATAAAAAATAGTGAGATTCGTTAAGTACATGCTATCTCATGATAAAAGGATGAATTTTCTCATAAATTTTTAACATTATAATGTACTTTCATACATTCATCATGGTTGAAACTAACTTCAACAAGTCTGTAGGAATTACAAATCCAGAAGGAAGTGCATCCAACTTATAGAGTTGGTTAGCACAGTAGTATGATAAAAAAATTCGGTAGCCTAAATTAGTTATCCTGAGCTTTAGAATTTGGCCGTGGGCTCCATCCTTTGGTAAAGTCATCATGGTGAAAGATGTTCGGAGGTCTGACAGAGGAGAGTCCCAACACTATAAGGATCAATGCCCAAACCTACAAGCTATTGGCAAAGCATCTTAATCTCATGCTCCAGACTGCTTGAGTAGCTCTGTACACATAGAAAACACATCATGTGCATTTCATGCATAGCGTGCATACATTTGCATCTTTATTGTACATATACTTACCCTCCAACTATTTGTAACCTGCATAGTAAATAACATCTGAGATGAGGTGAGTCCATGTAAATACTCCGCTTATGTCCGAGGGACTTGTTTTGTAAATTTATTAACATTAGTGTCGAGTGTATAGATTATGCAGGAAATAAGTAAGAAAAACTCATATGAGAGGCATCTGTGGGAGAAAAGATAGAAAGCTGAGCATCACTAAAATGCATTTCTTGCTCGACTGGAGTCTGAACAGTAGGAGCCCAGTAGAACATGGACCTATCTAGAAGTGAGATATCACCAAGGGTAATGCTCATAAAAGCACCATCGCGACTAGTCCAACATGCTGAGTATGATGAACAAGACTAGGTCTGGACTCAGAACTCTCAATATCAGGAACAACCTTAGTCTCTGGAGCAATCTCAATCTCCTTATCCATATCAACAGAAGAGCAAACCTCCTTAAATTGTAAAGAGAAGGAGCGATTCATAGGTTTTAGAAGTAGAAGCTGAAATAACAAGAAATGACCTCATCATCGTCAATGGGAACATGCTCCAAAAGTCTCTCACTGATAAACTGCTGATAATGTCGAGAATGCTCAAGAAAATCTGAGGCAGCATATCCCTATAGTGCATCCCTCAGCTCTGAACCTGTAAGATGCGAGTTGCAGAGCATAGAGGAAGGGACATAAGAAGGAATGCGACATTAAGAAGGGCTAAAAGACCAGCGATACACTCGCTCCCCTAAATACCACATCAAACAACCATAGCCAAAGAGCAGGATCCTCATAGGCTCAAGGCAAACTGTAGCTGTCATGAAATCATATCGCTGGATGTCCTCAGTACCCTCTGACTAATTAGAGTTTATCTATAATTTATGTAAATTAAGTCTAATCTCTATTAAACTATAATATACTAATGATTTTATTTTTTCTTACCAGGTGCCACTCGATAGTGTTCGACTGATCATGATACATTTGTAAAGTATTTTTATTTCTAGCAAGGCGGGAAGAACCCATCTCATCATCAGAGGAAAGGTCCTATCAGAACTAATAGCATTAAAGCCTCGAATCAACCCAATCTCTATGCTCCAAATCTGGAAGAAAGAGAATATATCATAAAAAGGTAAGGAAAAACAAGACTATGAAGATCAAAAGAAGGAGAACATACATGCAAGACGTGCCAAAAGCCACACATCGTGACAACACCTCTACAAACAGTGTCTAGTCTATAGTAAATATAGGCGAGTGCAGCAGATCCCCAATCTAGTGTGGCAACTTGATCCAATTCATGAAGAGGACCTAACAGAGTAATACTGACCTCATGACTGATCTCACAAAAGAGGGTCGTAGCTAATAATATCAAAAGGAAACACCTCGCCTTATGGAAAATCTTACGAGGAGTAGAAGTAGGAAGGCATATGAATCCCCTAACTAAGGATAAAAGAAGAACATTCTTTCGATTCTTCCACGCTGGAGCAAACTTGATCAAATCTCGCATATACTGACTCTGTGCATGCTCTGGAAGACTACAATAGCTGACGTCAAATGTAACTGGGGATCTTCTAAAGGCAATCCCGGTGATAGCAGAGAAACTCATAGGTGAAACGGTCAACTCACCCATATGAGTATGAAAAGTATGGGTAGTATCAATCCATCGCTCGATCAAAGTGAACAAAGAGTAACAGTTAGACCGACCTTGAACAGTTGGAAGTACAACAATGAAATGCATGAATTTGGAGGCCTAAATCAGATGTGTCACCTACTCCTGCAATGCATGAAATAATTTCTTGAGCTAGATTGAAACAGCCCGTGAACTTCATCAGACACTAGTTTAATTTCAAAATAATAATTAATTAATTAATCAAAGAATTTAAATTGAAGGATTTGATTAGTTAAGTAATTAATTGATTGACCCTTAAAAAAATTTAATGCTAATCGACAATCTAGATTGCTGATCGATAATCTACTATACTGATCGGCATTAGCTGGGCCCGACTAGAAATTTGGAATTTTGACTGAATTCCAGGCACTCGATCAGTCATTTAAATAACCCAAAAGCTAAATTTCACATTTTCAAAGTTTAATTTCAATTTTATCATGCATTTTCATGTTAATTTCTGACTAATATACATGTCAATCTCTACTTTGAAACTAACTCTGATTACTAATTGTATAGGTGATATTTTTGCAGAAATAAACAGAAGCAAGAAAAGTTACCTCATTGCCCACATCTCTGCACCTGTGGGTATGTAAATGAGTCAAAGCAAATATAGTTAAGTCTTCTCGAAGTCCAAGATCATTCTGAGGAAAATAAGGAGGTAGAATCCTCTGATGTTCTGAAGTCTCAAATCCTTCATGTTGTCCGTGTGACGAGGAGGCCATAGGATCAGATGGATTGCAAATCAGACGTCAAATGATGAAGAAATCAAGGAAAGAAAATCAATGAAAAGAGAGAAAATGAAAGGAAAGGAAAATGAAGAAAGAAAAAATGTTACATGCAAAAAGGAAAGTATATATAAAGTGGAAAATATCCACTTTGGTCCTTATACATGGATTTAAGTTCTTTCATTGCATTTTGGTCCATAATTGCATTCTGATTAGCAGCATGTTCCTAATTAAATCATGACATTCATCAAATTAATAATTCATTAAATTATTAAAACTGCATAATCAATCTATGATTCTGAATTTTCTGTTAAGTACAAAATACATAATAAGATTATAGAATTCATTTTTTGCATTTTACATGCATCATTTCAATCAAAGGATTCATATGTTGCATAGCAGCTATGATATGAATTTCAAATGATTATGTTATGTGCTACACAGTAGTCATAACCTTCATTATGTTATGTACTGTATATCAGTTATGACATAAACTTTCAAATTCATAAGTGCTAGACGTTCCACAAGAACTATAGCAGATTTTCAATTCAACATCACTAAACGTCCCATAGGGAATATAGTGTGCATTGTCAGACATCCCGAAGGGAATATAATGAAATTCATCAGTGCTAGACGTTCCACAGGAACTATAATAGATTTTCAATTCAACTTCACTAGACGTCCCACAGGGAATATAGTGTACACCGTTAGATGTCCCATAGGGAATATAATGAAATTCATCAGTGCTAGACGTTCCATAGGAACTATAGCAAATTTTCAATTTAACTTCATTAGACGTCCCACAAGGAATATAGTGTGCATCGTTAGATGTCCTATAGGGAATATAACAAAATCTCATCATCACTAGATGTCCCACGAGGAATATAGTGTGCATCGTTAGATGTCCCATATGGAATATAACAAAATTCATTGGTGCTAGACATTCCACAAGAACTATAACAAGTTTTCAATTTATCATCACTAGACATCCCACAGGGAATATAGTGTGCATCGAGAGATGTCCCATAGGGAATATAATGAAATTCATCGGTGCTAGACATTCCACAAGAACTATAGCAAGTTTTCAATTTAACATCACTAGAGGTCCTATAGGGAATATAGTATGCATCGTTAGACGTCCCACATGGAATATAATGAAATTCATCATTGCTAGACATTCCACAGGAACTATAGTAAGTTTTCAATTTATCATTGCAAAATGTCCCACAGGGAATATAGCGAAACTCATTTGCACAAAGTCCACTAGACATTCAGTAGGAAATATAGTGAGACTTGTCAAACATTACACCTTGCTCAACAATTTGAGCATCAATCTATCATTTAGGATACAATCAAGTGTCATAATTTCTTTCTTTTGAAATTGTGTGCTTCTATTATTTTGCCTCAATTTGTTAAGCAAATAGTGACAAAGGGGGGGCAACTGTAAGCACCCAATTTTAGGATGCAATTGTGCACAATTACGATGTAAGCTCCTATGATGAAATTTATTCAAAAATTGAACTTGGTTGTCGATTTTCTGGACTTTAGGGACTAAATTGCAATTTTTTTAGGATTTGATTATAAGGAAGTCAAATTTTTAGGGGTCTTTTGGTAATTAAAAGTAACAATTTAATGTAATAATAATATCAACATACGATAAAAATTATTAATAACGTTGCAAACCTCGATATTTAATTATATAAAATAATAAAAAAATTCAGGTTATTACAAGTTGAATTAGTGCTTTGGGGCGAGTCCACTATTAAATTGGAAAAGAGGAATATTCTTGGATTTAAGTGAGCATGTTGGCTAGTGAGTGTAAGCACCCAATTTCGGGATGCAGTTGTGCACAATTGCAACGTAAGCCCCTATGATGAAATTTATTCAAAAATTGAACTTGGTTGTTGATTTTTTGGACTTTAGGGACTAAATTATAATGTTTTTTAGGATTTGATTATAAGGAAGTCAATTTTTTTGGGCTGTTTTGGTAATTAAAAGTTTTTAAAAAAAGGGATCGACATTGGTGTAATACCGATTGACATTATACAATGCCGATGCATAAAAAGTCCATTTTTTAATTTTTTGCCTATTTTCTTAATTTTTTTCGTCTATTTTTCAGTGTTTTGACTGGTTAAAAATTGAATTTTATTATTATTTTTTATCTGAAAAAGGTTTTGACTCATTCGAAATGCGTAAATAACTTTCAAAAATCAAAATCCTTATTAGTTTGTTTTGGGAGAGATGAGTCTGTTCCTGCAATTGAGGAAGTCAATATACAGGCAGACTCTACTTTAAAAAGTAAAGAGTCTATGTGCGTGCAGAAGGATGGGGCTAGAGAGACTCACACACATAGATTGAGAAAAATAAAAAAAAGATGAAAGAAAAAAAAAAGAGTGTGAAAAAAAGAGGCAAAGTAGTGCACAAAAAACCCTAAAATCTAAATGCTACTGAGAACACCCCACACACCACAAACTTTGATTTCTTTTGTTCTGTAAAAGCCTTAGTTTTTTTTATACGATTCTTTTAACGAGAATGATCCAGCGTTAATTTTTAGTTCCAGTCCAGAATCAATAATACTTCAATTTCAACGGTGAAAATCTTAGTATGAGGGGCTAAAAAAGGCATTTGCATAGCATCTAAGATCATCACAATGTCCTTTTTTTTATTCTTTTCTTCCTTAATGATTTTTATTTTATTTTTGTTATTGATTTGAGTATTAAATTTCACTAATATGATTTTTTGTGTTTTTTTTTGTTTTGATATTTGAGCGGGGATTGAGGAGGAAATAGTCTAATGTTCAAGAATTGAATAGAAGATCCATGGAATGCCATGGATGAACCTATATTATTTTTCAATAGTTCTTAGGATTTTAATTTTTATTGTACTTTTTGGTGTCCTTTGTAGTTATTTAATTCATGGCTGTATAATTGATTAATTTAGTTTTTTTTGTACGTAGTTTGTAATAGCCCCAGTAGTGGGAATAGTGAAAGATTTAATTTTCCACATTTAACATCAATTAGTAATTAGGTTCAATTGAGTAAAAATCAATTAAAATCAATGGTGGCAGTATTTTAATTTAGGGTTTGCATGTAATTGATTTAGGATTTCTAGAAAATCACTAAAATGTATGTTTGATCTTTTTTATGTTTTATCTGTTTTGGGTTGTGTTTTTGAGTTTTTATATTATTTTGGACCCCAAGCCCATGCTTAGGTCCAACTCACTTTAAATAGGCTTAAAAATGGTTTAGGACTTTAAATAATTAAAATCAATTTAGGCCCATTAAGGGTTTATTAAATTTTAGGCCCACTTAGTTAATTAAAACTTGTTTAGACTTAGCTTAGCCAACTTAATTTCATTTCTTTTAAAATAAATAGACTTAGGCTCACATTTCACTTAAAATAAATCAAGTTAGACTTAGGCCCACTAATTTAACTTTCTTTAAAATTGAATAGATTTAAGTCCATTCCTTAGAAAAACTAAAATAAATAAATCTAGGCTCACTAACTAATAAAAAATTAGGCCCACCTTTAGTCCCTTTCTTACTTGTAAATAAAATGTAAATTTAGCTAAATTTTTAATAAAATTAACATAATTAGACTTAGGGACGATGTGATCTTGAGTGCATTTTTTATGTGTAATTTTATTGATTAGATGCCTAGGGTTAGATGGATGTTAAATAGGGTTTAAATAAAATTACATGTAATTAGAGGATGAATAATCATTTATAAAATTATTCTAAATGAACACAAGACTAAGAGAAGTTGTATTAGGTTCCCAGAATCTCCTGATTGTGGTGCTAACTTTCTTTTAGAGAATCGAGTACCACCAATCAAATTGTCCCAGTTATTACCCTGGGTGGCGACTCCTCTTCTCCATGCTATGACTTTAAGACACAGTAGTGTTTTCCCTAAGGCCCTGAGCCTAAACAGTGTCGCGGTTGCTAAAATCTTAGACACACGCTAAACCCTACCATCTAAAGTGAGGTTCAATGATTGAGGTTGCAAAAATTTTATGATTTTTCTCTTATCCTCCACTTAATTTCCATTGTGTGCTAATATGAAAATATTTTTAATCATCTACTTAAAATGAGTGTATAAATTACATAAATATAAATATATAAATACTATATTGATGTTTGATTATTTGTATGCTTAGGTTGCATGTATATATATAATAATAATTCACTCAGTGAGGTCTGACCCCCCTCAATTATTTTTTCAGGAATTTCATTGGACTATTTATTCTCTGGTTGATTTATGTAAATTTTAAACTACCTTTTCCTCATATTTTATTAGACACTATAGTAGTAGTTTGTACTTGTAGTAGTATGTATTTATTGTAGTTTCTAATGAAGATGTTGATAGTGGTTGTGTACCTATCTGTTGTAAAAATATTTTATTAAGATATTACTTATGGAATTCTTTATGTTTAGAAATTTTTAATTTCGAGGTAAATTTATGTTGATGTTTGGTGTGAAGTTGTAGTTTAGGCTTGCTACGGGTATCAGATTCATATGAATTCCCATTCTCTAGCGGCAGTCATGACTCTTGGATTTGGGTCTTGACAAAGTTGGTATCATATCCTAGGTTTAGTATGGTTGGACCTAGGTTGCTGGAGTTTGAGTTTTCTTTGAAACTACTACAGCAGTTAGGTTTGATTATGTCTTTGAAAAGTTTTCCTTGCTTTAGAATTCTGTGTATCCGTTAGGATGTCTGTTTTTATCTAAATTATATATTGTATATTTTATTTATGTTCTTTCTAGAATGTGGCAAGCACAAATCGCTCCATCGATCGATGAAGTCGATGATGGAGAGTCTTACTAGAATGAGGTTCTAACCCTTGAACTGCCAGCTAGGCATAGGGGTGGAGGTAGAGATAAACCTAAAGGAGTAGTAGGTCATCGTAAATAGCAAGAGTTACATGATGATGAACTTATAGGCCAGAATTTTAAGGAAACTGCTTATGCACCAGGAGTTCAGTAGGGTGCAACAACTATACCCTAAACGGTACAACCTATGCAACCTCTATTTTAGTAGGGAGCTCAGATTATGTTATACCCAAAAGTAGCGATATTTTATACTAGTATAGGAAGATTTCTAGGTGCCTAGCATACAACATTTTAGTGGGCACTAGTAGTTAACCTAGAGAATCTTTTCAAAAGAGTTAGAGAACTCAGTATAGGGTCCAGAGGAGAGGTGGACATGGTCACAGTGGACCACACAGACCTGTTAGATTTAGTTCAGCTGCTACCAGCAGTAGTAGTTGTCAGAGTTCAGGCTAGGGTAGCATAAAATTTATAGTTAGTGCTTATTATACGTGTGGAAAAGTCCACCGGGGATCATGTTATATGGCTCTAAGAATGTGCCATAGATATGGATAGACTGGCCATTGTTTAGATGATGCCCTTATTTTAGTTTTTAGCAACAATTCCCACAGTCGTGTTCATTTAGTGTAGCTCCAACTCAATTTCAGCCATTGCCATTTCAATACCTGAGCACCTCTTAGTTTGTAGCCCAACAGGGGCGAGGTAGAGGAGGTAGAGGTAGTGCTAGAGGATATAGGCAAGCTTCTACCAATAGACAGAGAGGCAAAGGATAGGTAAGAGTTTTTACTCTCACACAACAGGATGTTCAGACATCCAATGTAGACGTAGTATGTACAATTTTGCTATCCATTCCTTTATATCCCTTATTTTTATTTTGAAATCAGGTTGGCAAACTGCGAGGTGATAATTTCTTTATTAGTTGTGATGCCTTTAAGTGATTCGTTAAACATTGACATCATTTTTCTTAGGTGTCTTATGTTGGTTGAAGGTAAAAAGCTACTCGTAGACTTAGTGTTGTTAGATGTGATGGACTTTGATGTAATCCTGGAAATGGATTGGTTGTCTTAACATTATGCTATTATGGATTGTGGTAGTAAAGAGGTGATTTTCAAAATTCCAGGTGTAGAGGACTTCAAGTTTATGGGTGATAAGAGATTTGCATCTCAGAATCTTATCTCCACTATTACGGTAAAAAAGATATTGAGAAAAGGGTGTCAAGGATACTTGGAACTAATCAAGGATACTACAATAGAACATACATCCATCTTAGATGTTCCTATAGCATATGAGTTTCAAGATGTCTTCCATGATGAATTTTCGGGTTTACTACCTTACAGGGAGATTGAATTCTGTATTAATGTGGTTCCAGGCATAACTCCTATCTTTATGTCACCTTATAAGATGACTTTTGTAGAGTTAAAAGAGCAGTTGTATGATTTGCTAGACAAGGGTTTTATAAGACCCAGTACTTCTCCCTGGGGTGCACCAATCCTGTTTGTGAAAAAGAAGGATGGTACTTTAAAACTGTGCATTGATTATAGAGAATTAGTGCATTGATTATAGAGAATTAAACAAGGTGAATGTTAAGAACAAGTATCCTATTCTGATGATAGATGATTTTTTTAATCAACTTTAGGTGCACAGTTCTTTTCTAAGATCGACTTGAGGTCGGGCTATCATCAGTTACAGATCAGTGAAGCCGATGTTCCTAAAATGACATTTCGTATTGGATATGGCCACTATGAGTTTATGGTGATGTCCTTCGGATTAACCAATGCACCATCAACTATATGGATATGATGAATAGGGTGTTTAGGCCATTCTTGGACAAGTTCATGATTATTTTCATTAATGATATACTTGTGTATTCAAAGAATATGAAAGAACATATGCATCACTTAATATCAGTACTGCAGAGATTAAGGTAATAATAGCTTTATGCTAAGTTCTTAAAGTGCAATTTTTGGCTGAAAAGTGTGGTATTCCTTAGGAATGTAGTGTCTAAGGATGGCATTTAGGTTGATCCATAGAAGATTAAAGTAATTTTTGAGTGGCCTAGACTAATAATAATCATAGAGATTCAAAGTTTCTTGGGTTTGTTTAGGATTTCTCAAGAATTACAGCACCCATAACCCATCTAACTCAGAAGAATGTGCAATTTGTGTGGTTAAAAGCAAGTGAGAATAGCTTCCAACTACTAATGAAAAAGTTGACTACATCTCTAGTGTTAACTTTGCCTAATGGTGTAGATAAGTTCACTGTGTACTGTGATGCTTCCAAAGTTAGCCTAGGTTGTGTATTAATGCAGAATGGCAGGGTATGCCTCTAGAAAATTGAAGAAGCACGAACAAAACTATCCTACTTATGAGCTAAAAATGGCCACTGTTATCTTTGCTCTCAAGATTTGGAGGCATTATTTGTACAGAGTGACATATGAAATTTATACTAATCATAAGAGTTTGAAGTATATCGTTCAGTAGAGAGATTTGAATCTCAGATAAAGAAGATGGCTAGAGCTTCTAAAGGATTATGATTATGATATCTTATATCACCTAAACAAGGCTAATGTGGTAGCATATGCCTTGAGTAAAAAGTCCTTGGGTAGTCTTACTTACATTATATGGAAAGGAGACCATTAATCCAAGAGATGTGCAAATTGGTAGACTAAGGGTTGATGGTGAAGATAACCAAGTCAGGAGGATTGTTAGCTTGGTTCATAATTAGTTCAATATTAAGGGATAGGATCAAAGCGGCTCATAAAAGGAAGTTCATTGATTTTAATCTCGATGATAAATGTGTTCTATGGATTAGTGAAAGATTGTGTGTTCTTGATGTGGACAACTTAAGAGAAGAAATATTGGAAGAATCTTATTATACAGCCTACAGTGTACATCCTGGTTCCACTAAGATGTAACATAATATTAAGGATCTTTACTAGTGGGATGGTATG
The DNA here is from genome assembly GCA_947683625.1 of Mallotus nudiflorus. Taxonomy (NCBI): domain Eukaryota; kingdom Viridiplantae; phylum Streptophyta; class Magnoliopsida; order Malpighiales; family Euphorbiaceae; genus Mallotus; species Mallotus nudiflorus. The sequence goes on from CANTUR010000560.1 coordinate 1,973,339, forward strand.
AAGAAAGATGTAGTTGAATTTATCTCTGAGTGTTTGACTTGTCAATAAGTGAAAGCAGAGCATCAAAAGCCTTTTGGGAAGCTTCAATCTCTTCTAAATCCTGAGTGGAAATAGGAGAGGGTCACTATGGATTTTATGACAGGGTTACCTTATTCAAAAGATGGATATGATTCCATTTAGGTGATAGTGGACAGGTAACCAAGTCAGCTCACTTTCTGCCAGTTAAAGCTAATTTTTCAGTGGCAAAATTAGCTAAGTTATACATCAAGAATATTGTGTGTCTTCATGGGGTGCCTGTTTCTATTATCTCTGATAGAGGTTCTATGTTTACCTCTTAATTTTGGCAGAAGTTGTAAGAAATAATGGGTACCAGGTTTGATTTTAGTACTACTTTTCATCCTAAGACAGATGGTCAGTCTGAGAGAATGATCCAAACAATTGAAGATATATTAAGAATGTGTGTAATGGATATTGAAGGCAGTTAAGATGATCATTTGTCATTGGTAGAGTTTTCTTATAATAACAGCTACTATAGTAGTATTGAGATGACACCATATGAAGCATTGTATGGAAGGAAATGTAAATCCCCTTTTGTTGGAATAAAGTCGGGGAAAAAGAATTAACTGGATCGAAAACTATCCAGGACGCATTCGAGAAGGTTTCATTGATAAAAAGGAGATTGGAAACAGTAGCTAGCAGGTATAAGAGTTATGTAAACCCAAAGTGCAAGGATGTGGAATTTCAAGTTGGGGATTATGTATTCTTAAAGGTGTCATAAATGAAGGGTATTATGAGATTTGGCAAGAAGGAAAAATTGGCTCCGAGATACATAGGGCCTTTTGAGATATTGGAGAGAGTTGGCATGGTTGCATATCGATTAGCTTTACCTCTGAATTTATCGTAGGTGCATCCAATGTTTCATATGTCAATGCTTAGGAAGTATATTTTGGATCCTTCGTATATTTTGCAACCCCAGAGTGTGAAAGTGAATGAGGATATAATGTATGAGGAAGAACCAATTGCGATTGTTGACTATCAAGTTTGACAGTTATGTTCTAAGCAAATTACGATTGTCAAAGTCTTGTGGAAGAGCAACAATGTTGAAGAGCACACGTAAGAGATTGAGGCAGAGATGCGGGTGGCATATCCTTATCTATTGTAATATCCCGTGTTTTTAAATAGTTTTATACTGCATCGGGATATGCAGTGTTAATAATTTCTGTATATATTTATGATATTTTATGAGTTTGTTATTTAATTAAAAATTGATTTTAATTATTTTATTTTATGTTATTTTAAGTGCTTTACGTAAAATTTTTCCGAGAATTCTATTTTCAGGGAAATTAATACGTAAATAATTTAATATTAAATATTTTAAACAAATTCATGAATTTTCATGAACTCATATATATTTTTAAAGTGCTAAAATAAAGTTTATATATGTGTATATATTTAAATTAAACTAAGGTTTAATTAATTTCCCTAATTTTTATTATTTATTATTTAGGTTTAATATTATTGAATTATTTTTTTTAGTGTATAAATTATTTAATATATTAAATTATGTGTGTGAAAGTTTATATTATTTTAATATATAGTGTGGGTATATATATATATACATATATACATAATATATTGTCAAAAAATCAAAACTTTGCCAAATTACCGTTTTGCCCCCGATTTCCTCTCCTTCTTCCCGATTACCTCCCATTACCGTTCCACCGTCTGTCATGTCATTTTCTTGCCATCGGTGTGCCACCTTCTTCCTTAGCCATTCCCGCCACCTGCAGCAGCCGTTTCTAGCATCGGAGGAGCTCATTTTGGCTGAAAAATCCGAAACTCATCCTCACCGTCGATTGATGTGATTTCGACCACCATTTTCGACACCGCTAGTCTTTATCTTCTCCTTGAGCTCTAGTTAGTGTGATTCCAAGCTTTGTTTCACTTAAAATGGTCTAGATTTGCCTAGATTTTGATTTTGCAATTTCGGCCTATTAGGGTTCTTGATTTTTTTTGAGCTTCAATTTGATTGATTCATGAAAAATTCCTTCACAAATGTTGCTCCTCTTAGCTTAATCTTCATGTTTGAATTTTTGTAGAATTTTTGGAAATTATTTTGATTTTTGGGTATTTTTGAATATTTTATTATTATTTTCTAATTTTCGAAAATTAATTAATTAAATTATGAAATTGTGTTTTATGGTAAATATAGGTGTTGAAATTAATTATAGGAATTTATTTGGAATTTTTGTGGATTTTTATGTATTTATTTAGTTTATGTAATTTCAAAAATAGGGTATATTTCAAAAATAGGGTTAATTATGTGTTTAATTGAAATTTATTGGTTAATGGAGTATATTTATTGATATTATTGAAATATATGTTGAGAAAATTAATTTTGAGTAATTATATTATTTTTTGGTGAGTTTTTGGATTAATTTTAGTATATTTATATATATATAAGGGTATTTTGGTAATTTTACCCTAAATTAGCTAAAAATGTAATTAAATTGGTTTTAATAGTTATTTAGGGTATAAAAATGATTTCTACAAATTATTTGGTATTTTTAACTAATTAAAACTATTTTTCATAAATTATTTTCAATTATATGTATAATATACAATTTTTCTAATAAAATGAGTTTTTATCGGTTTTTACTTTGTTTTAGGGTTAATTACGTAATTTCTACTGATAAAATGTATTTTTGGTATATAAGGGTATTTTTGTAAATACTTTGTGAATTGTGGATCTCGATCGGTGATTTGTAGTTTGGAGTCCGACCGAGGGATTGTGGTTGTGTTCTGTGTTTATTTTCGAAGTGTATTTCTTTGCAAGGCCGGCTCTACTCTTTGAGTAGAGAGATGTTCATTTTACAGGGGAGGTTCTGTTGGATTTTTAGTAGAATTCTCGTAAAAAGTGATGTCCGGTCAAACTCTAATCCTAATTCTGTCTTTAGTATTCTAGATCGAGTCTTTAAAACTTATGTTAGATTTATTCTGATTCCTGTCATCATTTGTTTGTCTAGTTGCACCGAGACCGAGGCCTAGTGGACCAGGTCCATCAGACCCATCTCGTGGAGCGCAATAAATTGTGAGTTACTATTTTATATATATATGCTCTAGGGTGCATGATTTTAGAAATCTATGTTTTATTTTGACTAGAAATGCATAATGATATTAACTAATTCTTGAGTTTATTTTATTTTACTTTTGGTTTATTTTTGGTATATTTTTAACTATATTCATGTTTTATTAAACATTTATGTTTAAAATGGTTTTAACTATATTTCTAGTTTAGTTTGTAATTTAATTGGATTTATTTGACGTATATATACTCAAAATATACCTGGTTTTCTTTTGGTATATTTCTAGTATATATATGGTTTGTGTTGCTATTTTATTTAAATACATGCAGAATTTATTTATGAATGTATGTTTTATATTTAATAATGAAGGATATCAATAGAATGTGCTACCTAGTGGGCAGCACTACGATCGAGTACGTACCTGTACACTGATAGCATTTAGGCTATATTACTAACCATTTATGGATATTGATTGGATATGATTATTTGATGTGTGAGATATGATTTGGGAGTGTGATTGCTGGAGCTCGGTTGACCAAGTGTCTCGGGGCCAATCACACTGACAGTTAGACTGCTGGAGCTCGGTTGACTTAGTGTCTCGGGTCCAGTCTACTGTCCAAATGGAATAAGTGAATATATTTGGAATAAGTGAGCCTGTATGGCTAGAGTGTTATCTAACACTGTTTTGAGGTTGCGATATTCTAGGGTTTTATTTGATCCTTCATAAACAGTGATTTTCAATAAATATATAAAAATGATTTTATTGCATCTGAGTGTATTTGCTTTTATATATACATATTATATATACTTTTGACCGTGTACATTGGCATTTAGTATGCATGTATATATATTATAGTAATTCACTTAGTGAGGTCTGACTCCCCTCCGTTGACTATTTTTCAGGAGAGTTATCTTCCTCAGACCTCAGTAGTAGGCTTGTACGCTGGATTTCTTCCGCTTCGGCTTCTTTATGTAAACTGCTTATCTAAGTTTTATTTTATAATCTTGACACTGTAGTAGTTATGGTCGATTGTGCGATTGTTGTATTATATTTGTATGAGATATGTACTTTAAATATTTGAACTGAAACTTATATTAAAAGATTTATTTATATGAGATGAGGATTTGATTTAATTGCATTTGGTGGAAATATTATTTTGATATTTTTGATTTATTCCACTGCATAATACTTTAATTATGTTATTATTATTATTGCATATTTTTATTTTTAGGCTTGCTACGGGTTCCGAATTTGAAAGAATTCCCATTCCCCAGCGCCGGTCATGGCCCCTGTTTTGGGTCATGACATCTATTTCCTCGATAAACTTTGTATTCCTTTTTATTTGTTAAGAATTCGAGGACGAATTTTTGTAAGGGGAGAAAATTATTATGACCCATATTTTTATTTAATTATTAAATTAATTGTGGGTTTAAGGTGTTATTATTATTTTAAATATTTTTGAGAAATTATGGTTACGGGGAATTATTGAGTTTTAAATATTATTTGATTTAATTAGTGTTAAATGAGTATTTTTAATAAAATTTATTATTAAGAGTATTTTAGTAAAATTATTAATTTAGTGTATATTGTATATTTGAAATTATTATTTTTTTTAAAAAAAGAGTAAAACATGGTTACTGTGACTTTTTCTTTTTCACTTTATTTTCTTCTTTCCCCCATCGACAGAGCCACCGCCACTCCCTCACCATGTTGGACAGCCCATGTCTTTGCCAGCACGTCAACACCTCTGGCTACCCCTCCTTACTTCTCTTTCTCTCTTGGTTTTGGTTAGTTGCTGAATTGTAAAGGAGCTCACTGGTAATGATTCCGACCACCATTGATGATGCCGTCGGTCTTGATCAAAAGCTCTCCCTTCGGGCTTCGATTCTCCCAAGACAATTTGATCGAGTAACACCGAGAACGATTTCAATTTTGGTAATTTGATTTTAGGTTGTTTTTAGTTAATTTGGTTAAATTGAGTTTGAATTCAATTTTATTAGATATAGTTACTTTGAAATGAAATAATCTAGAGGTTGTGATCTTACTTACTGTGATTTTTATTTAATTTTTTGAATTATTCGGGCGTTAGGTACTATTCACGTTACAGTTCTAGACAATGCAAGGGCAGAAAATTTTTATATTTTTAATAAATTCTATATATTATGTAGATTAAATTTTGTGAAATTATGTATAGAATTTGAGATATAAACTTTTTAGGTTATGTATAAAAATGTGTTTTTGGAAAATCATTAGAAATTGGTGAATTATTTGATTGTAATTAAATTATTGTTAATTATGTTGTTTTAAACTTTTTTTAAAATAATTAAAATATAAAAATTATTTTTATAATTATTTTTCAATGATTAGTTAATTAGTAGTAATTTTTGGAAATTAAATGAATAATAAATTTATTTATTATTTTTGAACCTAAATGATTCTTTTATTATTTTTGTGATATTAATAAGTGATATTAATAATAATTTACAATTTATGTCAATTTAATTGTAAAATGGAAATTTTATGCCATTAATGGATTTTATTAGCAAAATATTATTTATAACAAGAATTTTAGTATTTATTTGGAAAATGAATTACCTTTATATTTTATAATATAAATAAATTAAATTGTGTTAGTAAATTGAATTTTATGATATATTAAAGATTTGAGAGAAATTATATTATATTATATTTATTGTTGTGTTGGTTCTCGGTTGGGCGTGAATTGTAGTTCAAGGGCCTAACGGTAGATGTTGAGCTTTGGAATATTTTGAAGTATATTTGTGTGCATGAACAACTCTACTTTTAGTAGAGGGATGTTTGTTTTACAAAGAATACTCTGCTGAATTTTTGATAGATTTTTCGTAAAACGTGACATCAGTCTATGTTAAATATTGAGTTTTGTTAAGTCGTGTTTTAGATTGAGTATGTCCTTAGAAATTTAGAATTGTCTAAGGTTATGATTTTAATTTTAATTATTCTTTTTCCTATAGCTGCGCCAAGACCAAGGCGTACAGGATAGGGCTATTTAAGTTAGTGCAGAGGAGCGCACTCCACCTATGAGTTATTATTATATATATGTATTGTATGTAGAAAATATTATTGGCATCTATATTTTGAATAAATATGAATTTTATTATGTTATATTGCATTAAATATTAATTGTTATTGTTATTATATATATGTTTTCATATATATAAAGGTGACTATTAATTATGTAACATGGGTGCTACTTATATTTTAATATGATTTTATTATTTATTTTGATATGATATTTTGGAGGATAGCAGTAGAATGTGCTACCTAGTGGCCTACACTAGGACTGTTGTGCAACAGTAAGCTAGATGCTAGGTTATAGATTTTTATTGATATAAGATTATATGATTTGGGATATGGAAAAATTGATTATTGAGATTTGTGGTTAGAGAATGGTATGGTTACGGAAGCTCGATTGACCTAGTGTCTCAGGGCGATGCAGGCAGTGAGATTGCTCCACTGTCAAATTGGAAAAAACGAATATTCTTGGATTTAAGTGAGCCTATTGGCTAGTGAGGCTCAGTGATTGAGGTTGCAAAAATTTTAGGGTTCTGCTTGGATCCTCCACTTAATTTCTATTGGTATGCTAATATGAAAATTGTTTTTAATCATCTGCTTAAAATGCTTGTATAAATTATATATATAATTACTATATTGATGCTTAGGTTGCATGTGATAATAATTTACTCAATGATGTCTAACCCCCTCAATTATTTTTTCAGGACTTATCTCGTCAGACCTCTTATAATAGTTCTCTTCGTTGGACTCTTTCTTTTCTAGTTGATTTATGTAAATTTTAAACTATCTTTTCCTTGTATTTTATTAAGCGTTGTAGTAGTAGTTTGTACTTGTAGTAGTATGTATTTGTTGTAGTTTTTGATGATGATGTTGATAGTGGTTGTGTACCTATCTGTTGTAAAAATATTTTATTAAGATATTATTTATGGAATTCTTTATATCATGAAAATTTTTAATTCTGAGGTAAATTTGTGATGATGTTTAGGCTTGCTACAGTTTCTGAATTCGTGTGAATTCATATACCCTAGTGTCGGTCATGACTCTCTGATTTGGGTTGTGACAATAAGACTTCATGCTTTGTTGTTCCTTAGCTCATAAGTGACTACCAAATAGACATGACTTAGTTTTAGGGAAAAAATAATAATTATAAAATTCACATTAATTTTTTAATAAATCTTTAAAATTTCAAATATATAATTTTTTTGTTGTCTTATGATCCTAGAAAATGTTTTGAAATATAATTTTGTGTATATATATTATGTTATTTATTTCATATATAGAAAATAGACCAATAATAAATAAAATTAAACCAAAACTAAATGAAAAATATTTCAAGTTCATATCTTTGAAATATGTATTCCAGTCACGATATGTGAAACCACTATCACAACATAATATATGCAATTAAGAAACAAAAAAATATAATGAAATTATTCAACTTTTTTCATGAAGCTGAATAAAAATGTAAACAATTATTTTATATACGAAAAATAAACCAAAAGTAAACAAAAATAAACTAAAATTACTCAAAATTGGATGAAACTAAAATATCAAATACATTTTTTTTTAAAAAAAAAAAGACAAGTAATGCATATATTCTAGTTATAATACATTATTTCTATTAAAAAATAAGTATCATGGGATATATAAATATTAAAAATTGTAATTAAATTTTTCAGTATTCGTCATGAGATTGAATAAAAATAAAAGTGTTAAGAGATTGTTTCATATAAGAAAAATATACCAAAAACAAACAAAAAATATTCAAAGTTACATGCCTCTAAAATTTGTATTCTAGTCACTTTAAAATTCTTAAAAATGAAATTGTCACTCCATTTTCCATTGTAATGAATAAAAATAAATATGAATTAATTTTGGAAAAAAAATTACAATTAAAATATTTAAATTACAAAAACTCACATTAGTTTTTAATAAATGAATATATATATATATATATATATATATATATATATATATATATATGTTCAAAATTGGATGAAATTGAAATATCAAATACATTCTTAAAAAAAAAACAAAAACCATGTAATGCATATATTCTAGTTATAATACATTGTTTTTATTCAGAAATAAATATCATGAGATATATAACCATTGAAAAATGTAATTAAATTTTTTAGTATTCCTCATGAGGTTGAATAAAAGTGTTAAAAGATTGTTTCACATAAGGAAAATAAACCAAAAATAAATAAAAAATATTTAAAGTTACATGTCTCTAAAATTTGTATTTTAGTCACTTTAAAATTCTTAAAAATGAAATTGTCACTCCATTTTCCATTGTAATGAATAAAAATATGGAAAATAAATATGACTTAATTTTGGAAAAAAATTACAATTAACATATTTAAATTAAAAAACTCACATTAGTTTTTAATATATATATATATATATAATTTTAATTATTTATTAAACTAAAATTATTCAAAATTGGATGAAACTCAAATATCAAATACATTCTTAAAAAAACAAAGGACATGTAATGCATATATTCTGGTTATAATACATTATTTCTATTCAGAAATAAATATTATGAGATATATAACCATTGGAAAATGTAATTAAATTTTTTAATATTCTTCACGAGGTTGAATAAAAGTGTTAAGAGGTTGTTTCACAAAAAGAAAATAAACCAAAAATAAAAAAAAAATATTTGAAGTTACATGTCTCTAAAATTTGTATTCTAGTCATTTTAAAATTCTTAGAAATGAAATTGTCACTCCATTTTCTATTGTAATGAATAAAAATATAGAAAATAAATATGAATTAATTTTGGAAAAGAAATTAAAATTAACATATTTAAATTACAAAAATCACATTAGTTTTTAATAAATAATTAAAATTATATATATATATATATAGAGAGAGAGAGAGAGAGAGAGAGAGAGAGAATTATATTTCAAAGTAGGCTGGCTATATAAACCTAATTAAATTGATGACATCAAGTGGGCTAGCTAAAATATGAGTATCTGGAATGGTTGATTTTGGTTAGGGAGTATATAAAATGAACATGAAATTTATGTATTTTTATCAAGAGAGAAGACAAACAATTTAAATATATTAATTAGCTATAGAAGAGGGTAATTTTTTTAAAGTCGGTGTTAAAATAAATAGAGGTTTATTATCGCTATCTAATCAGATTTTTGTATCGTGGGTTTTTGAATTTTTTTTCCTTTTCTTTTATTACACTAGTGTAGGAGGTGAGGGCTAGTAATTGAATCCGAAACCTGGTGAATGTGACAGTTTTAGCTTCATCAGTTTTCCTTCTTCTTTTTGGATCAGAAGAGGACCGAATTTTTTGTTTCCTTTTTGGACAAAAAAGCAAATGCTTCTTGGGCGATGGAATTCTGATTCCACAAGGAAACTGGTTTCAAAGTCTAGATTGAATTTCTTTATATATATATATATATATATATATATATATATATATATGCCTACCCTATTCGCTCAATTCAATATCCTGACAAAAGCAGCAAGAACAATGGCTTCAATCCACGCAATGGTACCAGCAGCAGTAGCAGATACGGCAAGAACCATGGCCCAGAAACCTGTAATCATCCGTCAAGTTTGGGCTAGCAACCTGACATATGAGTTTTCACTGATTCAGAAAGCAATTCCTCTGTTTTCTGTCGTTTCATTAGACACTGAATTCCCTGGCACAGTTTTCAAATCAAACATCCGCAAGCATCTTCTCTCGCAGGCCCATCCTTATTACATCTACTATCTAATGAAGCAGAATGTTGATTTATTGAATTTAATCCAGCTTGGTCTCGCTCTATCTGATTCTGATGGAAATCTCCCAAGTTTTGGAACTGAATTCTGCTATGTATGGCAGTTCAATTTCCGGGATTTTGATGTCCAGTGTGATCCTCATGACAGTGACTCGATTCAGCTTCTTAAAACGCAAGGAATGAATTTCGAGATGAACAGAGAAAAGGGTATTGATTCTTGGGAATTCGCAGCGTCCCTAGTGAATTCAGGACTTGTTATGAACAAGTATCCGTCCTTGACTTGGGTTACTTTTCACGGTGGTTACGATCTTGGTTTCCTGATCAAGATCCTGACAGGACAAAGCTTGCCGAATGAGATGGAGTCCTTTTTTGTGCTGGTATATTATTACTTGGGAGTTAGAGTTTATGACATAAAATATATGATGATGAATTGTGTTCGTGAGATACATGGTGGATTGGAAAGGGTGGCTAATTTGCTAGGTGTTAATCGAGTTGCTGGTAACAGTCATCAGGCAGGATCTGACAGTTTATTAACTCTACAGACGTTTATGAAATTCAAAAATCTGTTTCTTAATCATATTTATAGCTACACTCAGAGCTTTAACGGAAGCAATTTTAATGGCTACGAAGGGTTGTTGTATGGACTTTCTCCAAGGACGGTGCAGTTGTGGAATCCTTCTAACGGTTCTGAAGGAAGAATAATTCAGGATGCTTCTAATGGTTCTGAAGGAATAGTAAACGAAGTTGGTGTCATGGCTTAAGGCTCACCCATTTTTTATTATTATGTTTCCTAGATAGATGTATATATAGAATTTTATTAATTTCTATTCGAAGTTTTTCTTTTGACATTGCTACTATTCGAAGTTCTATAATTTATTATTTTCAAGATGATCTTAATTCTTACATGATGAATTTGTGTCATTGTCCCTTCTCTTGTTTTCTTCATTGGTTTATGTCGATTTTTCATGTCTCTCCAAAAATAAATATTTCTTTCCCTAATTTTTTTTCATGAATAAATTGTTAATTTCATAGCATAACATAATTAAGGAAAATTTAATTTGCATTATATTTATAAAAAAATATGAAAAATATCAATTAATATAGATATAGTGATATAAAAAGATAAAATTTTTGTTAGTTAAGTAATAAATCTTTTTTAAGGGTATTATGCAATGTAAAGTTTGAATCATGATTTCAGAAAATTGTTTGTTGTTCCCGTGGCAATTGAAGTTCATGAAGTCCTCATGTTTCCGCCACCTGAAAAATCACACTCCAATCTGGCATCGTGGGAACATGATCCGAAATAAATAACTACTCCATAAGCTAATTCTTCGTCAAGAATCAGTCATTGATATGGTGCTAGAATGGCTAACTTGAACTTGTCCTGATAATTTGCATATTGAGCCTGCAAGCAGGATTGAAAACCTGAACAAATGAAGGTGCAGGAGTTTGACAGCAACTGGAAACAGACCCAGTAAAGTTATCATACTTGAAAACCCAGTCGCCAGAGTCCAAAACCTCAGTTGGAAGCATTTCTGGTCACTGGCCAATCAAAATCCTTCTGGCAGGTCATGTTAAGTGGCACTGGCACCAAACAAAACTGAGCACTTCGTTGGTCATTGAAGCAGGCGTTGCAACCTACAGCAGTGAATCATGTATTGACGTCAGAGAAATAAAAAAAAAAAAGTTCCTGTTGAATTGACAAGCCTACCAGAATCTAGTCTTGAACAATTGGAAGATATTATTGGACCTTTTGACAAGTGGAGCAATCCTGCCATTTACGGAAAGAATCATAACCTCCATTTTGATGACAGGCATAAAAATTAAAAACTATAGAAGGACTGGCAGTTTTGTTACAATTTTTATTCCCATCTTAAAAGGATACGCGGTATGACATTAGCAAGTACAACGACAAGGATTCATTAACAATGGGAGTCCATATCCAATCAGGTTTCAACTAAATATTTTCTCTCATTTCTTATCAATTATTCATTCTACTCATTCCACAAATTTAATACCTGCTCCCACTTACAAAGTTCTAATTTAAGCTGGTTTAGTTCATCATTAATACTATAATTTTGAGCCATATTTCAGTTTGATACCAAATTTTTAATTTTTTTTCAATTCTAAAAATTCTATTTTTATCTTAAGTTAAAATACTTCGAACATATCTAATCAAATTTAACATACATGTCTGCTAGAATAAATATATTTTTAGTATATTCACCATTTAAGCATCTTCATTAAGCGGTCTAATCATTTTGTGGGCTCCATAAAATAAATTTTACTTAATTTTTATTTTATGGGACCCACAAATAAATTTTATTTTATGAGGCCAATAAAATGATTAAACTATTTAATGAGATGCTTACAAAATAAATATATTAAAAATATGTTTATTTCGGCTGCCACATATGTTAAATTTAATTGGATATGTTTGAAACAAAAATAAAATATTTGGAATTAAAAAGAAAAAAATTAAAATTTGGGTACCAAAGTAAAACATGATATAAAATTATGATACCAAAGTGTAACAAACCCAATTTAAGTATATTGAGTCCTCATGGGAGAAATCTCACAAGCTCACCTAGCTCTTTTTATGCATGCAAATTGGAAAGAAGAATTCACAAACAAACTATCACATTTGATTCTCCCTATATCTAGTAGTTATAAGGGTTTCAACTATGTTGGAATTCCAGTAGGGTGAATTATATCACTTGTATCAAAGTAATTCTTTAACCATTAGGGCAAGTCAATGTTTGTATCAATTATATCCATAGTAAAATATTATAAAATTCTACTTTACTTAATATAAATTATATAAATATTATTGACATAAATATTTGTATATGTAAATTTAATAAATTAATTATTATTTTATATATAGAGGCATATATATTAATTTATAATTTAATATTAATATTAATAGTCATATAGTGTAATTATTAGCTAAGATAAATTTAAAAATTAAATAAATTTAATTTTATTAAAATAAAAAATAAATTCATTATTAAACTCAATTGAGCTCGATTATTTTTTATCGAGCTCTAGCTCAAGATCAAGTACTTAAAACTCGGCTTGAACTTGAGCTAAACTAGTTTATTTAAACTTAAGCTTGAATTTGAGTACTTTTATATTGGACTCAATTTAATTCAATTATATCCCTATGAATAATTATTAGTAAGACCATGCAAAAAAAAAAGTGGCCATGGTTTTCATAAAATTAATTTTAAGAATCAACCACAACAAATCTAAACTATACATCTTCTGATATGCTTTAAAAAAATATCATTAGATCACTCATTCCCTGATGTTAAGACTTTTTTTTTTTGGTTGGTATAATAAAGGCATTCAACATTTTGTGTTTTGATTAAAAAATTTCACTATTTTTTCCAATTAATTTTAAAGACACGGTCATTCACATCAACAGGGTGCATTAAAAAAAATTAATTTTTTGAATATTGCTTTACCCATTAAATAATCTTTAGGTTTCAATTTTCTTATTAATATATGTAACTTATCTTGATATTTAACAGACAGACCTTTAATTTAATTACAAAGGCCAATTGATCCATTATTATTTTTTATTAAATACGGTTTTAATTTTTCAGAATTAAATTCATCTTTTTATTTACTTTTCGTATAAAAATTTTATAAAAATAAAAGGATTCAGAATTCAAAAATTTTGAAAAGTAGACTTCTTAATTTGTATATTTTTGGAGGCGTTTGCACTTTCAGGCACAAAAAAAGAGATATAATCTCCTAAGTTATATTTACAAATCAATCTTAATCACTATAATCTCGTATTGAGCTCGAACATAATTAAGACAAATTCAAGTAATTAAAATAGGTTTATTTCATCGTTGATATCATAATTTTGGGCTATGTTTTATTTTGATACTAAATTTTTAATTTTTTTCTTTTCAGTCCTAAAAATTTTATTTTTATTTCAAGTTAAAGTAATTCAAATATATCCAATCAAATTTAGCATACATGGCAGCAAAAATAAGTATATTTTTAGTATATTCACCATGTAAATATCCCATTAAGCGGCCTAATCACCTTGTGGGCTCTATAAAATAAATTTTACTAAAGTTTTATTTTATAGGGTCCACAAACAAATTTTGTTATATGGGGTCAACAAGATGATTAAATTGTTTAATGAGATACTTATAAGGTAAATATACTAACAATATGTTTATTCTGATTACCACATATGTTAAATTTGATCGGATATGTTCGAGGTACTTCAACTTGAAATAAAAATAGAATTTTTGGGATTGAAAAGGAAAAAATTAAAATTTTAGTACCAAAGTGAAACATGGTCCAAAATTATAGTACCAACGGTGCAACAAACCCAATTAAAATATGATAATAACAAGAAAAATAGAATGAAAACAGAAGTCATGAAAATTTTGTTGCAAAGTATCAAACCACATAAATTAAAAAGAGAAGTTAGCACCGAGTTCAATGTTGACAAATGGTTAAAAGTGGCTTGAAATATAACCATCATTCATAGCTATATAAAGGCCATTTTGCTATGCCATTTTACAAACACAACACAAGCATAGAAATGGAAGAGAGTGTGTTGTGTGAGCGTTGTGTTAGTAAGAGTTAGTGACTTGGTGTAAAATTTGTGTGTTCTCTTTCTTGTTGCTATTGTCAGCGTTTAGTTGTCGCAAATTATTATGCCATTAAATTACTTGTCCTGGTAAAATTCTGTCTAGAAGTGTGGTACTTAAGTGGACCTTTGTGACCTACCACACTTTCCTAAGATTTTTTCTTGTGGTGATTTTTAGTACAATCATTGAGACTCTAATCACCTATACAATAGTTCTTTTTCATATTTTTCTTTAATTTATTATTTCAATTATTTTTTTTGCAATTTGTTCTATAATATTCACAGTCCAATCCTCAATTTTTACAACAAGTGGTATCAGAGCATCTAGTTCTTGAATAGTGATAGAAGTTATAGAGGCAAAATATGAGATTAAAAAATTTAACGGGAGAAATTTCTCAATGTGGAAATTGAAGATGAAGATAATATTGAGAAAAGATAATTGTCGAGCGGCTATCAGTGGAAGGCTAGAAGAATTCACAAATGACGACAAATGGAAAGAGATAGGTGAGAATGTTGTTACAGATCTTCATCTGTCATAAGTAGATGAGATATTATCAAGTGTAAAAGAAAAGAAAACTACAAAAGAGATTTGGAATAAACTCACAAGACTCTATGAGGCCAAGTCAATCCACAATAAAATTTTCCTTAAGAGGAAGCTTTACACTCTTCGGATGGCAGAACCTACTTAAGTGATGGAGCATATAAATACTTTGAATACTTTATTTTCCTAACTCACATCGTTGGGATAGAAAGTAAAGGCAAATGAATGTGCTGAACTTCTACTTTAAAATCTGCTTGATTCGTATGATCAACTCATCATCAACTTGACAAATAATCTTCTCATAGATTATTTAGCCTTCAATGAAATTATAGCTACTATCCTAGAGGAAGAAAGTAGGCGTAAAAATAAAGAAGACAATATAGTGAATTCATAACAAGCAAAGGGTTTGGTGGTGATTAGAGGGAGATTAATAAAACCTAACTATAGTCGGAGGCAGAGACAAGGCAGATCAAGATCAAGAAGGGTCAATTGAAGAAGGATTGTCAAAATCTAAAAGATTCCAAACCTTAAGGAAATGTTGCAAGTATATCAGATGATGGCATCATTTTATGTAATAAAGCGATGACGACTGGCATATACATAAAGAAATTTTTTAATGTGTGGATTTTGGACACAGCAGCTACCTGGTACATGACTGTTAGAAGAGATTGGTTTTCTCATTATGAACCTATCTTAGAAGGATCAATGTATATAGTTAATAATCATCCTTTAAAGGTCCTCTGTATTGGAACCATCAAATTGAGGATGTATGATGGAATAACTAGCACAATTCAAAATGTACGACATGTGGAGGGCTCAAATAAAAATCTACTATCTATAGGAGTGGTAGATAATTTCGGATGTAGGGTTGAAATTGAAAAGGGAATTATAAAATAATTTGAGGTGCACTCTTATTAATAAAGGCATAAAAGATAGTTGCAAATTTGTATATATTAATGGGAGAGACTTTGCAAAAGGCAGAAGCATGTGTTGCTTTAGATGATTTAAGTGAAAAGTCTATAATGATGTGGCACTACAAACTTAGTCATATGTCAGAATAAGGATTGAAAATTCTAGCCGAGTAGAAGCTACTTCTTGGTCTCACAAAGGTATCTTTACCTTTTTATGAGCATTATGTTACAAGTAAGTAGCACCATGTAAAGTTCAACACATCTAATTCTAGAAGCAAAATTATTCTAGAATTAGTTCACTTTGATGTGTGGCAAGCACCAGTGCTAATCCTAGGAGGAGAAAAGTACTTTTTATCCTTTGTTGATGACTACTCTAAGAGATGTTAGGTGTATCCTATCAATAGGAAAGCTGATGTGTTTGAAGTCTTCAAAGTATTCAAAGCATGGGTGGAACTTGATTATGGAAATAAGAAAAAGTGTTTAAGGACAGATAATGGAGGAGAATATACTAGTGAAGAATTTGATAAATTTTGCAAATAGAAAGGCATAAAAAAATAATTCACTACAACATACACTCCTCAATAGAATGGAGTGTAGCGGCTGAATAGAACCTTGTTAGAAAGAATAAGGGCAATGTTGGGAGTTGCAGGTTTGGAAAAGTCATTATGGGCAGAAGCTGTCACGACCCAAACTAGGAGTCATGACCGGTGCTAGGGAACGAGAATTCTTTTGAATTCGAAACCCATAGCAAGCCTTAGAAAATAAAATCATGCAATAAATAAATAAAAAGTACGATAGAACTAAAATTTTCCGAATCAATATATAAAATAAATACTCCAAATCCTTTCATAAATGAATATATATTCGTATAGTGTTGAAATACAATTCTCAGAGTATTTAATATCAAAATAAAAATAATACTCTTCTAATACAATAACACTACTACTGCAGTTTCTAGAATACAATTCAGAGTTTAAAATATACATTTACATAAAATAGCCGGGACGGAAGAACACCGGCGAGGAACTATATTACTAAGGTCTGACAATATAAGATCTCCTGAAAAAAATAATTGAGGGGGGTCAGACCTTACTGAGTGAATTATTATACTATATATACATGCAATCTAAATCATATCCAAACATGCATTCATATATATATAAGTATATTCACGCATTTCACACATATGCTAACTCTGCTTTTATAAATATACTAGATGCAGAAAATATATATTTTAATTCATGAAGGATCAATTAGAACCCTAATAATCTCAACCTCAATCAACTATTTTGTCACTCTAGCTGTACAGGCTCACTTAATTCTGAATAGAACACTTATTCCAATTTGGACAGTAGACTGGCCCCGAGACACTAAGTCAATCGAGCTTCCGCAGTTGACTGTCAGTGTGATTGGCCCCGAGACACTTGGTCAGCCGAGCTCCAACAATCACACTATCTATCACCTCACATCTTAATCAAAATCAATAGATCATTTATTCCATTACGGACAGTAGACAAGCCCTGAGACACTAAGTCAACAGAGCTCCAGCAGTCTGACTGTCAGTGTGATTGGCCCCGCAATCACACTATCAATCACACAATCAGTCTTAATAAAATCAATTAAATCAATTGTAATCACCACAATTAATTCTCACTCAACCCTGATTTATCGCACCAATACGTACACGGTCTTAGTGCTGCCCACTAGGTAGCACGTTTTATTGATATCCTTCATTTACATTAAATCATTCATAATAGTAAAATAAACCATATATATACCTAAAATAAACCAAGTATATTTCGGGTATATATATGTCAAATAAAACATGAAATATACTAAAGATAAACCATTGATATAATTTAAAACAATTTAAGTGTATTTCATTAATATAACATTCATTTGCTAAAAAAAATATATACCTAAATATACTAAAGATATACCCTAAGTGCACAAATCATTTAATAAAACAATTAAGCATAATTATTCATTAAAACATGAATATGTACTAAAACATGCATTTATTAAGGAATATACTGAAAATTTACTTAAAAATAATTTAAGTATAAATCAATAATATGACATGCATTTATTTAGGAATATACCTAAAATATACTGAAAATATACCTAAAGTATACTAGTCATTCAACAAAATAATTATGAATAAATATACATTTAAAACATGTATATATACTAAAATGTACTAAACATAAACCTAATTATTTAACATGCATATATATAAAAAAAAATATAAACCCTAGATATACCAAAAAATATTATAATTTAAATCACTTTTTTTAAAAATATATAATGAAAATGAAAAACCCTAAGTGATGCATCCTATATGCAATGCATGTATATACAGTATAATAACTCACTGGTGTGCGCTCCTTGGGATAGACTCGGCCGGCCTGGTTCGTTAGGCCTCGGTCTCAGCATAGCTAGGAAAAATAAAGTAATAATAACCGTCAGAATAAACTTCTAACTCTATACTTCTAGGATTACTATAGACATATTCAATCAAGAATTCAAAAATAGACTCGAATCGGTTGTCACATTTTACGAGAAATCTATTGAAATTTCGACAGAGTCTCCTCTGTAAAATGGACATCTTCCTACAAAAATAGGCCGATCTTGCACAAAAAACACACTTCGAATACAAATTCTCTCAATTCCTCGGTCGGGATCCCAAACTACAATTTTCCCCAACCGAGGTCCACAATTCACCACAAGATACAATAAAATATACATAAATTCAACAAATACCAAAAATGCCCTTTACGTATCAAAATATGGCAATTTAAACATTAAAAACATCAAAAATAATTACTTTACCCGTAATTACTTAAAAAACCTAATAATAACATGATATAAGTAAAAATCGATATTTCTCAAAAAATACACCAATATTAATAAAAATTCATATTATAAATCCAAATTACTTAATTAATCCATAAACATACTAAAAGTTACTAAAAACCCATTTATTTACAAAAAAAATAATATATTATATATAATTTGAAATAATTTTCAAAAAATAGTATTAATTAGTTAAAAGTTAGTAAATAATTTATAAAAAAATCATTTTTATACTTCAAATAATTATTAAGACCAATTTAACTTAATATTTAACTAAAATGACTACCAAATTACCAAAATACCCCTAATATATAAAAATTCACATAATATACTAAAAATACTCAAAAATTCAATAAAAATAATATAAATACTCAAAAATTATTTTCTCAACATATTATTCAATAAAATCAACAAATATACTTGATTAACCAATTATTTTTAACAAAATACATATTTAGCCTAAATTTCCAAAAATCACATAAACTAAAAATAATTATAAAAATTACACAAAAATCACAAAAATTATAAATTAAATACTAAAATTAATATCAACTCATAATAACACCAAATCAACCAATCCTATAATTAATAAATTAATTTACGAAAATTAGCAAATAATAATAAAATAATAAAAAATTCACAAAAATCAAAATAAATTCCAAAAATTCCACAAAAATTCATGGGAGTAGCTTAAGCTAGTAGGATCAACATTTGTGAAGGACTTTTTAATGAATCAACCAAAATAATAAAAAAATTGAAAAAAATAGCTGAATTTGAAAACGAGCTAGAAACCTCACCAAAATGCATTTTCTGGCCAAAAGGAGCTCGGAATCTTCTTCCTCGAAGCTCTCTAAGTTCAACGCCACCGGAAACACCCGATTTGGTGGCCGGACGGAGGAGGAATGCCGAAAGTTCAACTCTCGACTTCTCCTGCTACATGAGTTGCTGCCGGCACCGGGAGAGAAGAAGGAGAGCAGTAGAGTAGTTGGCAAGAGGCAGAGGTGTAGCTGGATGCCGATGAGGCACTCCAATGAGCTCGAAATGGCAGTGACAGGCGGTGGGCTAGGTGGTTCGGGTTGGTTTCAGGGAAGAGAAAAATATATATGTGTGTGTGTTGTTTTTTATGTATGTATGTAATATGTTCATAATACTATAGTATATAATTGCTTAAAACTTTATTTAATAATATAATAATATATAGTTTAAATCTACACCACACACACTATATACATACATACATACACACACACACACACACACACATATAACACACAATAATATATAGTGCACACATATAAAATAATAACCCTATTCATATGTGTGTGTATATACATAATAGCACATAAAATAACAATACAAATAATGTAGTTTAGCAATAATAATAATAATAATAATAATGATAAAAATAAACAATATCTTTTAAATAACAAAATAATACTCGAATTAAAGTTAATCAATAAGATAACATTAGTACTTAAATAGGATTATTAAAATAATTGTCCAAGTAAATAATATGACGTAAATAAATTCTTAAAATAATAGGTTTTAAAATAATTATTTTCGTAGAAAATTTTGATTATACATGAAATAATAAATATTTATCACAAGATAATAAAATATTCACATACAACTTTCAAATTTATTAATACTGCATATTCCATTATTTAATAAAATAATTTAAAAATCAGGGTTATTACAGTCTCCCCTCCTTATAAGAATTCATCCCCAAATTTCAAGAAAAGAATAGACAAGAATCAAGGAGGAAAGAGATATGGGTAAGAGGCTCGTATCTCAACTTCAATCTCTCAGATAAGCTCTTGCACGTTGTTGCTTCACCACAACATCTTGACCATTGCAAATTGGTTCAAACATAACTGTCGAACGTGATAACCTACAATCATAACTGATTCTTTCTTGAACTTCAGATCTTTGCTCAATTCTACATTATCCAGTTGTAACACGTGCAAAGGGTCTGAAATAAACTTTCTCAACATCGAGATATGGAACACTAGATGCATTTGAAATAGATTCAGAGGAAAATTCAACCAATATGCAACCATACCAAATCTCTTCATATCATTCTTCGGAGACACCTTCAGAAACATAGTCTCCAATTTGAAACTGCATATCTCTGTGTCTAGAATCTGTATAGCTTTTCTACCTGCTAAATGCGGTCTCTAATATGCTCTGATCACATCAACTTTCTCCGATGTATTCTAGACAATCTCAAGTCTAAATAAGACTTTCCTCCATACAAGCCTCATGTGGTGTCATTTTAATACTTCCATGGTAACTGTTATTATAAGTGAATTCTACAAGTAGAAGATAATCAATCCAACTACCTCTCAGATCTAAAACACACATCTTCAACATATCTTTGAGTATTTAGATCATCCTCTCAGATTGACCATCTATCTGAGGATGAAAAATAGTATACCAATTTTGTCAAAATTGAGAGGTAAACGCCGTACCTCTACCATATGCAATGGACACAGGTATTCCATACAGGCATACAATGTGCTTCATATACAACTTAGCCAACTTAGCTACTGAATACGTGGCTTTCACTGGCCAAAAATTAGTTGACTTGGTCAATCTATTTACAGTCACCCAGATGGAATCATATCTATTATTCAAATGAGGTAATCAACTATAAAATTCGTAGTAATTCTCTTTCATTTCCATCCAGGGTTCAAAAGAGATTGAAGCTTCCCAGAAGGCTTCTGATGTTCAGCTTTCACCGGCTAGCAAATTAAACACTTAGAAATATAATCAGTCACATCCTTCTTCAATCCAACCCACTAGTACTGATCCTAAATACTGTGGTACATCTTGGTAACATCTGGATGTACACTACAAGCTCATTCCATAACTTATATAGAATCTCTTTCTCAAATTACAACATCAACCCTATATAATTAACTTGTACATCTCGTACTAGCAGATCATTCTATGATGAAATGCCATGATGACATGCTATGATGAATGTTATGATGAAATACTGGAATGAAATGTCACGATGAAATATTGTAATGAAATGCTATGATGATATGATGAAATGTTGTAATGGTGTCATATCTTATCCTCTAAAGCTCAAGTAACCCTTGGATTAACGGTCTTCTTCAATAACTAGAAATTGTTCTAACAAACATCTGTTCACTTGAACTTCACATTCTTCTGAGTTAGGCGGGTCATAGGAGCTGCAATTCTAGAGAATTCTGCTCAGATCTCCTATAATTCCCAGCTAAACCTAAAAAATTACAAATCTCAATAGATGTAGTTAGTCAGGGCCACTCAGATACTACTTTGGTCTTTTGTGGATCAACTTGAATACTATCTTTAGATGCCACACGTCTAAGAAAAATAAAACTCTCCACCTAGAGATCACATTTCATGAATTCAGCATAAAGTTGACATTCTCTTAGTGTCTCTAGTATAGTCCTTAAGTGATATACGTGCCCTTTCATTCACTTCGAATATGCTAGTATATCATTAATGAAGACTACTTGTAAACACTCGATTCGATCGGCCCGTGTTAGGGGATAAATTAGGGGTGCTCGGTTTGACCGACCCATTATCAAGCCCAATTATGAGAATGTGAAACTTGGACATGAGGACGAAGCCTGAATCTCTAAGTGGAAAGTGGACTTGAAAACTCAGAAGCCTGCAAAACCCAAAATCCATCCCAACTATCCAATTTCGGCCCGAGCCCACTTGGCCCAGCGCAGGCCCGGGCCCAAGAGGCATCGCCTCAATGCAATGAGGCGATCGCCTCTTGGGCAGCTGCCAATAGGATGATCGCCTCATCACAGAGGCGATCACCTCATCGATGAGGTGTCTCCTCTATGACAACCCACGTGCAGTTGCATTTAATGTAGCTGCAATCATGACAATCAAGTGGCACGGGCCCCACTCTACAGACTTTCTCTTTGCTTGAGGAAAAGACTTTTGGGAAAAGGAAAAAGACTAGGAGAGCTCATGATGGGCTAGGAGGCTTAGGGGGATGGGAAAGTTAAGGGATAAAAGGGAAAAGAGAGAGAATAAAAAAGGAGGAGGAGAGGGAGAGCTAAAAAAAAACACAGAAGGAGAAAGGAGGAGAAGAAGGAAAATGTCTTGAAGGAAGAAAGGAGGTCCACTTTTCCATAAGAGAAGAAGGAAGAAACTTGTGTCAAGGAGAGATATCACATCCTAGCAAGGATCTCAATCAAAACAGCTCTGAGGGCCTCTCATTTTGGTATAAAATCTGCACTTAAACTTGAAATGTTCATCATTTCGTATGTTCTTGCTTGTGTGTAACTGAGTCTTTAGCATATTTTAGGTTTACCTCTAGTGTGTCTTGCTTGATATCTTATTTTATTGATGGACCTTTGAATACTTTTGCATGTAGTTATAGTATGATGAGTGTAGAGTGTGTATATGCATGTTTTGGTTACTTAGAGTAGAAGTTTGTACGTCTTGGGAGTCAGAGCCGACCTAGTGATCAGGCGATGCCTCTTTATAGAGGCGTCGCCTCATCTCAATGAGGTGATCGCCTCTTCAATAAGGCGATCGCCCCATTGACAGGCCTCTAAGTGGCCCTACTTTTGCATGTGATTCACGTCCTTGTGGCATTAAGGCAGGTTCCCCTGTTGATAAGGCGTCACCTCATCGATGAGGCGATCGCCTCATCTCAATGAGGTGATTGCTTCATCAATAAGTCGACCGCCTAATTGACAGGTTTAACTTGTTTCCTGCTTCATTTTGTTATTTATTTATTGTGACGCCTGCTTTAATATGTTCCCTTTTGACCTTAAATATGTCTGTATGATTGCATGATGGTGATTATCTTGATTATTTAATTCTTTCTTTAGTTTATAATGTGAAAACCTCTTTATAGAACCTCTTTGCAAATGTTGTTATATGTGATTCCATTTTTTATAAAAAGAAAGGCTAACCGTGTGTTATTTGCAGGAATTACTTGATAATTTCTGTCATCAAGTAGTCACTTTTGCTAGTTACCTTTTGTATATTGCCGCTCTTATGTTGTTTTTATAGTTTATTTTCGGTATATATCTGTCACGACCCAAACTAGGAGTCATGACCGACGCTAGGAAACGGGAATTCTTTTAAATCCGGAACCCGTAGCAAGCCTTAGAAAATAAAATCATGCAATAATTAAATAAAAGTATGACCAAATTAAAATTTTTCTGAATCAATATATAAAATAAATACTCCAAATCCTTTTATAAATGAATACATATTCGTACAATGTTCAAATACAAATTCTCAGAGTATTTAATATCCAAAAAAAATAATACACTTCTAATATAATAACACTACTACTACAGTTTCTAGAATACAATTTAAAGTTCAGAATATACATTTGCATAAAATAGCCGGGACTGAAGAACATCGGCGAGGAACTCTACAACTAAGGTCTGACGATATGGGATCTCCTAAAAAAATAATTGAGGGGGGGTCAGACCTCACTGAGTGAATTATTATACTATATATACTTGCAAACTAAACCATAACAATCAGGCATTCTTATATATATATGTATATACACACATTTCACACGAATGTCAAACTTTGCTTTTATAAATATACTAAATGTAGAAAATGTTTGTTTTAATTCATGAAGGATCCATAGAACCCTAAATAATAATAACCTCAAACAATCCCATCATCACTCTAGCCATACAGGCTCACTTGATTCCAAATAGAACACTTATTCCAATCTGGACAGAAGACTGGCCCCGAGACACTAAGTTGACCGAGCTCCAACAGTCTGGTTGTCAATGTGATTGGCCCCGAGACACTTGGTCAACCGAGCTCCAGCAATCACACTATCTATCACCTCACATCTCAATCAACCCAATAGATCATTCAATTCACTTATGGATAGTAAACTGGCCCCGATACACTAAGTCAACCGAGCTCCAGCAGTCTGACTGTCAGTGTGATTGGCCCCACAATCACACTATCTAACATACCATTAATCTTAGTTAAATCAATTAAATCAATTATAATCACCCAATTTTAACTCTCACTCAATCCTTATCTATCGTACCGGTACGTACACGGTCTTAGTGCTGCCCACTAGGAAGCACATTCTATTGATATCCTTCACTTAGAATAAATCATTCATTCGAAAAATAATTAATGTAGAACAATATTCATAATAGTAAAACCAACCATATATATATATACCAAAAATATTATAATTTAAATCCCTTTTAAAACATACAATGAAAATGAAAAATTCTAAATAATGCACCCTATATGTAGTGCATATATATACAGTATAATAACTCTCATATTAGCGCTCCATGAGACAAACTCGGTGGGCCTAATCCATTAGGCCTCGATCTCGGCACAGCTAGACAAACAAATGACAACATGAAATCAGAATAAAGTTAACGAAAATTCCAAAGACTCGATCTAGAATTTTAGACACAGATTTAGAATAGAAATTTGACCGGACATCACGTTTTACAAGAATTCTACCAAAAATCCGACAGAACCTCCCTTGTAAAATGGACATCTCTCTACTCAAAGAGTAGAGCCGGTCCTGCAAAGAAATACACTTCAGAATAAACACAGAATTACAACCAAATCCCTCGGTTAGACTCCAAACTACAATTCACCGATTGAGTTTCACAATTCACAGAATATTTATAAAATATCAAAAATTCCCTTATATAATAAAAATACATGTTATAAATCCAAATTACGTAATTAACCCTAAAACATACTAAAAATCAATAAAAACTCATTTATTTAGAAAAATAGTATATTATATATAATTTGAAAATAATTTACGAAAAATAGTTTTAATTAGTTAAAAATACTAAAAATTTGCAGAAATCATTTTTATACCCTAAATAACTATTAAAACCAATTTAATTACATTTTTAACCAATTTAGTGTAAAATTACCAAAATACCCCTATATATATATTCACTATAAATTTTCAAAAATTCACCAAAAATTATATAATTACTCAAAAATTAATTTATCAACATATAATTCAATAATATCAATAAATATACTCAATTTACCAATTTATTTCAATTAAACACATAATTAACCCTATTTTTCAAAATTACATAAACTTAATAAATTCCAATTAAATACATAAAAATTCAAAAAAATTACAAATAAATTTTTATAATTCATTTCAACTCCTATAATCACCATAAAACACAATTTCATAATTTAATTAATTAAGTTTCAAAAATTAGAAAATAATAATAAAATAATCAAAAATTCACAAAAATTAAAATAAATTCCAAAAATTCTAAAAAAATTACAGTATGTAGATTAAGCTTCAAGGAATAAAGTTTGTGAAGGAATTTTTCATGAATCAATCAAATTGAAGCTAAAAAAAATTTGAAACCCAAAATGGCTGATTTGAAGAAATTGAAACCTAAGCAATTCTAGACCAAATCAAGTGAAACAAAGCTTGGAATCACACTCACCAGAGCTCAAGGAGAAGATAGAGACTGACAGCATCAAATTTGGTGGCCGGAAAGTGCTTGGTCGGAGCTAAGTCGATTTTTGGCTCCTTGATGAAAATTCGGCCAAAACTCGCCGGAAAAGAGTGTTTCAAGTGGTGGAAATGGCTAGAGGTGGCGGAGAAAGGCTGAGGGGCATAGTAACAGCAAGAAAACCAGCTTGAAAGTGGCTGGAAATGGTGGAAATGGCATTGGGAAGAAGAAGATGCAGGAGGGGCAAAATCGTAAATAAGGCAACTTTTGTTTTTTTTTTTTAATTAAAATTTGTGTATATATGTATATATATATATGTCCACACTATATTATAGTAATATATATATTCCCACACACAAATAATACTCACCACACAAATATTTTAATATATTTAATAATTTATACACTTAAAATTAATTAATTAATACAAAAATTAAATAATAAAATTAAGGAAATTAATTAAGCTCTAATTAATTTAAATAAATACACATATATACATTTTATTTTAGCATTTTAAAATTATATATGAGTTCATGAAAATTCATAAAACTAGTCAAAATAAATAGTATTAAATTATTTACGTGTCAATTTTCCCGAAAATACAATTCCCGGGAAAATTTTACGTAAAGTACTTAAAATAATATAAAATAATTAAAATTAGCTTTAACCAAATAAAAAACTCATAAAATATCATAAATATATATACAAAAATTATTAACACTGCATATCCCGATGCAGTATAAAAATATTTAAAAACTCGGGATATTACAATGTCTCATTTATTTTTTGTATGTTATTAGTTTATTTAGTTAAAAAAGCGTTGTAATCATTAATCCCTTCCCCTTTTAATTTTGAATGTATGGTTGTAAATTATTATTTATTTTATTTATTGTGTTTTTTGAATGTTAGGACTTAAAGGCATGAAATTGGACTAATATGCAAACTCGGACTTAATTATAAAATCTGGCAATTATTCGAAGGCAATTTTATTACACGTGGTAAATGAGGAAATAATTAAATAATTAAACAATAATAAAATACAAAACACAAACAGAGGCCAACAACAAGGTTGGGCGAGCATTCGAACGCTCATACCCAGTTTCCAAACCCGATCTCTGATGACGGCTTCTGAGAACCTCCGTGGGATCCAGTTGCTATAAAGTGTATCCCGGCTTTTATCCGGGGTGGCGACTCCATCTCCAAATAGGCCCATGACCTATATCGTATTTCCTAGTGGGTCTTGAGCCCACACAGTGCCATGGTTACCACACACTTGGGCGTGCGCTAAACCCCACCGCCTACAGTGGCAACTCCACTGGGGATAAAGAAACTGATTCCAGTGTTTTGCATTTTATCATCTTTAATTATTTTCTTATTTCTTCCTACATTTATGCATTCACTACACATTTTACACACAATGAGCACTTCAGTCCCGAATAAACCCGACAATAGTTAGTACTTCGCTACCTACATTTCACTCAAACCTGGTGGTGGAATATTTGATTATTTTCACTCACGACGCGTACTAATCCACGTTGTTTGACCCTTGAGTGGGGAGACGTATATGGATGTGTATCGTTGTGGGAGCCAAAGCCTTTTTACCCAAGACTCAAGCCCATGTAATGACTTAGCAACTATCCTTAGGAATTTTCCCATATGCATGTGTATTCCTTAAAATAAATCTCGAGCCCATCAATAAGCAGTCCAAAATAAAATGAGCCCCCATGTCCGACCAAAGCCCGTTATAAATAAAATAGTCAACAAAGGCCTATCATGCCTACTCATAACCCATTTCAAATAGGCCTTGACAAATAAGTTTATGGTGCTAAGGATCTGGGCTCATAGAAAGTGGACTCGAGCTTTATTTAAAGGAACCATTACTTGCCTGAATCATTTTGAGAGTTTTCTTGCATACATCGGTTTTGTTATCCCCCGTTGATAATTAAAACCCAGGCCGAAAATCCTAGGACAAGATACTCGCCATCGAATACATGTGTGGGAGAAATAAGGGCAGAAGTTTGCACGTTTAAGTTCCTTGTTTTGATCTTGTATGTTTTTTTGTGTGTGACCTTTTTGTTTCTAAATATACCGGACTTGCATATCATGCATACACGTCATGCATCATTCTAACCGACTGTTTTACAACACTATAGATCCTTCAAGCTCAGCCGGGTGGATCCGAGCTGGTTCAGGTCATTTGGTCAGAAATTCAGAATTAGGAATGGCAGGAGGATTCGATCCAGAGGCATTTAGGGCACGGTGGAAAGAAGAAGTAATAACAGAAACCTAGGCTATGTGTAATATCCCGTGTTTTTAAAATATTTTTACACTGTACCGGGATATACAGTGTTAATAATTTGTGTATATATATTACGATATTTTTACGAGTTAATATGTATTTAAAACCTATTTTTATTACTGTGTATTATTTACAGTGTTTTACGTAAAATTTTCCTGGGACTTGCATTTTCGGGGAAATTTTCACGTAAATAATTTATTATTAATTATTTTAAATATATTTTCGGACTTGCATGAATTCATGCGTATTTTTAAAATACTAAATAAATCCTGTGTGTATATATTTATTTAATTAGGGTTTATTATTACCCTAATATTTTATTAATTATTTATTAGTTTTATTGTTATTTAATTATTTTTATTTAGTATAAATTATTAAAATATTAAATTTAATGTGTGTAAATTAATATTATTTTATTATATAGTATAAAGTATATATATATACACATTATATATCAAAAATCAAGTTTTTTAGAAAATTACCATTTTGCCCCTGACTTCTCTCTTCTCCCTCCCGATCGTTTCCTTGCCGTCCGGTCGCTGCTACTATCGATTTCTCACCGTTGGTGTGCCATCCGGTGTGCCACCACCTTCCCCAGCCTCTTCCGCCGCCTACAGCAGCCATTTCCGGCGCCTGGAAGCCATTTTTGGCCGAACAAGCCGAAAATCAAGCTACCGTCGATCACGCCAATTCCGGCCACCGTTTTTGACACCGCCAGTCTCTTTCTTCTCCTTGAGCTCCGGTGAGTGTGATTCTAGCTTTGGTTTGAGCTAAAATGGTTTAGATTTGCTTAGGTTTCAATTTTTCCAATTCGGTCACATTAGGAATTTTTATTTTTTTGAGCTTTGAATTGGATGATTCATGAAAACTCCCTTCACAAATGTTGATCCTAGTATCTCAATATACATGTATGAATTTTTGTAGAATTTTTGGAGATTTTTTGGATTTTTGGGTATTTTTGAATATTTTAATATTATTTTCTAATTTTCGGAAATTAATTATTTAAATTATTAAATTGGGATTTATGGTTAAATTAGGTGTTGAAATGAATTATAGGAATTTATTTGGAATTTTTATGAATTTCTAAGTATTTATTTTGAATTATTGAAGTTTATGTGATTTTGAGAAATTAGGGGTAAATGTGTTTTTATTTGAATTTAATTGGTTAATTGAGTTTAATTATTGATATTATTGATAAATATGTTGAGAAAATTAATTTTGGATAATTTTATAATTTTTGGTGAATTTTTGAAGTAATTTAAGTATATATATATATATAGGGGTATTTTGGTAATTTTACCCTAAATTGGCTAAAAATGTAATTTAATTGGTTTTAATAGTTATTTAAGGTATAAAAATGATTTCTATAAAATATTTGGAATTTTTAACAAATTAAAACTATTTTTCGTGAATTATTTTCAATTATATATATAATATACGGTTTTACTAATAAAATGAGTTTTTATCGGTTTTTACAGTGTTTTAAGGTTAATTATGTAATTTCTACCTATAAGATGTATTTCTAGGTTTTAAGGATATTTTTGGTATATCTGGAATTATTCTGTGTTTGTGGACCCCGATCGGTGGACTGTAGTTTGGAGTCCGACCGTGGGATTTTGATTGTGCCTTGTGTAGTTTTTCGAAGTGTATTTCCTTGCAGGGTCGGCTGTACTCTTTTGAGTAGAGAGATGTCCATTTTATAGGGGAGGTTCTGCCAGATTTTCGATAGAATTCTCATAAAACGTGATGTCCAGTTGAACCTTAATTTCTGATTCTGTGTTTAATATTCTAGATTGAATTCTAGGATTTCCATTAGGTTTATTCTGATGTCGATTATTTATTGCTTGTTTAGTTGCGCCGAGACCGAGGGCTAGTGGACCAGGCCCGTCGGACCTGTCTCGTGGAGCGCATTAGGTGAGTTACTATACTATATATATATGCTTAGGATGCATGATTTAGAAATGCATGTTTTATGTTGATTAAATATGCATAAATAATTTTATTATTTCTTAAGTTTATATTAAGTATATTTTTGGTTTATTTTTGGTATATATTAAATTATATGCATGTTTTGTAAATAAAATATATTTAAAATGTTTTTAAATATATTTCTAGCTTAAGTTATAATTTGATTGAATTCATTTGACATATATATACTCGAAATATACCTGGTTTACTTTTGGTATATTTCCGGTATATATATGATTTATATTGAAATTCAATTAAATTCATGCATCATTTATTTTTGTGAATGAATGTTTATATTTAATGATGAAGGATATCGATAGAACATGCTACCTAGTGGGCAGCACTAGGACCAAGTACGTACCGGTACACCTATAGCTTTAGGCTATATTACTAACTATTTGTGGATATTGATTTGGATATGATTATTTGATATGTGAGATGTGGTTTGGGTGTGATTGCTGGAGCTCGGTTGACCAAGTGTCTCGGGGCCAATCACACAGGCAGTCAGACTGCTGGAGCTCGATTGACTTAGTGTCTCGGGGCCAGTCTACTGTCTAAATGGATTAAGTGGATATATTTAGATTAAGTGAGCCTGTATGGCTAGAGTGTTGTCTAACACTATTTCCGAGGTTGCAATATTCTAGGGTTCTATGTGATCCTTTATAAACTAGGATTTTCAATAAAATATATAAAAATGATTTTCTGCATCTGTGTGAAATTGCCTGTATATATATATTAGATATATATATACTGTTGATTGTATGCATTATCACTTAGTGTGTATGTATATATATTATAGTAATTCACTCAGTGAGGTCTGACTCCCCTCCGTTGACTATTTTCAGGAGAGTCAACTTCTTCAGACCTCAGTAGCAGGTCGATATGCCGGATTTCTTCCACCCCGGCTTCTTTGTGTAAATTATCTACTTGAGTCTTATTTATTTTATCTAGACACTGCAGTAGTTGTGAATTAAAGTATTGGGTTTCATGTATTTTATTTAAAGAGATGTAATATATTGAAACTGGATTGTATTAAAGAGATTTTATATATGTGATGAGATTTGAGTTAAATCCAGTGATGAAAATGTTATTATGGTATTTAAGATTTTTATTTCCACTGTATATATATATATTACTGTTATTGTTACTATTGCATGTTTTATTTTATTTTTAGGCTTGCTACGGGTTCCAGATTCGAAAGAATTCCCGTTCCCTAGCGCCGGTCATGGCCCCTGTTTTGGGTCGTGACACTATGATGAGAGAAATGATGGGGGAGATTACTAAGCTTATCAGAGAAAGTCAGCCAACACAGTAACCCAATGCATCGCCAATCGATCCGGTCGACCTTGATGAGGAAATACCAATTAGGGGAAGGGAAGAAGACGATGTAACAGTATTGGCCAATCCGATGAATCAGAGAAATATCATCCAAGCTAAGGATATGGGTCAGACTGAGTGGGCTAAGAATATGACTAGAGTGATGAACCAGATGCAAGTAATGATGAAGGAGAAGGGTATGGTCGCCCCCCCTAGATTACGATCTGAATTTGGAAAAGGGTGATGAACCGCTGCCTCTTAAGTTTAAATTCCTAGACATAAAGAAGTATACTGGAGCTGAGGATCCCCATTTGCATTTGAAACAATATGTAACATACATGAAGGTTATTGAGCTAACTGAGAGCCAAATTGTTAAGCAGTTCCCTGTTTCATTGGAAGGAGTGCCAATTTGTTGGTATTACACCTTGGAACTGCATGTTCAGTCAGACTGAAAAGAATTGTTCGCTGCCTTTGTCAAGCAATATGATCTCAATGTTCAACTAAAGGTGTCTTTGAGAGATCTACAAAATACTAAACAGAACTTTAGTGAGCCTTTTGCCGATTACCTAACTCATTGGAGGGGAAAGTTGTCCTTAATGAAGCACAGGCCTGCTGAGTTCGACCAGTTGGTCTTGGCAATAGAAGGGTGTGTTCCCGCATTGTCTAGGAAATTGAGGGATTTGGGGATCAGGAATTTTGAAGAATTATATAGGTTTGGGGTCTAGAAAGAATCAGATTTGGTTCAAGAGAGGAAGTTCTTCGGAAGAGGTTCTGAGGGCAAAGAGGGGGTCAGCTCAAGCAGTAACATTTAGATTCACGCTATTTGACCACCGAGCAGTAATGTACAAGTCAGTGCAATCAGACAACCTCGGAGATTTTCTAATCTGGGACATCCTATGTCTAAAGTCCTCAATAAGCTCATTGAGAAGAACTTGCTACGACCTTTGCCTTCACAACAACCCTGTAATATCCCGCGTTTTTAAATATTTTTATACTGCATCAGGATATGCAGTGTTAATAATTCTTGTATATAATATTGATATTTTATGAGTTTGATATTTAATTAAAGCTAATTTTAATTGTTTTATATTATTTTAAGTACCTTACGTAAAATTTTCCTAAGAATTCTATTTTCAGGGAAATTTTCACATAAATAATTTAATATTAATTATTTTAAGTAGATTTACACATTTGCATGAACTCATATATATTTTTAAAAGTGTTAAAATAAAGTATATATGTGTATTTATTTAAATTTAATTAGGGTTTAATTAATTACCCAAATTTTTATTATTTATTATTAGTTTAATATTATTTAATTATTTTTTTTAGTGTATAAATTATTAAATATATTAAAATATGTGTGGAAATTTATATTATTATAATATATAGTGTAATAATACATATACATACATATATATATATACATATTATAGTGTTAAAATAAATTTTTTTTGGCAAATTACCATTTCGCCCCCGACTCCTCCTCCTTCTTCCCCGATCATCCGATCACCCAACCACCATCTATTATGCCGTTCTCTTATCGTCGGAGTGCCTCCCGACGAACCACCATCGTCCTCAGCCTGTTTCTCATAGCATTTAGGCTTCATTACTAACCATTTGTGGATATTGATTGGATTTGATTATTGGTTGTGTGAGATATGATTTAGGAGTGTGATTGCTGCAGCTCAGTTGACCAAGTGTCTCAGGGCCAATCACACTATCAGTCAGATTGCTGGAGCTCGATTGACTTAGTGTCTCGGGGCCAGTCTACTGTCTAAATGGAACAAGTGAATATATTGGAATAAGTGAGCCTGTATGGCTAGAGTGTTGTCTAACACTGTTTTAAGGTTGCGATTTTTCTAGGGTTCTATTTGATCCTTCATAAACTGTGATTTTCAATAAAAATATATTAAATGATTTTTATTGCATTTGTGTGTAATTGCTTGTGTACATACATATTATATATACTTTTGACTGTGTGCATTGGCATTTAGTATGCATGTATATATATTATAGTAATTCACTCAGTGAGGTCTGACTCCCCTCCGTTGACTATTTTTCAAGAGAGTCATCTTCCTCAAACCTCAATAGTAGGCCTGTACGCCGAATTTCTTCCGCTCTGGCTTCTCTATGTAAACTGCTCACTTGAGTTTTATTTTATATTCTAGGCACTGCAGTAGTCATAAAATTGTTAAAAGATATTGTATTAAATTTGTATGAGTTATGTATTTTAAGAATTTGAGTTGGATTTGTATTAAAAGTTTATTTATATATGAGATGAGGATTTGATTTAATCTCATTTGGTGGAAATATTATTTTGATATTTATGATTTTATTTCGTTGCATAATATTTTACTTAAATGTGTTGTTATTATTTCTATTGCATGTTTTATTTTATTTTAGGCTTGCTACGGATTCCGGATTTGAAAGAATTCCCGTTCCCTAGCGCCGGTCATGGCCTCTATTTTGGGCCGTGATAAAGTTGGTATCATAGCGGAGTTTTGTGTCAGGGCTTAGTTGTGTGATTCGTGGCCCTAGTTTTCAAGTTGTGTTTTCTTTTGGTAACTACTGCAGTGAATAGGCTCGAGTATGTCTTGATAAGTATTCTTTGCTTTAATTTTCTGTGTTATTCTTCCATTGTCTATTTTGTCTGAATCATTATGTTGTCTTTTTAGAATGAGGAGGCGAGTGCATGTCGCTCCATCGGTCGTTGAGGCCAAGGATGATGAATCTTTTCAGGATGAGGTTTTACCTCCTGAGCAGCCAGTTAGACGTAAAGGTCATGGCAGAGGTAGACCTTGAGGAGCGGCAGGTCGCCGTAGGCAGAGAGAGTTACAGGACGAGGAGCCTATAGAGCCTGAGTTTGATGTTCCTATGCCTCCAGTTGTTCAGCCTGCCTATCAGTAGGGTATGTCTGACCCTGAGGCAGCTCTGTTCTATGCCAGAGTTGGCAGGATTACATTTGATGGGACTTCTGATCCGTTACACTTTTTGCATACAATTGAGACTTGGACTCGGACTGCTCACATCGAGTACCAGTGGATTATGATTGTTGAACCGTCTAGCGAGGGACCAGCCCTAGACTGGTTTATTCAGATGATCCAGCCCTATATGATGACGATGACCTGGGCTCAGCTTCGAGAGCGATTTATGAGGAGATTCTATCCAGAACCTCTCCGTATAAGCTATCGTCTCCGATTGACCAGCATTTCTCATGGTGATCGATATGTAAAGGAGTACACCTGAGAGCTTCTCCGG
Organism: Mallotus nudiflorus; assembly: GCA_947683625.1. Taxonomy (NCBI): domain Eukaryota; kingdom Viridiplantae; phylum Streptophyta; class Magnoliopsida; order Malpighiales; family Euphorbiaceae; genus Mallotus; species Mallotus nudiflorus. The sequence continues at coordinate 2,008,469 of CANTUR010000560.1, forward strand.
TTGGGTAGATATGCAGAGGATCTGATGTGAGACCAGTACTTCGCAGTCACTATATATGTCACCGGATTGGGTTCAACATTTGCTGGTATGCCTACAGTAGGCCTTACTCTGGAGTCTGTGATTGAGTTGGCCAAGGAGATTAAGCTGAGGCTAGTTAGGCAGGGAGCGATGCCTAATTACTACCAACTGGGACTTCAGTCGAGTGGATTGTAGACTACTTCGTACTCGAGTTTTCATGTTGGGTCGAGTAGTCAGTAGCGAGGTCCGACTCGGCAAAGTCAAAGGCAGCAGCAGCGAGTGCATTGGAGCAGTAGACATGGCCGTGGAGGTCAGTATAGGTCGTTCAGATTTGGGTCAGGTGCTTCGAGCAGCAGCAGTGGTCGTAGTTCTGGATCCGTTGCTAGTGTATGCCAGACCTATGGTAGAGTCCATCAGGGACCATGTTATCTGACACCATTGACATGCTTCAGATGCGGGCAGACATGACATTATGCCATATCGTGTCCTTACTTCGAGTATCAGCAGCCGCAGATTCCACGATTTCCACAGCAGTCGATTACTAGTGCTACACCAGTTCCATCTCAGTTACCTCCAACCCAGCATCAGAGTTCCACTCAGCTTGTTCCATAACAGAGTCATGGTAGAGGTACTAGAGGAGGTTCCAGAGGTGTTGGCCAGGCTTCTACCAGTTAGCAGGGAGGTCAAGGACAGGCCAGAGTCTTCAACCTTACTCAGTAGGATGCTCAGGCATCTAATGCAGTCGTGGTAGGTATTGTTTCTATTTGTTACCTAGATGCATGGGTTTTTTTTTTATCCTGGTGCCACACATTCGTTTGTTTCTCCCATTTTTGCTTCTAAGTCTTGTTGGCAAGCTTTGAGGATGGCTTTTCCTTTGTCCGTTGCCACTCCTCTGAGTGATTCCTTGGACACCAATATTGTTCTTTCTGGTTGTCCAGTTCTCGTGGGAGGTAGAGAATTATCTGCTGATTTGATCATGTTGGATGTGATGGAGTTTAAAGTTATTCTGGGAATGGACTGGTTATCTCAACACTATGTCGTGGTAGATTGTAGCAATAAAGAGGTGACGTTCAGAATTCCTGATGAAGAAGATTTTAAGATTGTGGGTGATAGGAGTTCAACACCTCAGAATCTTATTTCTGCTATTATGGCTAGGAAGTTGTTGATGAAAGGTTGTCAGGGATATTTGGCATTGGTCAGGGATACTTCAATGGAGAAGTTGTCACTCACAGATGTTCCTGTTGCCTGTGAGTTTCCTGATGTTTTTCCTGAGGAGTTGCCAAGTTTACCACCTCATAGAGAGATTGAATTCTGTATAGATGTGGTTCTAGGTACTACTATATCTATTCCACCCTACAGAATGGCTCCTGTAGAGTTGAAAGAGTTGAAGGAGCAGTTGCAAGAGTTGTTGGATAAGGGTTTCATCAAACCCAGTGTTTCTCCTTGGGGTGCACTAGTCCTGTTTGTGAAGAAGAAGGATGGTACCTTGAGACTGTGCATTGACTACAGAGAGCTGAATAAGGTGACAGTGAAGAACAAGAATCCTCTTCCGAGGATAGATGACTTGTTTGATCAGCTACAGGGTGCACAGTTCTTTTCCAAGATTGATCTGAGGTCAGATTAGTGAAGCCGATGTTCCTAAAACAGCATTCCGCACTAGATATGGCCATTATAAGTTTCTAGTGATGTCTTTTGGTTTAACTAATGCACCAGCATCTTTTATGGACTTGATGAACAAGGTATTTAGACCATATGTAGATCAGTTTGTGGTAGTCTTCATTGATGATATACTGGTTTATTCAAGGAGTATGGAGGAGCATGTATATCACTTGAGGATTATACTGCAGACACTGAGAGATCATTAGCTTTATGCTAAATTCTCAAAGTGTGATTTCTGGATAGAGAGTGTTTCTTTTCTTGGACATGTGGTGTCTAAATAAGGTATCCAGGTTGATCCACAGAAGATTGAAGCAATGTCTGAATGGCCTAGACCGACTTTTGTTACTGAGATTCGGAGTTTTTTGGGTTTAGCCGGGTATTATAGGCGGTTTATGCAGGATTTTTCTAGAATTGCAGCCCCTATGACTCGCTTGACTCAAAAGAATGTTAGATTCGAGTGGTCAGAAGCTTGTGAGAATAGTTTTCAGTTGTTGAATGAGAAATTGACCACAACCCCAGTGTTAGCTTTACCTAATAGTGTGGATAAGTTCACAGTTTATTATGATGCCTCTAGAGTTGGCCTTGGTTGTGTATTAATGCAGAATGGTAAGGTGATAGCCTATGCTTCAAGGCAGTTGAAGAAGCATGACCAGAACTATCCCACCCATGACCTTAAAATGGCTGTAGTGATCTTTGCTCTGAAGATTTGGAGACATTATCTGTACGGGGTAACTTGTGAGATTTTTACTGATCACAAGAGCTTTAAGTACATTTTCCAGCAGTGAGATCTGAATCTGAGGCAGAGGAGATGGTTAGAATTGTTGAAAGATTATGACTGTGAGATCTTATATCATCCGAGTAAAGCTAATGTGGTAGCAGATGCCTTGAGTAGAAAGTCCTCAGGCAGTCTTGCTCACATCAGTGTTAAGAGGAGACCGTTGATCCAAGAGTTTCATCTGTTGGTAGATCAAGGTCTGATGATGAAGATCAGTAGGTCAGGTGGACTGCTAGCTCAATTTAAGGTACGATTTGTACTGAGGGATAGGATTAAAGTAGCTCAGAGCCGAGATCCTATTCTAGAAGAGCTTGCAGAGAATGTTCGAGCAGGGAAGTTTACTGATTTCACACTCGATGATGATGGTGTGTTGTGGATCAGTGGTAGATTGTGTGTTCCTGATGTGGATGATTTGAGAGAAGAGATCCTAGAGGAAGCACGTTCTATAGCTTATAGCGTACATCCGGGTGTCACTAAGATGTACCACAGTATCATAGACTTATACTGGTGGGACGGACTGAAGAAGGATGTCACTGATTATATTGCCAAGTGTTTGACGTGTCAGCAAGTGAAAGATGAACATCAGAAGCCTTCTGGGAAGCTTCAACCTCTTCCTATTCCTGAGTGGAAGTGGGAAAGGATAGCTATGGATTTTGTGGTAGGTTTACCTCGTTCTAAGGATGGATACGATTCCATCTGGGTGATAGTTGATAGGTTGACGAAGTCTGCACATTTCTTGCCTGTGAAAGCCACCTATTCTATAGCTAGATTGGCGAAGCTATATGTAAAGCATATTGTGTGTCTTCATGGAGTACCTATGTCCATTGTGTCAGATAGAGGTTCAGTGTTTACTTCTCATTTTTGGTAGAAGTTGCAAGAAGCGATGGGCACTAGGTTGGATTTCAGTACTGCTTTTCACCCTCATACAGATGGTCAGTCTGAGAGGACGATCTAGACACTGGAAGATATGTTGAGGATGTGTGTTCTGGATTTGGGAGGTAGCTGGGATGATCATTTGCCACTCATTGAGTTCGCATATAATAACAACTACCATAGCAGTATTGGCATGGCACCGTATGAGGCATTATATGGAAGGAAGTGTAGATCCCCTTTAAGTTGGGATGAGATTGGTGAGAGAGCTTTGACTGGACCTGAGATGGTTCAGGATGCTGCAGAGAAAGTCGTCATGATTAAACGCAGATTAGAGACCGCAGTTAGCAGGCAGAAGAGCTATGCGGATCCTAGGCGCAGAGAAGTGGAGTTTTAGGTTGGAGATTTTATTTTTCTGAAGGTATCTCCAATGAAGGGTGTTATGAGATTTGGTAGGAAGGGTAAGTCGGCACCGAGATATATCGGACCGTTTGAGATTCTGGAGAGAATTGGCACTGTTGCATATCGGTTGGCTTTGCCTCCGAGTATGTCACAAGTGCATCCGGTGTTTCATCTCTCGATGCTGAGGAAGTATATCTCAGACCCTTCACACGTGTTGCAGCCCGACATTGTAGAAGTGAGTGAAGATTTGACATTTGTGGAAGAACCTATGGCGATCGTTGACTATCAAGTTCGACAATTGCGGTCGAAGTAGATTCCGATGGTCAAGGTTTTGTGGCGTAGCAACATAGTTGAGGAGCATACGTGGGAGACTGAAGCTAAGATGCGAGCTTCTTACATATAACTCTTCCTTTGTTGATCTTGTGATCATTTTCTTTCTGGAATTTGGGGATGAATTCTTGTAAGGGGGGAAGACTGTAATATCCCGCATTTTTAAATATTTTTATACTGCATCAGGATATACAGTGTTAATAATTCTTGTATATAATATTGATATTTTATGAGTTTGTTATTTAATTAAAGCTAATTTTAATTGTTTTATATTATTTTAAGTACCTTACGTAAAATTTTCCTAAGAATTCTATTTTCGGGGAATTTTTCACGTAAATAATTTACTATTAATTATTTTAAGTAGATTTACGCATTTTCATGAACTCATATATATTTTTAAAAGTGTTAAAATAAAGTATATATGTGTATTTATTTAAATTTAATTAGGGTTTAATTAATTACCCTAATTTTTATTATTTATTATTAGTTTAATATTATTTAATTATTTTTTTAGTGTATAAATTATTAAATATATTAAAATATGTGTGTGGTGTATATTTAATATGTGTGGAGATTTATATTATTATAATATATAGTGTAATAATACATACATATATATATATATATTATAGTGTTAAAATCAAAATTTTTTGGCAAATTACCATTTCACCCCCGACTCCTCGTCCTTCTTCCTCGATCACCCGATCACCCAACCACCGTTTTTCACCCCGTTCTCTTGCCATCGGAGTGTCTCCCGGTGAGCCACCATCGTCCTCAGCCTATTTCGCCACCAGCAGAGCCCGTTTTCGGTGTCGGGAAGCTTGTTTTGGCCGGAGAAGCTGAAACTCTTCTCAATGTCGATCAAGCTGATTCCGGCCACCATTTTTGACACCACCAGTCTCTATCTTCTCCTTGAGCTCCAGTGAGTGTGATTCCAAGCTTTGTTTCACTTAAAATGGTCTAGATTTGCCTAGGTTTCGATTTTGCAATTTCGGCCTATTACGGTTCTTGATTTTTTTGAGCTTTAATTTGATTGATTCATGAAAAATTCCTTCACAAATGTTGTTCCCCTTAGCTTAATCTTCATTTTTGAATTTTTTTAGAATTTTTGGAATTTATTTTGATTTTTGGGTATTTTTGAATATTTTATTATTATTTTCTAATTTTCGAAAATTAATTAATTAAATTATGAAATTGTGTTTTATGGTAATTATAGGTGTTGAAATGAATTATAGAAATTTATTTGGAATTTTTTTGAATTTTAACGTATTTATTTTGAATTTAATTAGTTTATGTAATTTTGAGAAAATAGGGTTAATTGTGTTTTTAGTTGAAATTAATTAGTTAATTGAGTTTAATTATTGATATTATTCATAAATATGTTGAGAAAATTAATTTTGTGCAATTATATTATTTTTGGTGAATTTTTGAATTAATTTTAGTATATTTATATATATAGGGGTACTTTGGTAATTTTATCCTAAATTGGCTAAAAATATAATTAAATTGGTTTTAATAGTTATTTAGGGTATAAAAATGATTTCTACAAATTATTTAGTATTTTTAACTAATTAAAACTATTTTTCATAAATTATTTTCAATTATATATATAATATACGATTTTTCTAATAAAATGAGTTTTTATCAGTTTTTACTGTGTTTTAGGGTTAATTACGTAAATTCTACTTATAAAATGTATTTTTAGTATACAAGGGTATTTTTGGTATTTTGTGAATATTCAGTGAATTGTGGATCTCGGTTGGTGAACTGTAGCTTGGAGTTCGACTGAGGGGTTGTGATTCTAATTCAGTGTTTATTTTTTGAAGTGTGTTTCTTTGTAGGGCCGACTCTACTCTTTGAGTAGAGAGATGTCCGTTTTACTGGGGAGGTTCTGTCGGATTTTCGATAGAATTCTCGTAAAATGTGATGTCTGGTCGAATTTTGATTTAAATCTGTGTCTAGTAATCTAGATCGAGTCTTTAGAATTTCTGTAGATGTATTCTAATATTCTGTGGTCGTTTGCTTATTTAGTTGCACTAAGACCGAGGCCTAGTGGACCAGGTCCATCGGACCCATCTCGAGGAGCGTACTAATTGTGAGTTACTATTCTATATATATATGCTTTAGGGTGCATGATTTTAGAAATCTATGTTTTATTTTGACTAGAAATGCATAATGGTATTAATTAGTACTTGAGTTTATTTTAGTTTACTTTTGGTTTATTTTTGGTATATCTTAAACTATATGCATGTTTTATTAATGAATTATGTTTAAAATGTTTTTAAGTATATTTCTAGTTTATTTTGTAATTTAATTGGATTTATTTGACGTATATATACTCGAAATATACCTGGTTTACTTTTGGTATATTTCTAGTATATATATGGTTATTGTTGCTATTATATTTAAATTCATGCATCATTTATTCTTATGAATGTATATTTTATATTTCAATGAAGGATATCAATAGAACGTGCTACCTAGTGGGCAGCACTAGGACCGAGTACGTACCGGTACGCTGATAGCATTTAGGCTTCATTACTAACCATTTGTGGATATTGATTGGATTTGATTATTGGTTGTGTGAGATATGATTTGGGAGTGTGATTGCTGGAGCTTGGTTGACCAAGTGTCTCGGGGCCAATCACACTAACAGTCAGAGTGCTGGAGCTCGGTTGACTTAGTGTCTCGGGGCCAATCTACTGTCCAAATGGAACAAGTGAATATATTGGAATAAGTGAGCCTGTATGGCTAGAGTGTTGTCTAACATTGTTTTGAGGTTGCGATTTTTCTAGGGTTTTATTTGATCCTTCATAAACTGTGATTTTCAATAAAAATATATTAAATGATTTTTATTGCATTTGTGTGTAATTGCTTGTATACATACATATTATATATACTTTTGACTGTGTGCATTGGCATTTAGTATGCATGTATATATATTATAGTAATTCACTCAGTGAGGTCTAACTCCCCTCCGTTGACTATTTTTCAGGAGAGTCATCTTCCTCAGACCTCAGTAGTAGGCCTGTACGCCAGATTTCTTCTGCTCCGGCTTCTCTATGTAAACTGCTCACTTGAGTTTTATTTTATATTCTAGGCACTGCAGTAGTCATAAAATTGTTAAAAGATATTATATTAAATTTGTATGAGTTATGTATTTTAAGAATTTGAACTGGATTTGTATTAAAAGTTTATTTATATATGAGATGAGGATTTGATTTAATCTCATTTGGTGGAAATATTATTTTGATATTTATGATTTTATTCCGTTGCATAATATTTTACTTAAATGTGTTGTTATTATTTCTATTGCATGTTTTATTTTATTTTAGGCTTGCTACAGGTTCCGGATTCGAAAGAATTCTCGTTCCCTAGCGCTGGTCATGGCCCCTATTTTGGGTCGTGACAAACCCTTGCCTGGAGTCAACCCAAAGCTTTTCTGTAAATTCCACCAAACCATCGGGCATGACACAGACAACTGCACCCGGTTAAAGCATGAAATCCAAGATTTGATAGACTCAGGTAAAATCACTGACCCATAAAACAGAAAACCAAACACTCAAACCAACCCATTACCCAATTACCGAAATGTACCACCTCCTAACCCATCCATTCTAATGGTCAACTCTGGCTTAACAGAAGAACAAGTCCTAAACTCCTTCATTGATGTCTCTCGTAATTCCCAACACACTGAGCCTGAAAACTTGAGAACAAGCAAACAACCCACAGAGTTACAGATACAAGTCTTAGACGTATGGGGTTCTGATGATGAAAGCAAGGAACAAGTTGACCTATGGGACAATGAGGGGTGTGAACCAAATCAGTATGTGGGAAAGGTTGAAGAAAAGGAAAAAGGAACCGAGGTTACCAAGACGGGACCCGAAAAGGCAAGAAGTGCAGGGAAGGGAAATGGGGTAGAACAAAGCAGAGAGACCATTGCCAGTGTTTGAGAGTTACTCATGCATTCTAGGGATCACAGGGAAGCCCTAGTCTTGGCACTAGACCAAAGAAAAATTTCTACTGATTCCACCCCAGAACAGATGGTTCAGTCCTTGACAGAAACTCCTCAAGGAATGATAACGTTTTCTAATGACGATTTACCTCTAGAAGGGAGGGATCACCATAAAGCTCTATTTATCAAAGCCGAAGTAAAAGGGAAGATGACCTACTGTATGATGGTTGACAATGGTTCTGCCATCAATGTGTGTCCATTGAAGATTTTGCCAAAACTAGGGTTGACGATAGTTGACCTAAAGCCTTCTGAGGTGGTTATCAAGGCTTATGATGACACCAAGAGATCCGTGGAAGGAACTTTCAAGGCGTTAGTCAGAACGAGGCCTATAGAAGTTTGGGTTGACCTGCATGTGCTTGATATCCTACTAACCTTTGCCATTTTATTGGGAAGGCTATGGTTTCACCCCCTGGGTGGCGTCCCATCCACTGTCCATCAAAAGGTTAAGTTTCCACATGAGGGAAGGGTTATTACCATCTCGGCCGAAACTGAAGTCGCCATAGCCGCACTGAAGTTGATCCCTAAAGAGATTTCCCTCAGCCCTAGTTTTGAAGTCTACATGATCTACGAAGATGAGATGGATGAAAGGGTTCTAAGAATGATGTGCAATATGAAATTTCTACCGGCATAGGGTTAGGAAAAAATCAGAGCGGACCTTTAGAGTTTGTGGGAAGCAAGGTACCTGTTCTAAAGCATGGGCTAGGATTCAACAAGGTTGATGAAGCAGGGAAGGAAAGGGGTTTGTTAGACCAGTCTGAAGAAAAGGTAAGGGAGACCATGACTAGAAAGAAAACTCTATGGGAAACCTTTGTAAAGGAAGGCACTGGGCAACCGTACAGTGGGACCCCAGAGCCTCTCCTAATGGCTGGGGAAGTTATCCCAGGATTTGAGATTTTTGTAGAATTTATGAACAAAACTGGGGAAGCCGCTATCAAAAAGGCCCCTACTGAGGAGCTGGTATTGGCTGAAAAGGAGTCTAAAGAGGATGAAGCTACTTCAGGGTAGAAGGGCATTAATGATCGGAATGAAGACCTAGACTTTGAAACCCACATCCTCAATTCCATCGTAGATACCTTTTATGATGACTTTGATGTCTCCCTAGCTTCTCTGTTTGAAACTGATGATCTTTTCTTTTCAAAAGTGAATGCAATGAAATCTGAATTTGCTTATTTGTGCAATGGGTTTCCTAATGGTTATTCTGTTTGTGATGATCATTTCATGCATATGTTTGACATTAATTCCATGCAAACCGAATCATTTAATTTAGGCACAGACGATAATCTTAAAAATATACTGCTAGCTTCTGGTTTAACTCATGGTGAGAGAGAAAAAATGGAAGAAATCTTAAAAAAGAGATAAAAAGTATTTGCTTGGGGTTATGAAGACATGCCCAGAATCGACAAGGAGATCTCAGAACACAGAATCCCCACATACCCCCACATAGCACCAATAAAGCAGAAGCAAAGGAGGCTAAGGCCAGAATGGGCTCTCTTGGTTGAGGAAGAAGTTGAAAAGTAGTTGAAGGCGAAGTTTTTAGAAGTGGTAGAGGACACTCAGTGGTTAGAAAATATAGTCCCAGTTCCTAAGAAGGATGGAAGGGTCAGAGTGTATGTGGACTATCGAGATTTGAATAAAGCCTGCCCTAAGGATGACTTTCCCCTGCCGCATATTGACACATTGATCGATAGTGCGACTTCCAATGCAATGTACTCTTTTATGGATGGATTTTCAGGGTATAATCAGATCATGATGGCAGTAATGGATAGATCAAAGACATCATTCATCACCGAATAGGGTGTGTATTGTTATGAAGTGATGCCCTTCGGGTTGAAGAAGGGAGCCATTTATCAGAGGATGGCGACTACCTTGCTACACGATATGATCCATAAAGAGGTCAAGGTGTATGTGGATGATATGATGGTGAAGTCTATAACTAGGGAAGGACATTTTGAAGCACTGAGCAAGTTTCTGGCTAGAGCAAAAAAGTATAATCTCAGATTGAACCCAAAGAAGTGTCTTCGGGGTCACGTCTGGGAAACTATTAGGGCACATTGTCAGCCAGAGAGGAATTGAAGTGGACCTGAATAAGATCAGAGCAATCAAGGATATGCCCACACCAAAGAATGAAAAAGAGGTTCGAGGGTTTCTGGGGTGCTTACAGTATGTTAGCAGATTCATAGCCAAACTAACAGCCATTTGTGACCCTATTTTTAAGCTTCTGAGGAAAGACCAACCTGTTGTATGGAACGAGAAGTGCCAGTAGGCTTTTGAAACCATCAAGGATTATCTGATGAATCCCCCTGTCTTACAACCATTGAGACCAGGTAAATTCTTAATCCTATATCTGGCAATTGAAAAGGATGCAATAGGGGCGATGCCAGCATAGGAAGGTGAAGGGAAAACAAAGTATGTTGTATATTACCTGAGTAAGAAGCTTCTACCCTACAAAGCTGCTTATAGTTTAGTAGAGAATACTTGTCTAGCAGTGATTTAGGCAACGAGGAAACTCCGACACTACTTCCAGTCATATAAGGTGCAAGCAGTTTCTAAACATGATCCCCTTCGGTACCTCCAACAGACCCTATCTCTTACCGAAAAATTGGCTAGGTGGCTTGTTTTGCTCATAGAGTTTGATATAGAGTATACGACCAAAAAGACAATAAAAGGGAGAGTAGTAGCAGACTTCTTAGCACAAGGCCCGGTCGGGGACACCTAAGAATGGAAGCTGGAGTTCCCTGACGAGCATTTAGGGGCGATAGACATACAAGATTGGGAAATGTACTTTGACGGAGCTGTTAACAACAATGGAGCTGGGATAGGAGTGATTTTGGTTATGCCAGAAGGAGAAATGATCCCAATGGCAAAAAGGCTCGAATTTGAAGCAACCAATAACCAAGCAGAATATGAAGCCTGCATCTTTGGCTTAGAAGCATTGCGTAGTGCAGGGGCAGAAAATGTCACTGTCTACGGGGATTCCATGCTGGTTATAAAACAAGCCACCAAAGAATGGGAAATAAAAGAAGACATATTATGGCTGTACTAGGAACACTTGACCACCATTCTGTGCTCCTTCACACAATGTAAATTCGTCTATTTGCTAAGGGAAGAAAACCAGGTAGCTGATGCCTTAGCAACACTAGCCTCTATGTGGGAAAGTGGGAAACAACCAGAGGCCAGACCCTTGATTCTCACAAAGTCTCAAGCCCCCAGTTATGAAGAGGTGATAGTAACGCCAGTTGATGTCACTGAGAAACCTTAGTTTTATAATTTACAAAAGTATTTGGAAACTGGGCAGTTCCCTGATGACGCTAATAAGAAAGAAAGGATATCCCTACAAATGTTGTCTCAGCAGTTCATAAGCCATGGGGGGATGTTATACAAAAGAATGCTAGTCAAGGTACACCTCAGATGTGTCGACAAGGATGAAGGTTAGAAGCTTATGGAAGCAATTCATGAAGGGGTGTGTGGGCCACACATGAATGGGATTGTCTTAGCAAAGAAAATAGCCCGCTAGGGGTATTTTTGGTTCACTATGGAAGCGGATTGTGTTGGATTTATGAAGAAATGTCACATTTGCCAAACATATGGTGATGTTAACCACCTACCGTCTATGGAACTTCAAGGAATGACATCTCTTTGGCCATTTGCTATATGGGGGATTGACAATATAGGGGAGATAAGGCCAAAAGCAACTAATGGTCATTGGTACATCATCGTAGCCATTGACTACTTCTCCAAGTGGGTTGAGGCTGAATCTTATGCTACCGTGGGGGCGAGGCAGATGTCGAGATTCATCGAAAAGAACATAATCTGCAGGTATGGTCTGCCACACCATATAGTCATAGACAATGGTGTTCAGTTTCGAACAGAGATGGCCATGCTACTAAAGGACTATAAGATTGAGCACTACAGATCATCTCCATATAGGCCATAGGCAAACGGATCGGTAGAAGCAATAAATAAGAATATGAAGAAGATTTTGGCTAAGATGCTGGAAAATTATCGAGATTGGGCTGAATACTTACAATTCGCATTATGGGGGTACCAAACTACTGCTAGAACCTCGACAGGGGTCACTCCATACTCCTTAGTTTATGGGTGTGAAGTAGTTTTGCCCATAGAGGTCGAGATAAGGTCATTGAGAGTCCTTCTGGAATCTAAACTCCCCGAGTATCAGTGGGTCAAAAGTCAGTTGGCTCAGTTGACACTGTTGGACAAAAAGAGGATGAAAGCTATGTATCATTCTCAGCTGTATCAGAGAAGGATAGCCTATGCCTACAATAAGAAGATCAAGCCAGGCAAGATTCGAGAGGGGGATCTGGTGTTGAAACTTACAAGATCAGTCATGACTGATCCTCGAGGAAAGTTTAAGCCTAACTGGGAGGGACCGTATCTAGTAAAGAAGTTATTTTTAAAGGGCGCTGCCATTTTGTTTGACATGGGGGGAAACGAGTTCAAGGAACCTATCAACCTAGACAAACTTAAGAAATACTTTCTGTGAAAAGTCTCGCTAGGGAGAAAACCTCGAAAAGAGGCTATCTAGGCAAAATTAGAGACCAAAAAAAGAAAGAAAAGAAAAAAGGAGTCTTGCTGGACTGAAAACCTCGAAAGAGGCAGTCTAGGAAAAAGTTAAGGACATATAAAAGGGGAGAGAGAGGCACAAAATGGTTAGTTGGAAAACTTGCAAGGGCAAGCCAACTAATGACATGAGATGTACCAAAAGTGAAATGTATATACATTTTGTGCTTAAATGAAATGAAATGGATTGCTTTATTTATCGTTAAACATTGCATAATGTGTCCATTATAAGCCGTTTAACTAGTACAAAAGGGAAATTACGTCTAACAAAAAGGAAAACGACGACTTCATTCCATGAGCTAGTTTTGCCTTCTCTTCTTTTGTTGCCTACCCTGTGAACTTAACATCTGTAATTCTCTTATCTTTTTATATTTAATAAACTCGTCTTTTTCTGTCTATTGTAAGCAAACCCACACTTTGTAATGATCATCGGTGGTCTGATCATCGTCATAGCTTAAGTTTCTTTCGATGGCTCTTCGAGGCCAAGTTGCCACTAGGTGGTCCAAAAAATTCTGAGAAAGCAGCCCTGGCCCAAATTCGTGAACAGGCTCCATAATCAGTTGTTTATGACCATATTGGTGACAGAGGCAAGCTGGATTATAGAAAGTGGCAAAATGGAGACCGGCAATCGGGACGCAATATGTATAAGACCGGAGGGTCACATGTTGCAAACCCCACCAGGGACACATCCAGTGAATTAGTGTATTAGGGAATGTTGATAGCCATCTGTGAATGTCTGTAGGGATGGGATATAGTTTCCTTATTCGATAATGCTTAGCTTGATAATGCCTAATGTCTTGGGGAGGTTCAATTAAGCCCAGTTTTTCATAAAGCCACATATGTGGGACTGCAAATGGTTAGATACAGGCAGTATTGGCAATTGAAAGAAAAGGGGGGCAACGAGAAACTTACCTCCAGCAAAAAGGGGCTTCCAGAAAATCATCGCGTCCTTGTGAAGTCATCCAATCCAATGATGGTTTCTGCTAAGATGAGAGGGAAGGGATTGAGCCCTGACTCCACTTGGTCAAGGATGGAGAGGATCTTCATATCGCAATGCCCTAAGGGGGAAACCAGCAGAAATTGAGCATACAAATAGAGGGCTAACATGAGGGGCAAGTAAGTTTCCCCTCTATCCACGATCGTGATGACTTCAAGGAGGGACTCCAATTTGACTTCTGAGTCAGAGATACAGTGGAAGGAAGACTGAGGTGGAAGATTGAACATGCACGCCATTTGTTATTGTATGGAACAAGAATCCAGGTTTTCAAGAGCAGGAATTGCAAGTTGGCAAGTGGAATCTGTACGATGACCAAGAATTGCCTCGAATTCCTCTGGTAGGGGGCATATTTCTATTGTGTTGAGCAGAAAAATGTGTTTCTGGGGATCCTAAAATTGAACCATGGCATGGAGACAAGGGTAATTAATTCTCCTAGTATGGAGTGATTTGAAGACCGTGAGATGAAATGGCTCTAGCTCAACCCAAGATTTGTTGTCCAAACCTTTCAAAATTGATTGTAGGGACCTTAGACTTTGTTCTATCATGTTTGTGGCTTTTCAGAGACACTTAGAGGGAGAAACAGAGAGGGAAGGATGAAGGGGATTCGAGAATTAGGTCAAATGCAGGAATGTTGGTTTTATAAGGGCAGGGCCACCTGTTGCCGAGGTGGTCACCTCATTGATGAGGTGATCACCCCATCAATGAGGCACCACCTCAGCAGCAAGAGGCGATTGCCTCTTCACCAGGGTTCAATGAGGCGATCACCTCATCAATAGTACGGGCCGATTGCATTTCTTCGAGTCACACAGTCTAAACAGGTGCTGTCAGAATATAGTAGGATAGTTATGCATGCAAACATCGAAATCAACTCACATGTGAAGAAATGAGAAAATAAAAAAAATGAATTTAATTAAGGGAAGTGTCAGGTTCTGTAAGAATTCTATTCATAAAATCAAAAACTAAAATTTTGTGTTCATTAGTCAGGAACTACATAATTTTGTTAACACAGGAACATCAAGCATCTGATCCTATACCCTCAGGGTCATCTTCTCCCCCGGTGCCGCTACCACTCCTATTTTTGTCCTCGTCATCCTCGTCAATCTGAAATACGTCAATTTGACGCTCGAGAGTGGCGATCCTTGTCCTGCTAGCCTCATCCCGATTCTATTCGGACAAATCCTAGGTTAGTAAACCATGCAAGCATGTATACATATAGAAAATAATGAAATTGTTACCCTCCACTACTGGGTGACCTCCAGCATGTAGTCTCTCTAGGCCTTTATCATGAGATACATATATAGGCCCTGCTCTAACAGAATCTGCATTATCAGAATAAATGTTGGAACTAATATTTGGTTTGAGAATTATAGTGAAAGCAGGTAAGGAAAAGGAGCATACGTGAGTAGCACTACCAGGGATGTATGCAGGGTTAGGTCCTCATCCAAGGCCAGGAACTGGCGCGATAACTCTCCGGGGGGAGCCCAACATCAAGCTAGAAGGTCGGGGATGTGGATGAAGCTGCCTGGGACAAACTTAGAACCGGGGGTAGTAGTCGGCCTGGCTTCCTCACCAGCGGCAGAAGTCTCCTCTTTGCCTGGATCCAGTCGACGCCTCAAGGGCTCCCTCTCCCGCACTCGGGACCTAACCGGGGCTACGAGCCTAGCAAGCACAGCCTGAAGATGAAAACAGGAGGAACATGTTAAGAATCCAATGAATTTGCAAAGAAAATAGGGACTTGCAAGGATTTACCTAAGAAGTAGAAGCGACATGGAAGGGGACTATCAGTAGAAGGTGGGTGCGGATGAACTCTGCATATCGACTCTTCACGCGAACTGTGTGGTCCACGGCTGGTGAGCCCGCAACAGCCTGAGTGAGGTCGTCGCCCTCCAACTCATGAGCCCAAAGCATACTATCAGGAGGGGACCTGGGAACCTGCTTAGCCCTAACGCCTGCCTTCCAGTTCAGGACCCGCTCTCCCAAGTACCAAGCTCTATACCCAGGGCCACAAAGAAGTGCCCTCTTCTGAGCTAAAGGCCTGGAGTGAGTCATCTTGATGGTCCAAGTGTCCTTAGACCCCCACAAGTCATTTTGGATCTGCAGGAAAAGAGAAATGTCAATATGTAGGTAAATTGAATGCAAATAATTTACTAATAAGTAGGTTTGTGCTTTACAGGTACCGCATCTTGTGTCAGCGAGTTCAAGTGCTGTCTGTGGATATGAACTCATGTGAGGTGTCTTCACAACGTGGCTGGCGCCTCACCTACCAAGGGCAGGGAAGTGGTCTCCCACTCAGGTAACGCCCACAAGCAACTCTAGCTCTAGAGCCCAAACCTGAAAAATAGAATGGGAGAAGTTGAGAAGATTGATGTAAGTAATGGGGGTCAGAATAAGATAAAGGAAAAAAAGGGATCATGACATACCAGAACAGCATGCCAAAAGCCACAAAACCTCCTAGCCCCTCAGACCATCTCATCCATGCTCCTGTACAAGTACGCCAGGGCACAACTACCCCAATCGAATGTGGGAATCTAGTCAAGATCCCGAAGGGCTAGTAGGAACATTAGATCAATAGAGCTGGCGGTGTCAGTAAAGAGAGTGGTACCGAGCAGGTAGAGCAAGAAAGCCCTCACCACCTGGTTAATCTCAAGGGGAGAGATCATCGCTGTGACCTGATCTCGAGGATAGAAACTCTTGATCGAGTCCAACTTAAGGGTATGAGTCCCCTTCATGTTAGGAGTCATCGCCAAAAGCCGCTCGATATATGCAGCCTTATCCGGAGACAGCTGATGTAGACTTGCATCGAAGGGAACAGGATCCCTAGCGCAGGCAATCCCCGTGATGGCAGCAAATGATACTGGGTCTAGAGTAAGCTCGCCAAACGGGAGGTGGAAGGTGTGGGTCATATCGAACCACCTCTCCATCAGGGCATGCAATGGCTGGTAGTCCGTGCACCCCTACTCGGATGGAAGTGAGAGTACGAAGTCCTCGAACCCCATCTTCTAAATCCAGTCCCTCTGCTCGTCAGTCAAATCACTGAAAAAGACCCGGGCTCCATGGAAATTCCCAGCACCCTTGAAAGTCTGAGCATCATGCTGTAAATAAAGAGATAGGGAAGTAAAATTTATGCGTTTTACGATCTCAGGGAGAATTTCAGAATGGATGTACATGTAAATGGTGAAGTTCCTCTTTGTTAATGAAGCAATCACCTCACCTTAGAGGCAGTCGCCTCTTCACAGAGGCGATCGCCTTATCGAAGAGGCGATCGCCTTTGATCGGCTCTGTGAAGGGGTGACAGGAAATCACCTCTTCACAGAAGCCCATTGTCTCATCAATGAGGCAATCGCCTCATCAATGAGACGATCGCCTCATCGAAGAGGCGATCGCCTTTGTAAGGTGCAAATGGGAACAATGTTCAATTTTTGACGCAATAAGGCACAAATTCCATATTTTGTTTGATTAAATAAATAGAACAATAATTATGCAAGATTAACCCCTAACCCAATGAAATTTTGCAGGAAATTTTAGGGTGCTAACCTCTCCAAATGCGAAAGAGCAGATATGTGACCCTAGGTCTGCCAAAAGCAGAATCGAGTCTCCATGGGTCAATTCCAGACTCCTAGAAGCGCTAATGAGAGGCTGGATATGATCCTACTGAGGTACAGGGGGTGTTCTGTCATTCTCCATCGACTGAAAAGTGGGGAGGGATACAGGGAGTACAAGAAGTATAAGAAAAAAGAGGAAAAGAAAAGGTGACAAAAATAGAAGGGAGAAAGGATAAAAGGAAAAAAGTAATTTTTATAGCAAGCAAAGATGTAGGGTTTTCCCCTAAAAAAAAGAAAAATGAAAATTGATGAGTGGAAAATGATGGTTATTGTCGCATACCAGGAGGGCAAAACTTAAAATACGAATTTTAGAAATAAATTTTCCAGAGGGCAGGGCTGTTCGGGTTTGAATCCCTGAAGCTCAAGGATAGGGTTGTTCGGGTTTGGATCCCCGAAGCTCAGAAGAAAGGGTTGTTCGGGTTTGAATCCTCGAAGCTCAAAGACAGGGTTGTTCGGGTTTGAATCCCCAAAGCTCAAAGAAAGGGCTATTCGGGTTTGAATCCCCGGAGCTCAAAGGATTGAGAGGACTGTTCGGGTGGTATCCCCAAAGTCGGAAGCAAAGGACAACTAGGCTAGGATAACCCTGAAGTCTGTGTCCCCGGAGGAGTGATAATTAGACCAGGAAAATCTAAAAATCACATCCCCAGTGATGATTGGGCCAGGAAAAATCGAGTCATATTTCGTGTGTTGTGATGATCGGGCCAGGAAAACCCGAGAATCATGTTTCAGGTCATTGATGGTTGGGCCAGGAAAACCCATAAGTCTATGTCCTTAGTGAGATGGTAATCGGGCCAGGAAAACCCGAGGGTAACAATCTTTGAATACTTTATTGAATATTAATGAGTGGCTGATTGGACCAGGAAAACCCGAGGATCATGGTCACGTTTTAGAATTGAAGGATTCATCTCTCGGGGGAAGCCCGAGAGTCAGGTATGTTGCTTATCTTATTGTTTGTTTTTATGCATATGATTTTTTGAAAAATTATCGTTGCATGCATTTGATTTTTCAAAAAATTAGGGGGCAAACTGTAGACACCCGATTTGGTCGGCCCGTGTTAAGGGATGAATTAAGGGTGCTCGGTTTGACCAGCCCATTGTTAAGCCCAATGATGAGAATGTGAAACTTGGACATGAGGATGAAGCCTGAATCTCTAAATGGAAAGTGGACTTGAAAACCTAGAAGCCTGTAAAACCCAAAACTGAGCCCAATTATCCAATTTCGGCCCGAGCCCACTTGGCCCAGTGTAGGCCCGGGCCCAAGAGGCATCGCCTCAATGCAATGAGGCGATTGCCTCTTGGGCAGCTGCCAATGGGGTGATCGCCTCATCATAGAGGTGATCACCTCATTGATGAGGCATTGCCTCTATGACAGCCCACGTGTAGCTGCATTTAATGCAGTTGCAATCATGACAATCAAGTGGCACGGGTCCCACTCTCTAGACTTTCTCCTTACGTGAGGAAAAGACTTTTGGGAAGAGGAAAAAGGCTAGGAGAGCTCATGATGGGCTAGGAGGCTTAAGGGGATGGGAAAGCTAAAGGATAAAAGGGAAGAGAGAGAGAAGAAAAAAGGAGGAGGAGAGGGAGAGCTAAAAAACAAAACACAGAAGGAGAAAGGAGGAGAAGAAGGAAAATGTCTTAAAGGAAGAAAGGAGGTCCACGTTCCCTTAAGAGAAGAAGGATGAAACTTGTGTCAAGGAGAGATATCACATCCTAGTAAGGATCTTAATCAAAATAGCTCTGAGGGCCTCTCATTTTGGTATAAAATCTGCACTTAAACTTGATATGTTCATCATTTCGTATGTTCTTGCTTGTGTGTAATTGAGTCTTTAGCATATTTTAGGTTTACCTTTAGTGTGTCTTCCTTGATATCTTATTTTATTGATGGAACTTTGAATATTTTTGCATGTAGTCATAGTATGATGAGTGTAGAGTGTGTATATGCATGTTTTGGTTACTTAGAGTAGAAGTTTGTACGTCTTGGGAGTCAGAGCTGACCTGGTGATCAAGTGATGCCTCTTCATAGAGGCGTCACCTTATCTCAATGAGGTGATCACCTCTTCAATGAGGAAATCACCCCATTGACAGGCCTCCAAGAGGCCCTACCTTTGCATGTGATTCACGTCCTTGTGGCATTGAGGCAGGTTCCCCTATTGATGAGGCGTCGCCTCATCGATGAGGCGATTACCTCATCTCAATGAGGCGATCGCCTCATCTCAATGAGGCGATCGCCTCATTAATGAGGCGACCGCCTCATTGACAGGGTTAACCCATTTCCTACTTCATTTTGTTATTTATTTGCTGTGACGCCTACTTTAATATGTCCCCTTTTGACCTTAAATATGTCTATATGATTGCATGATGGTGATTATCTTGATTATTTGATGCTTTCTTTAGTTTATAATGTGAAAACCTCTTTATAGAACCTCTTTGCAAATGTCGTTCTATGTGATTCCATTTTTTATAAAAAGAAAGGCTAACCGTGTGTTATTTGCAGGAATTACTTGATAATTTATGTCATCAAGTAGTCACTTTTGCCAGTTACCTTTTGTATATTGCCGCTCTTATGTTGTTTTTATAGTTTATTTTCGATATATGTCTCATTTATTTTCTATATGTTATTAGTTTATTTAGTTAAAAAAGCATTGTAATCCTTAATCCCTTCCCTTTTTAATTTTGAATGTATGGTTGTAAATTATTATTTATTTTATTTACTATGTTTTTTGAATGTTGGGACTTAAAGGCATGAAATTGGACTAATGTGCAAACTCAGACTTAATTATAAAATCTGGCAATTATCCGAAGGCAATTTCATTACGCATGGTAAATGAGGAAATTTTTAAATAATTAAACGGTAATAAAATACAAAACACAAATGGAGGCCAACCTCAAGGTTGGGTGAGCATTCGAACGCTCACACCCAGTTTCCGAACCCGATCTCTGATGACAGCTTCTGGGAACCTCTGTGGGATCCAATTGCTATAAAGTGTGTCCCGGCTTTTATCCAGGTGGCAACTCCATCTCCGAATAGGCCCATGACCTATATCGTATTTCCTAGTGGGCCTCGAGCCCACACAGTGCTGTGGTCGCCAAACACTTGGGTGTGTGCTAAACCCCGTCGCCTACACTACTACAAACTAATCCACAACTAATGATAACATGACTTCAAATCAATCTTAGAAAAGAACTGTGCACCTTGAAGTTGATTAGATAGATTATTTATCCTCGGAAGAGGATACTCGTTCAGTTCTATGTAATCAATGCACAGTCTAGGTGTACTGTCCTTCTTCACTAATAGGACTAATGCACCCCAAAGAGAAACACAAGGTCTGACAAAACCCTTGTCCAACAGATCTTGCAATTGCTCCTATAGCACTACAAGAGCCATTCTGTAGGGCTACGTCAAAATAGGAGTTATATCAGGAACCACATCAATATAGAATTCAATCTCTGTGAGGTGATAAACCTGGCAACTCATCAGGAAAAACATCAGAAAATTCACAGGCAATTGGAACATCTGTGAGAGACAATTTCTCCATTGAAGTATCCCTGACTAGAGCCAGGTATTCCTGACAACCCTTACTCAGCATCTTCCCAGCAGTGATAGTGGAGATAAGATTCTGAGGTGTAGAACTCATGCTACCAACAAATCTAAATTCTTCTTCATCAGGAATTCTGAAATCACCTCTTTACTCCGACAATCAACCAT
Source organism: Mallotus nudiflorus (assembly GCA_947683625.1). NCBI lineage: Eukaryota > Viridiplantae > Streptophyta > Magnoliopsida > Malpighiales > Euphorbiaceae > Mallotus > Mallotus nudiflorus. The sequence continues at coordinate 2,029,420 of CANTUR010000560.1, forward strand.
TGCATAGTAATGAAACAACAATCCATTCTCTATATCACATCAAGGTCAATTACACCTAAAAGACTGAAATCACCAATAACCCACTAAATTCCAGTTCTCAGTTTGGATGCCAATGTATGTCGAACTTAATCCTGCAACATATAGTTTTATTAGTCTCTTCTTATACTATATCACGTCTACAACATGACGTGACAAATTGAAGAGTTTACAGGTATTCTTCTCAACTGACTACTCTTCTCTTACTCTGCGCAATAACAGCCACAAGTAATTATCCTTCCTTGAAAGTGGATGGAAATATCTTAGAAATCACTCATTAACTCAAATTATGTGCTGCAGTCAGAACTAACAGCTTCACCATCAAGAGTACAGGAGTGTTTCATCTTCATTAGACATTTTCCAATTCCTTCATCAAAGCATATTCAAACAACTATCAAACTTGGCTAAATGCCACTAAACTCTCATTAATCTCTGCTATCCTAGCCACAATTGCTGCTTGTTCAAGTTCAAAAGGAATGCTTGTACTACTTATAATGACTACCTTAACCTTTGAGTTACAGTTGCCTCTGACCTACCCCTATACTAGATAGGTGTAGTAGGGCTGAAATTATAACCATAACTTGAACTTGAAAGGACTGATTACCAATAGTGTCTCTGCATAAGAAACAATTCACATTCACCATGCTGAAAAGATATAGAAACTCAACAAGATTCAGAATATAGAATATACGCAGAATTGACATATCCCGAGTTCACTATTGAAAAAGAAATTACATCTACTATATGATCGAAAGTATCGACACTGCACCCTACAAATCTCCTATTGTAAAAGCAACATCATCACAATGCTAAGCTACCAGCTCCTCATTCAGTTGTTCCCACTGTCAATAATGATCATCAGGCCTTCTAAGTCAATATCTACCCCTACACCTAACAGGCTGCATAGGGGGTAGAACCTCATGCTCAAAAGGCTATCATTAATCTCATCGATCGATGGAGCGACTCACACTCGAGGCAATCAGAAAAGAGCCAAAAAAAAAAAGTAGTTCAAATAATCACAAACATCAACAGACACCCTAACAGTTATGCGGAATTGCTAATGCAAGGAAGACTTTTCAAAGACATGATCGAACCTAATTTAACTGCAGTAGTTTCAAAGAAAACACAACTCAACAACTTAGGTCTACATCTCTAAACCTAGGCTCTGATACTAACTTTATCATGACCCAAACTAGGAGTCATAACCAGTACTAGGGAATGAGAATTCTTTCGAATTTGGAACCTGTAGCAAGCCTTAGAAAATAAAATCATGCAATAAATAAATAAAAAGTACGATAGAATTAAAATTTTCCGAATCAATATATAAAATAAATACTCCAAATCCTTTCATAAATGAATATATATTCGTACAGTGTTCAAATACAATTCTCAGAGTACTTAATATTAAATAAAAATAATACTCTTCTGATACAATAACACTACTACTACAATTTCTAGAATACAATTCAGAGTTCAAATTATACATTTACATAAAATAGTCGGGAAGGAAGAACACCGACGAGGAACTCTACTATTAAGGTTTGACGATATAGGATCTCTTGAAAAAAAAATAATTGAGGGGGTCAAACCTCACTGAGTAAATTATTATACTATATATACATGCAATCTAAATCATATCCAAACATGCATTCATATATATATAAGTATATTAACGAATTTCACACATATGCCAACTCTACTTTTATAAATATACTAGATGCAAAAAACATTTATTTTAATTCATGAAGGATCAATTAGAATCCTAATAATCGCAACCTCAATCAACCATATCATCACTCTAGCCATACAAGCTCATTTAATTCCAAATAGAACACTTATTCAAATTTGGACAGTAGACTGGCCCTGAGACACTAAGTCAACCGAGCTTCAACAGTGTGACTGTCAATGTGATTGGCCCCGAGACACTTGTTCAACTGAGCTCCAACAATCACACTATCTATCACCTCACATCTTAATCAAATCAATAGATCATTTATTCCATTATGGACAGTAGACTGACCCCGAGACACTAAGTCAACCGAGGTCCAGCAATCTGGTTGTCAATGTGATTTGCCCCACAATCACACTATCAATCACACCATTGATCTTAATAAAATCAATTAAATTAATTATCATCACCAAAATTAATTCTCACTCAACCCTTATCTATCGTACCGGTACATACACGGCCTTAGTGCTACCCACTAACTAGCACGTTCTATTGATATCCTTCATTTACATTAAATCATTCATAATAGTAAAATAAACCATATATATACCTAAAATATACCAAGTATATTTTGGGTATATATATGTCAAATAAAACATGAAATATACTAAAGATAAACCATTGATATAATTTAAAACAATTTAAGTGTATTTCAATAATATAACATGCATTTGCTAAAAAAAAAAACCTAAATATACTAAAGATATACCTAAGTGCACAAATCATTTAATAAAACAATTAAGCATAATTATTCATTAAAACATGAATATGTACTAAAACATGCATTTATTAAGGAATATACCAAAAATATACTTAAAAATAGTTTAAGTATAAATCAATAATATGACATGCATTTATTTAGGAATATACCTAAAATATACTGAAAATATACCTAAAGTATACTAGTCATTCAACAAAATAATTACGAATAAATATACATTTAAAACATGTATATATACTAAAATGTACTAAACATAAACCTAATTATTTAACATGCATATATCAAAATAACATGCATATAAATAAACAAAATATAAACCCTAGATATGCTAAAAAATATTATAATTTAAATCACTTTTTTTAAAAATATATAATAAAAATGAAAAACCCTAAGTGTTACATCCTATATGCAGTGCATATATATATATATATAGTATAATAACTCATCGATATGCGCTCCTTGGGATAGACTCGGCGGGCATGGTTCGTTAGGCCTCGATCTCAGTGCAGCTAGGAAAAATAAAATAATAATAATCGTCAGAATAAACTTCTAACCCTATACTTCTAGGATTTCTATAGACATATTCAATCAAGAATTCAGAATTAGACTTGAACTGGTTGTCATGTTTTACGAGAAATCTATCAAAATTTCAGCAGAGTCTCCTCTGTAAAACGGACATCTCCTTACAAAAGTAGGGCTGATCCTGCACAAAAAACACACTTCGAATACAAAATTCTCTCAATTCCTCGATCGGGATCCCAAACTACAATTTTCCACGACCGAGGCCCACAATTCACCACAAGATACAATAAAATATACATAAATTCAACAAATACCAAAAATGCCCTTTACGTATCAAAATATGGCAATTAAAACATTAAAAAACATCAAAAATAATTACTTTACCCGTAATTACTTAAAAAACCTAATAATAATATAATATAAGTAAAAATCGATATTTTTTGAAAAATACACCAATATTAATAAAAATTCATTTTATAAATCCAAATTACTTAATTAATCCATAAACATACTAAAAGTTACTAAAAACCCATTTATTTACAAAAAAATAATATATTATGTATAATTTGAAATAATTTTTGAAAAATAGTATTAATTAGTTAAAAATTAGTAAATAATTTATAAAAAATCATTTTTATACTTCAAATAATTATTAAGACCAATTTAACTTAATATTTAACTAAAATGAATATCAAATTACCAAAATACCCCTAATATATAAAAATTCACATAATATACTAAAAATACTCAAAAATTCAATAAAAATAATATAAATACTCAAAAATTATTTTCTCAACATATTATTCAATAAAATCAACAAATATACTTGATTAACCAATTATTTTTAACAAAATACATATTTAGCCTAAATTTCCAAAAATCACATAAACTAAAAATAATTATAAAAATTACACAAAAATCACAAAAATTATAAATTAAATACTAAAATTAATATCAACTCATAATAACACCAAATCAACCAATCCTATAATTAAATAAATTAATTTATGAAAATTAGAAAATAATAAAAAATTCACAAAAATCAAAATAAATTCCAAAAATTCTAAAAAAATTAATGGGAGTAGCTTAAGCTAGTAGGATCAACATTTATGAAGGAGTTTTTCATGAATCTACCAAAATAATAATAAAAAAATTGAAAAACAAAAAATAGCCGAATTTGAAAACGAGGTAGAAACCTCACCAAAATGCGTTTTCTGGCCAAGAGAAGCTAGGAATCTTCTTCCTCGAAGCTCCTCGAGTTCAATGCCACTGAAAATGCCCGATTTGGTGGCCGAATGGAGGAGGAATGCCGAAAGATTAACTCTCGGCTTCTTCTGCTGCACGAGCTACTGTCGGCGCCGGGAGAGAAGAAGGAGAGTGGTGCAGCAGCTGGCAAGAGATGGAGGTGTAGCTAGATGCCGGTGAGGCACTCCAACAAGCTCGAAATGGCGGTGACAGGAGGTGGGCTAGGTGGTTCGAGTTGGTTTTGGGGAAGAGAAAAATATATATGTGTATGTGTTGTTGTTGATGTATGTATGTAATATGTTCATAATACTACAGTACATAATTGCTTAAAACTTTATTTAATAATATATAGTTTAAATCTACACCACACACACACATATATATAACACACAATAATATATAGTGCGCACACATAAAATAATAACCCTAATCATATATGTGTATATATACATAATAGCACATAAAATAACAATACAAATAATGTAGTTTAGCAAAAATAATAATAATAATATAAAAATAATAATGATAAAAATAAAAATATCTTTTAAATAACAAAATAATACTCGAATTATAGTCAATAAATAAGATAACATTAGTACTTAAATAGGATTATTAAAATAATTATCCAAGTAAATAATGTGACGTAAATAAATTCTTAAAATAATAGGTTTTAAATAGTTATTTACGTAGAAAATTTGATTATACATGAAATGATAAATATTTATCACAAGATAATTGAATATTTACATACAAATTTCAAATTTACTAATACTACATATTCCATTATTTAATAAAATAATTTAAAAATCAGGGTTTTTACAGAAGCAGTCAACACCTCTTGTTATATGATAAATAGGTCACCATCAACTGTAATTGAGTTGAAGACACCTATGGAGATATGGACTAGTAAGCCTACTGATTATTCAAACCTCTATATATTTAGAAGCCTTGCATACATGATGTATAATGCCCAAGAAACTACAAAGCTGGATCCAAAATCTAGAAAATGCATATTCTGGGATTATGCAGAAGGAGTTAAGGGGTATCGCTTATAGGATCCCACTGCCCCTAAGGTCATCATAATAGTGTCACACCTCATCTCACATAGCCCGAGATGGACATTTAAAACTAATCACCAAACAAATTGCTCAGTTTAATCAATTTTTATTATAATATCATTATATTTGCAAGAGGATTCAAAATTAATCTGTTATAAAAGTTTAGTATTATACATATGTTACATTTAAAGAATAAGATCTTTTAAAGTATTACATATTTTTTAATAGTACAATATGTATTTATGAATAGTGAAATACTATTTATAAATAGTAAAATACATACGAAATAATTGGATAACATAAAAATTAAATTTTTAAATATGGCTTAGCCACCAATGTTTTACAACAATTATACAATAATCTTAAGAAATAAAGGAATGAGGCTACTTTAATGAGGATGTTGGCCAACCTTATTCTGAAACTTCTAGCCACACTCACTCAACTTTGTTCACCAACTATCAAGCCTTGCTATATGAAAGCGTTTGTAAAACATAATAAAATGAGTACAAAAATACTTAATGAATCAAGTAGAAAATAGTTTAGCTAAATTAGATATAAAAAAACATTAAATTCAAATACTAAAGCATTAATAATCAAATTATCATTCACTTAAAATATTCAATTCAATCTTTCTTTCAAACATATTCAAAGCTTAGTTAATTGAAACATGTGCCTTTACATATATTAATACAACTTTTCATTTGTATTAACCATCCTTATAACAAGCATTATAACTCAGCCATAACATACAAGCCATCACAAGCTCACTCTTTAGGTACACTTAAAGGCTACCCTTTCAACCATATTAACATGGAATGACCCTTCTTCCTTCACCGTCCTGCAATTAAGTGCCTTGTTGTTTATTATACAATTACAACCAACACAATCTTGAATATGCATATATCACCTCAGCACATTCATACATCTCATATAGGCAGGTAATACACAAAAACAATATCATTTCATCTAAAATTAATCAAAACCATTCTATCACATTTATAGCTCATCATAGTATTAAAAATCAAACCACTTCTCATCAAAATTCAAAGGAATAAAACCAATATGATTATAACTAATTTAAATCATCAAGTAACTAAAATAAATCTTATTCAACTTGCAAAACAAAGGCATAATGTAGTAACACCTTTAACTTATGAATTTGAAACCTTTTTATTATTTTAAAGCTTGAATAATTCAAGTAACAAAAAGATGAATTAAATCAATTTCAATATGTCAAATAAGGTTCATAAAACAACATCAAAAAGTTCATTTTAATTGCTGATATAAAAAAATATTAGAAGATCTTGGACATCCACTCACCAAATAGCCTATAAACACACAAAACCGATTCATCGAATTTGCTTAACTCGCACCTGCACTTCCCTTGCCTTTTCCAGCACTTAACACATGCAATTTCATTTATAAATCATCAATCTAAAAATCTCATATACTAACCTAACCATGAAGCCCCCAAACTATATGCAAAATATGCAAATTAACTTAACTCTACAAACCAACCTTAATAACTCTACAAGGGTTATTTTCAGGCCTATATTAGAAAAAATTGATCTAACATGTAGAAAAGGAATTTTAACCTCATATTTTAACCAAACTTAGTCTTAATGTTTATTACCTTTAATAAAAATTTCACTTTCATTCAATAACCACAAATAAAATTATAAAGGTCGTATTACAAGCCGCTCAATTACTCAAACAGATTGAGTAATAAAAAGTACATGTCTGTTAGACCACTATTTAGGCATAATCAACTCTTGATCAAAACTACAAAGTTTTAGAGAACTCTTTTAAGTTTTTTTAAAATCAAACTAAAATTAATTTTGAGTTCCTTAGCTTAATATATATAAGAAATATCGAGACTAGTTTTAACTCATGAACTCTATAAACTTGGTTCACATAATCATAAAGGTTGCTTTTAGAGCTAACTTTAAAAATTTTTTGGGACTTATAGAAAAGAAATTTTAAGCTAAAATTTTAATCAATCTTAGATCTATATGTATACTAAGTTCTATAAAAATTTCACTACGTTTGAACAACTATAAAGGGAGATATGGATAGTTGAACACTACTAGGTCAATTTACTATGATAGATTAAGCATCAAAAAGTTTAACTTTGTTAGACCATCATGCAAGCCAAATCAGATCTAACTAAAATTATAAAGTTTTAAAGGACTATTTTAAGTTTTTAGATCATTAAATAACACTTAATTTAGAGCTTTTTAGCTTAATTTATTATCAAATTATAGAGACTGAAAAACTAAAATTATCAAACCCGAATTCTATAACTTAAGAACTCTAAATTAAAACAACCAAAACACTTAAAATTACTTACCAATTCAATTAATAAATCATTAGAGAAGATGATTAATATCCTAAAAATGCTTTGGATCATCAAATTTCACTTGAAAAATCAACTCTACAAGAAGAATTGAATCATCTATCTTTTCCACTTTTTCTTTTCTAAGCATTTCTTTCTTTATTTCTTTCTTTTTTTTATGGCTACAGCCATGATTTGGAAGATTAGGATAACAATAATGCAAAATATTTCTTTTAACCCTTAATGAAATGATTAAACTTCCCTTAAATCCTTTAGCTTCCAAATGTGCATTCTAGGATAGCTATTGTTTCAATTGAGTCCTTTCCTCTATAACTATATCTATATATACTAACTTATACTTAAATTTAATCAATATATAGTATGTAAATGCAATGCATAATGAATGAAAATATACTTAGAGTTGGAGTACATGTGTGACAATTCTCCCCACCTTAGAAAATTTTGTCCCTGAAATTATGCTAAAACAAATAAGGGTATTGATTTCTCATGTCTTCTTTTTTCTCCCAAGTTGCCTCTTTAATATCATGGTACTCCTATTATACTTTCACCAAAGGTAAAATTTTATTTCTCAACACCTTGGTTTCCCTAGCAATAATTGCTACCAGTTCTTTTTTATAAAATAAATTCTTTTTTATTTATATAGGTTGGGCTTGTAAAATATGACTAGGATCACTCCTATACCTCCTCAACATGGACACATGGAAAAAATTATGAATTTGAGACAATTTTAGAGGTAGAGCCAATCTATATGCCATTAGGCCAATCCTCTCAATCACCTCAAATGGATCAATGTATCTAGGGCTCAATTTTCCCCTTTTACTAAACCACAAAACTCCTTTCCAAGGTGAAATCTTTAGGAAGGCCTTGTCACCCACATTGTATTCAATCGGTTCCCTCTTTATGTCTGTATAACTCTTTTATCTATCTTAGGCTCCCTTAAGTTAATCCCAAATTAGCCGAATCTTCTCTGTTGTCATGATATAATTTATGGTCCTATTAACTGTCTTTTCCCAACTTCATCCCAACAGACTAGAGTTCTACACTTCCTGCTATACAAGGCTTCATAAGATGCCATCCTCAAGCTAAAATGAAAAGTGTTATTATAGGGAAATTCCATTAAAGGTAGATGTTTATCCTAGCTACCTTGCAATTCCATCATATAAGTTCTAAACATGTCTTTTAATGTTTGGATTATCCTCTTTGACTGGCCATCTGTTTGGGGATGAAAAGTTATACTAAATCTCCACTTAATACCTAAGGCATTCTACAAACTTGGCCAAAATCTAGGTGTAAATCTTGGATCCCTGTCTAATATAATAGAAAATGGAACTCCATGCAATCTGACTACTTCTCTAAGGTAGATTTCAGCAAGTTTATTAAGTTGGTAACTCACTTTCATAGGTAAGAAGTGAGCTGATTTAGTGAGTTAATTAATAATCACCCAAATTGCATCATGTCTTTTATGAGTTCTAAGCAATCCCACTACAAAATCCATTGTAATATGCTCCCACTTTCATTCAGGAATAGAAAGAGGTTGTAATGTTCCCACTGGATGCTGATGTTCCGCTTTAACCTATTGGCAAACCAAACATCTAGCCATAAAATCTGCATTGTCTTTCTTCATTCTTGACCATTAATAGTTATCTTTCAAGATACGATATATTTTAGTACTTCCTCGATGCATAGCATATGCTGAATTGTGTGCTTCCTACATTATCTCCCTTTTCAAAACTTCAATATTCGGTACACATAATTTGTCCCTATAAAGCAAGGTACCATCTTTTGAAATCATAAAGTCTGCCCTGTTACCCTACTAAACTTGTTCCTTGATTTTCACCATTTGTTCATCTTGATTTTGTGTCTCCTTAACCCTATCGATCAACACTAGTCAAATTTTTAAAGTAGCAAGCAATGCTCCTTTCTTACATTAATCTAATTCCATATTCAATGCCCTCAAGTAAAGCAATAATGGAATTCTCACGGTATGGATATAAGATAAGCTATCTGAAGACTTCCTACTGAGTGCATCTGCTACAACATTAGCTTTTCCTAGGTGATATTCGATAGTGCAATCATAATCTTTTAAGAGCTTGTCACGACCCAAAATAGGGGGCCATGACCGATGCTAGGGAACGGGAATTCTTTCGAATCCGAAACCTGTAGCAAGCCTTAAAAAAAATAAAAACATGTAATAAAATAAAATAAATAAAATATTATTTAGTGGAAATTAAATCTCACAAAATAAAATAACTTCTCAACATCCTTTAATAACATAAAATCACATCTTATATATATATATATATATATCATAAATAGACATCTTTTAATACAACCTTTAAAGAAACACTCTGAAGTAAAATCCTCTTACATGCATAAATATAAATATAACTCTCAATAAATTTATATACAACCACTACTGTAGTGTCTAGAGTACAAAATAAAACTCAAGTAAGTGATTTACATAATAAAGCTGAAGCAGAAGAAATCTGGCAGACAGGTCTACTGTTGAGGTTTGAAGATGAGGACTCTCCTGAAAAATATCAACAGAGGGGAGTTAGACCTCACTGAGTGAATTATTATAATATATATACATGCATAACTAAATGTCAAATGCAAACACTCAATAGTAAATATAATAAATATATATACAGGCAAATACACACAAATGCAACAAAAATCATTTTAATACTGAAAATCGTCAGTTATGAAGGATCAAATAAAACCCTATATTTTCACAACCTCAAATATCAATAGAACTCACTTAAGCCATATAGGCCCACTTAGTTCCAAACAATTCACTTAGTCCAATTGGATAGTAGATTGGCCCCGAGACACTAAGTCAACCGAGTTCCAGCAGTCTGACTGTCAGTGTGATTGGCCCCGAGGCACTTGGTCAACTGAGCTACAACAATCACACTCTTAATCACATCAATCTCAATCATATCAATCATGTCATATTTCCTTAAATAAGTTAGTAATTCACCCTATCATCTATCGCATCGGTACGTACTCGATCCTAGTGCTGCCCACTAGGAAGCACGTTCTATCGATATCCTTCATTTATATGAAAAAATACATTTAGGAAAATAAATGATGCATAATGATATTTAAAATAAACAAATAAACCATATATATACCAAAAATATACCTGAAATATACTTTTATATACCAAAAATATACCTAAAATAAACTAAGTATATTTCAGGTATATATACGTATAATCAACTCAAATAAATCACGAAACATATTAAATTAAACCAATAAAATATTCAAAAATAAGCTATATTTAATTGAAAAAAACAAAACATGCATTTATTTAATAATATACCAAAAATATACTAAAAGTATACCTAAAATATACTTAAACATTTAAATAGGCAATTATGCAAAAATTTATATTTAAAACATAGAAGTCTAAAACATGCAACCTAAGCAATGCATATATATCATAATAACTCACAGTTGTGTGCTCCTCGAGACGGGTCCGATGGGCTTGGTCCACTAGGCCTTGGTCTCGACATAACTAACAAATAAGTAATAACACGAAAGTCAGTATAATTCTAACTTAACTTCTAAAGACTCAATCTAGGATTCTAAACATAGACAGAGAATATGAATTAGACCCGATGTCACGTTTTATGAGAATTCTATCAAAAATTCGGTGGAACCTCCTCTATAAAATGGACATCTCTCTACTTAAAAAAGTAGAGCCAATCCTGCAAGAAAAATACATTTCAAATAGATATCATAAATTATTCTCACAACCCTCGATCGGAATCCCAAACTGCAAATTCCACTGAATGAGGTCTACAATTCACAATAAAGTACACAAAATACATTAAAATTTCATAAATACCGAAAATACCCTTTTAATACCAAAACATAGAAATTTAAATATTTAAAAATTAAAAATAATTATTTCATTGATATTTACTTAAAAACCCTAATATTAATATAATATTATTAAAAATCGATATATCACGATAAATTCACAAATATTAATGAAAATTCCTTTTATAAATCCAAATTACTCGATTAGTCCAAAAACATATCAAAAGTTACTAAAAACCCATTTATTTACAAAAATAGTATATTATATATAATTTGAAAATAATTTTTGAAAAATAATTTTAATTAGTTAAAAATATTAAATAATTTGTAGAAATCATTTTTATACCTCAAATAATTATTAAAACCAATTAAACTTAATATTTAACTAAAATGACTACCAAATTACCAAAATACCCCTAGTATATAAAAATTCACATAATATACTATAAATACTCAAAAATTCAATAAAAATTATATAATTACTCTAAAATTATTTTCTCAACATATAATTCAATAAAATCAACAATTATTCTCAATTAACTAATTAATTTTAACAAAATACACATATAACCTATATTTCCAAAATTGACATAAACTAAATAAAATTATAATAATTACACAAAAATCACCAAAAATTATAAATTAACTTCTAAAATTAATTTCAACCACCAAAAACACTAAAAATCACAATTTAACAATTTATTTAATTAATTTATGAAAATAATAAAATAAAAAAAAATTCACAAAATTAAAATAAATTCCAAAAATTACAAAAAAAATTCCCAGAGGTAGATTAAGCTAAGAGAAACAATATTTGTGAAGGAATTAAGTTTGAACCATAAAGAATGAAGTTCAAAAAAATCAAGAACCAAAAATGGCCGAAATTGAAAACTAGCTTAAAACCTTACCAAATCGAGTTTTTAGGAAAAAGGAAGCTTGGAATCATTCTCTAAGGAGTCTCATGAGTCTAACGGCATTAGAATCACCGAGTTTGGTGGTTGGAATCATGAGGAACAGTGGAAGAACTAACTCTTGGCCAAATTGCGTTCTTCAGTTGCTGCCGGCATCGGAGTTGCTGGAGAAAGAGGTGGACGTCTGGGAGGCATACATATATATATATATATATATATTAATATAACTTTATATTATAATAATATAAACTTACAATATATTCACATTAAACACACACCACACATTTACACACATGCACAATTATATACTCACACACACACATATATTTATATACTTTTAAATAAATAATAAACCCTAAATATATATATATATATATATATATATATATATATCAAAACCCTAATTAGCATAAATTAATGATAATCAACTCAAAATCGATAAATATTTAAATATTTTCTGAAATTATTAACACTGCATATCCCGATTTAAAATAAACTCATTTAAAAACTTGGGTTATTACAGAGCTCAACCCATCTTCATTGTCTCAAGTTTAACTCTTTCTGGCATAGTATATACTTCAAAATTTTATGATCTGTAAAAATATGACAATTCTCACCACATAAGTAATGCCTACAAATCTTTAAGGAAAAAATAATTATTGCTAGCTCTAAGTCATGTGTAGGATAGTTCAACTCATGTGGCCTTAATTGTTGAGAAGCATAGGCTACCACCTTACCCTGTTGCATCATAGCCCAAACTATTTCTAGATGCATCACTATTGTCATGACCTAAACCGAGGAGTCATGACCGGTGCTAGGGAACGGAAATTCTTTCAAATCTGGAACCCGTAGCAAGCCTTAAAATAAAAACACAAACAATAAGAACAAAAAAAATACACTAGAATTAAAACTTTAATTAATATAAAATAAATCCTTATATCATAAAAATAAAATATCTTCATACAATACTCAAATATAGGGTCTCTAACTAATACAACGCAATGCTACAACAATAAACACTACTACTGCAGTGATTACTAAAATACAAGAAAAGCAATGGTTCAATATTTACATAAATCAGCCAGAGATGAAAGAGTCTGGTAAATAGTTCTACTAGGGAGGTCTGAAGTAGAAGATCCTGAAGAAAATATTGAGGGGAGTCAAACCTCACTGAGTAAATTATTATTATATACATACATCAACTATAAAATACAGTCATTCAGGCATTAGTATAATAATATATTTATATTTATATAATATGATTTACATGCATTTTATACACATGCCAAAAATCACTTTTTCAATGCAATAATAAATATAGAAAAATTTTTAGGTAGAGGATCAGAGTAGAACCCTAAATAGCCTACAACCTCGATCATATAACCAATAGCCAACTGGCTTATCAATAACTCCAAATATTTATTTATCCAACTCAAGGAAGTAGATTGGCCTCAAGTACACTAGGTCAACCGAGGATCCACAATCTTACTATTGGCATAACTGGTCCTGAGTACACTAGGTCAATTGAGGATATTCTAGAATTATATATAATAATAAATTAGGAATTTTCTAGTCCAAGTCTAGTTTTGAAATTTTGCCCAAGTCGTGTCTAGATTGAGTCATTCTTAGAATTCTAGAATTATTAAATTAGGAATTTATTTCTAATAAGTATTATTATTTTCTTTAGTTGCGCCAAGACCAAGGCCTTCAAGATCTTCTCTAGTTTTGAAATTTTTAATAATTATAAGTATGATTTGGAGGATAGTTGTAGAATGTGCCACTTAGTGGGCTTTTCTAAGACTATTGCACGATAGTACAGTAGATTTTAGGCTAAGAATCTAATTATTTGATTATGAAATTGAATATTGGGATTAATGGTTATTGGAAAGGGTGGCTATGGATCCTTGGTTGACCTAGTATACTCAGGGCCAGTTTACTACCTTAAGTTGGATAAATAAATATTTAGAGTTATGGACAAGCCGATTGGCTATTGGTTATGTGATTGAGGTTGCAGGCTATTTAAGGTTCTGCTCTGATCCTCCACCTAAAATTTTTTGTATATTTATTATTGCATTGTAAAAGTGATTTTTGGCATATGTATAAAGTGCATGTATATCATATTATATAAATATAAATATATTATTAGATTGATGCCTGAATGCTTGTATTTTATAGTGCATGTATATATATAATAATAATTCACTCAGTGAGGTCTGACCCTTCAATATTTTTTTTTTCAGGACATTCTACTTCATTAAACTTCAGTAGTATAGCCCTTCGTCGGTCTTCTTTAGCCCCGACTATTTTATGTAATTTTTATATCTAAATTTTTATTTATACTCTAACAGTTGTAGTAGTAGTATTTGAGTGATGTAATGTTTAACATTGTTTTATAACTAAGATTTGTGTTTGAAGAATTATGTATGTCATATTTTAATATATGCTATGAGAATTCCTTTAATGTTATTTTAAGTTTTAAATTATTTGATATTCTTATATTATATTTTCGTGTGTTTTTATTTTTAAGTCTTCCTACGGGTTTAGATTTATAGTAATTCTCGTTCCCTAACACCGATCATGACTCCCGGCTTGTTGTGTGATAGCCTTTTAGTCTTGAATGCATCTATCAAGTATTTCTTATAAAACTCAGTCTTGAATACATCCTAAGTTAACTGACCTCTATGTAATAATCTAACTTGAGCAAACCAATCATTTGCTATTAACTTATGTGCTTTTGATGGGGGTGGTGGAGGTTGTTTGATAATAGGGGTCCTAACTTTAGACTTTAGATCTGGATTAGCACTACCCCTAGACTTTTCTTTGTCATTACCCCGCTGCCTAACTCTCCCTCGTCTAAAATGGCCTACCATGATGCCTTCTTGGCATAATCCTATAAATATAACAAAATATTTTTAGAATTCCATTAAAGCTACATCAAAAGCATAGTTTAAAGTTTAAAGGACCATTTAACAAAGCTCTAATACCAAAATTGTCACACCTCATCTCACATAGCCCAAGATGAAAATTTAAAACCAATCACGAAACAAATTGCTCAGTTTAATCAACTTTTTTTACAATATCATTATATTTTCAAGAGGATTCAAAATTAATCTCTTATAAAAGATAGTATTGTACATACATTACATTTAGAGAATAAAAACTTTTAAAGTATTATGTATTTTTGAATAGTATAATATGTATTTTTAAATAGTATATACTATTTATAAATAGTAAAATACATATGAAATTATTAGATAATATAAAAATTGCATTTTTAAATATGGCTTAGCCACCAATATTTTACAACACTTATACAACAATCTTAAGAAATAAAAGAGTAAGGCTACTCTAACGAGGATGTTGGCCAACCTTATTCTGAAACTTCTATCCGCACTCATTAAACTCCGTTCACGAACTATCAAGCCTTACTATCTGAAATCATTTATAAAATAGAATAAAATGAGTATAGAAATACTCAATGAATAGATGTTCCAAGCAGAAAATAGTTTAGCTAAATTAAATATAACAAACACATTAAATTAAAATACTAAAGCATTAATAATCAAATTATCATTCACTCAAAATATCCAATTCAATCTTACTTTCAAACATATTCAAAGCTTAGTCAATTAAAACATGTGCCTTTACAAATATTAATACAACCTTTCATTTGTATTAACCATCCCTATAACAAGCATCACAACTCAGCCACAACATATAGGCCATTATAAGCTCACTCTCTAGGCACACTTAAAGGCTAACCCTTCAACTACATTAGCATGAAATGGTCCTTCTTCCTTCACTGTCTTACAATGATGTGGCACTACAAACTTGCCATATCATTAGTCATATATCATAACAATGAATGAAAATTCTAGCCAAGCAAAAGTTACTTCCTGGTCTCATAAAGGTACCTTTACCTTTTTATAAGCATTGTGTTATAAGGAAGTAGCAATGTGTGAAGTTCAACGCATATAATTCTAGAAGAAAAATTATTCTAGAATTGGTTCTCTCTAATGTGTGGCAAGCACCAGTACCATCCCTAGGAGGAGTAAAGTACTTTATGTCCTTTATTGATGACAACTCTAGGAGATGTTGGGTGTATCCTATTAAAAGGAAAGTTGATGAGTTTGAAGTCTTCAAAGTATTTACAATGTGGGTGGAACTTGATTTTGGAAACAAAGGCAAGTCTTTGAGGAAAAATAATGGAGGAGAATATACCAGTGAAGAATTTGATAAATTTTAAAAGCAAGAAGGCATCAAAAGATAGTTTACTACAACATACACTCCTCAATAAAATAGGGTCGCAGAGCAGATGAACAGAACCGTATTAAAAAGAACAAGGGAAATGTTGGGAACTGCATGTTAGGAAAAGTCATTCTAGGCAAAAGTATTCAACACTGCATGTTATATGATAAATAGGTCACCATCAATTGTAATTGAGTTGAAGACACCTATGGAGATGTGGACTAGTAAGCCTACTAATTTTTCAAACCTCCATATATATGGAAGCCCAACATACGTGATGTATAATGCCCAAGAAACTATAAAGCTGGATCCAAAATCTAGAAAATGCATATTCTTGGGTTATGCAAAAGGAGTTAAAGGGTATTGCTTATAGGATCCCATTGCCCATAAGGTCATCATCTGTAGAGATGTGATGTTTGCAAAAGATAAGCTGCAAGAAAAATGTGACAATAGCACATCAAAAGATAATTCAAAGACTATAATGATATAGGTGGAATAAGAGGATTCTTCTGAAGCAGCACCAGAAAATGAAAAACGAGAACTAGTTGAGTCTGAAGAAACTAGAGTTTGACAGTCAACTTATGGCAAAAAAGCACTAACTTAACATCTAATTATATTATACAGAGTAATATTGTGTACTTCTTTCTAATGAAGGATGGAGAACCATCAAATTTTCAAAAAACATTAGAAAGTCTAGAAGCATCTTAATGGATGGCAGCAATGCAAGAAGAAATTGAAGCTCTATATAACAATCAGACTTAGGAACTTGTGTTGTTACCATAAGAAAGAAAGCCAATTGGTAACAAATGGGTCTATAAGATCAAGCATAATAGCGATGATTAAATGGAGAGGTATCATGCAAGATTAGTGGTGCAAGGGTATGCTCAGAAAGAAGGCATTGACTTTAATGAAATTTGTTCCCCTGTGGTCTAACTTACAATAGTTCAAGTGGTCCTAGCGATGTTATTAATTATTATTATTATTATTATTATTATTAAAATAAAAGTTTTAAGAATAATAACAATGTTATTAATTTATTTATGTCATGACTCGAACCCATAGGTACGTGATCGGCACTAAGAAATGGAAAATGCAAAAATGCAAATGAAAATTTTTTCATAAAAAAATAAGAATCAATTAACAATAATACCATGGATAAAGTCATTAATATCAAATAAATAAATCATTACTCCATTAAATAATATTTCAATACAACACGAATCTATAAAATTGATAATACAAGTTTTATAATCAACTACTGCGGTATTTGGAATTTCATTACATAAAGTTCAAAATCAAATGGACAAACATAATGCAGCTGGTGAAAAAGAAATCCGACACAAATGATGACCAATATTAGGCTGATTGTGAGGTTCTAACAAAAATAAATTGAGAGAAATCAGACTTCATTGAGTGAATCAATTTTATAAAATGCATGCTGGTTTGAAAACACCTTTTTGAAAATAAAAATAAAATAAAGTAAAATAAATATAAATATAAATATTAAAAATCATTCACTTTAATATAAACCTTTAGTGGAAAATTTGGTAGAACGCATAGACCATCAAATTCTAACAGTCACTTGGCTCACTTATTTTAATTGAATGTCACTCCCAGAAAGCAAGCTCGACCAGGGTTCAGCTACAGTTGGTCTCTTATTCCAAATGATCACTAGTGCCCAGAGAGCATGCTTGTTATAACCCGAATTTTAATTAATTATTAATTTAAGTGTAGGATTATTTAATGTTAATTATTATTTAATTATTTATGAGATTACTATATTTGGAGTAGTTTTATTTAATTTTGATTAATTGTTAAGTGTATCTATTTTTTAGAGAGAAATTTAAATTTTAAAAATATTTGAATATTATTTTTAATTTAAGTTATTATTTTGTATTATTATTTAATTTTTTTTAATAAAATACAAAAGTTTTTTTTCTCTTTCTTTCTTTCTTTTCTTTCTTCTTTCTTTCCTTTCCCTCTTCTCTTCTTTTTCTCCCCTACACCCAATAGCATCACCCACTGCCAGCCACCGCCACCACGTGACTGCCACTAGTCAGCGCCACCATCAGCAGCCCCTCCCCTCCCCGACGATGCAACCACTCTCTCTTCCTTTTTCTTCTCAGTTTTCCATTTTTGTCGATTGGTTCAAGGCTTGTTGACGACGATTTCAGCAACCTCTGACCGTGTTGCTAGTTTTGATTAGAAGTTCTTCCTCTGAGCTTTATTTCCCCTCAACCAATTTGTTCGGGAAACTCTAATAACAACTCCAATTTTGTGAATTTGTGTTTAGGCTAATTTTGATTATTTTGTGAAATTGAGTTTGAATTTGATTTAATTAGATATAGTTGATATAAGATAAATTTTAGTTGAGGTTGAGATCTAGCTAATAGTGTTTTTTCATTATTTTTGTGATTTTTTAAATTTTTTAGCTTCAGATTACTGTTCACGTAACTGTTCTAGCCCGGAAAATTTTATATTTTTTATTAAATTCTATTAATTATGTAGATTAAACTTTGTTAAGGAAGTTTTATGAAATTATGTATAGAATTTTAATTATGAATTTTTAAAGATTATGTATAATTATGTAATTTTGGAAAAATATTAGAAAATGGAAAATTATTTGATTTTAATTGAAATTGTTGTTAATTATGATATTTTTAGACTATTTTTTATTAATAAAAATGTAAAAATAATTTTTATAATTATTTTCCAATTATTAATTATTTAGTATTTATTGTGGGAAATTAAATGAAAAATAAATTTATTTATTATTTTTGAGTTTAAATGAGCATTTTATTATTTTCATGATATTAATAAGTGATTTTATTAATTATTTACAATTTATGCTAATTTAATTGTAAAATGGGAATTTTGTGCTATTAATGGATTTTATTAGCAAAATATTAATTAATAATTAGAATTTTATTATTTATTTGAAAAATGAATTTCTTTAATATTTTTATGATATATTTTGATTACATGAGAAATTATATTATTTTATTATGTGTTTGTGAAGTTGGTTCTCGGTTGGGCGTGAATTGTAGTTTGGTGGTTCAACCCAAGATGTTTAGCTTTTGAGTATATTTAAAGTGAGTTTTTGTGTAGGAATAGCTTTACTTTTAGTAGAAAGATGTCCCTTTTCTTTATAAAGGAGACTCTATCAAATTTTTGATAGTTTTCTTATAAAACGTGACATTAGGTTTGTGTTTGGTTTTGAGTCTTTTATTAGAGTCATGTCTTAGATCGAGTTTTCTCTATAAATCTAAAATATATTAGATTAGGATTTTTATCCTAATTATTTTATTATTATTTTTCTATAGCAGCATCGAGACCGAGGCCTACAAGACCTGACTAGTCGAGTCATTTTAGAGGAGCGCACTTCACCTATGAGTTATTATTATATGAATGCATTGCATGTAGAAAAATTATTAGTATCCATATTTTCAACAACTATGAATTTATTTATGCCATGTTGCATTAAGTATTAATTATTATTGTTGATATATATATGTTTGTTTGCATATATATAAAGTTGAATATTTATTTGTATAAATTGGATGTTGTTTATATTTAATATATTATTTTATTATTTTATTTATGAAATGTTATTTTGGAGGATAGTTGGAGAACATGCTACCTAGTGGGCTACACTATGGCTGTTGCGCAGCAGTATGCTCGATGCTAGGCTATAATTTTATTGATATGAGATATAATTAAATTGATTATTGAGATTTGTGGTGAGAGAGTGGTGTGATTGCGGGAACTCAGTTGACCTAGTGTCTCTGGGCCAATCATACTAACAGTAAGACTGCAGGAGCTTGGTTGATTAAGTGTCTCGGGGCCAGTCTATTATCAAAAATTGAGAAGAGAAATATTTTTGGAATTAATGAGTCTGTTGGCTAGTGAGGTCTAGTGATTGAGGTTGCGGAATATTTTAGAGTTCTACATCGGTCCTCCACCTAAATTTTACTACATTTATTATTGTTGTGAAATGTGATTTCAAGCATCTATATGAAATGCATATATAAAATAAATGTCACGACCCAAAACAGGGGCCATGACCGGTGCTAAGGAACGGGAATTCTTTCGAATCAGGAACCTGTAGCAAGCCTAAAAATAAAATAAATCATGCAATAGTAATAGTACAATATCAAAATTTACAGCGGAAATAAAAATCATAAATATCATAATAACATTTTCATCACTGGATTTGAATCAAATCTCATCACATATATATAAAATCTCTTTAATACAAATCCAGTTTCAATATAATACATCTCTTTAAATAAAATACATGAAATCCGATACTTTAATTCACAACTACTGCAATGTCTAGATAAAATAAATAAGACTCAAGTAGATAATTTACACAAAGAAGCCGAGGCGGAAGAAATCCGGCGTATCGACCTGCTACTGAGGTCTGAAGAAGTTGACTCTCCTGAAAAATAGTCAACGGAGGGGAGTCAGACCTCACTGAGTGAATTACTATAATATATATACATACATACTAAATGACAATGCATGCAATCAACAGTATATATATATAATATGTATATATACAGGCAAATACACACAGATGCAATAAAAATCATTTTTATATATTTTATTGAAAATCATCTTTTATGAAGGATCACATAGAACCCTAGAATATCGCAACCTTAGAAAATAGTGTTAAACAACACTCTAGCCATACAGGCTCACTTATTCCAAATATATCCACTTAATCCATTTAGATAGTAGACTGGCCCCGAGACACTAAGTCAACCGAGCTCCAGCAGTCTGACTGCCAGTGTGATTGGCCCCGAGACACTTGGTCAACCGAGCTCCAGCAATCACACCTCCAAACCACATCTCACATATCAATTAATCATATCAAATCAATATCCATAAATAGTTAGTAATATAGCCTAAAGCTATAGGCGTACCGGTACGTACTCGGTCCTAGTGCTGCCCACTAGGTAGCACGTTCTATTGATATCCTTCATTAATAATATAAATCATTCACTCACAATAAATGATGCATGAATTTAAATGAAATAACAATATAAACCATATATATACCAGAAATATACCAAAAGTAAATCAGGTATATTTCGAGTATATATACGTCAAATGCATTCAATCAAATTATAAATTAAGCTGGAAATATATTTAAAAACATTTTAAGTATATTTTATTTACAAAACATGCATATAATTTAATATATACCAAAAATAAACCAAAAATATACTTAATGTAAACTTAAGAAATAATCAAATTATTTATGCATATTTAATCGACATAAAACATGCATTTCTAAATCATGCATCCTAAGCATATATATATAGTATAGTAACTCACCTAATGCGCTCCACGAGACAGGTCCGACGGGCCTGGTCCACTAGCCCTCGGTCTCAGCGCAACTAAACAAGCAATAAATAACCGACATTAGAATAAACCTAACAGAAATCCTAGAATTCAATCTAGAGTATTTAAGTACGGAAGTAGAATTAGGGTTCGACCGGATATCACGTTTTACGAGAATTCTATCAAAAATCCGGCAGAACCTCCCCTGTAAAATGGACATCTCTCTACTCAAAAGAGTAGAGCCGACCCTCTAAGGAAATACACTTCGAAAAACTACACAAGGCACAATCAAAATCCCACGGTCGGACTCCGAACTACAGTCCACCGACCGGGGTCCACAAACACATAATAATTCCAGATATACCAAAAATAATCTTAAAACCTAGAAATACATCTCATAGGTAGAAATTACATAATTAACCTTAAAACACTGTAAAAACCAATAAAAACTCATTTTATTAGTAAAACCGTATATTATATATATAATTAAAAATAATTCACGAAAAATAGTTTTAATTAGTTAAAAATACTAAATAATTTGTAGAAATCATTTTTATACCTTAAATAACTAATAAAACCAATTAAATTACATTTTTAGACAATTTAGGGTAAAATTACCAAAATAC
Organism: Mallotus nudiflorus; assembly: GCA_947683625.1. Taxonomy (NCBI): domain Eukaryota; kingdom Viridiplantae; phylum Streptophyta; class Magnoliopsida; order Malpighiales; family Euphorbiaceae; genus Mallotus; species Mallotus nudiflorus. The sequence goes on from CANTUR010000560.1 coordinate 2,052,052, forward strand.
CCCTATATATATAAATATACTTAAATTACTTCAAAAATTCACCAAAAATTATACAATTATCCAAAATTAATTTTCTTAACATATTTATCAATAATATCAATAATTAAACTCAATTAACCAATTAAATTCAAATAAAACACATTTAACCCTAATTTCTCAAAATCACATAAACTTCAATAATTCAAAATAAATACTTAGAAATTCATAAAAATTCCAAATAAATTCCTATAATTCATTTCAACACCTAATTTAACCATAAACTCCAATTTCATAATTTAAATAATTAATCTCTGAAAATTAGAAAATAATATTAAAATATTCAAAAATACCCAAAAATCCAAACAATCTCCAAAAATTCTAAAAAAATTCATACATGTATATTGAGCTACTAGGAACAACATTTGTGAAGGAGTTTCCATGAATCAATCAATTCTAAGCTCAAAAAAAATCAAAAACCCTAATGTGACCGAAATTGAAAAATCAGAACCTAAGCAAATCTAAATCATTTTAGCTCAAACCAAAGCTAGAATCACACTCACCAGAGCTCAAGGAGAAGAAAGAGACCAGCGGTGTCAAAAACGGTGGTCGAAAATGGGAGAAACGACAAAGGGACAATTTTCGGCCAAAAATGAAAAATGGAGCTGCCGGTGCCGGGGAAGGGAGCTGCTGGCGGCGGGGGACGGCTGGGAACGACGGTGGAAAGCCGAGAGGCACACCGACGGTAGGTGACCGGAGTTGCAGCGGTGAGGGGTGAGGTGGGTGGTGGTCGGGCGCGGGAGAGAAGGAAAGAAGAGGAAGAAGAAGAAAACAGAAAAAGAAAGAAAGAAAAGAAAAAAGAAAAGAAAAAAGAAAAAGAAAAGAAAAAAGAAAAATAAAAAGAAAATTAAATAATTAAATAATAATAAAATAATAATAAAATAATTTTAATAATTTAATAATAAATAAAATAATTAAATAACAATAAATAAATAAATAAATAATAAAATATTAGGGTAATATATATTAAACCCTAATTAAATAAATATTCACACACATAGTCTTTATTTAGTATTTTAAAAATACGTATGAGTTCATGCAAGTCCGAAAATACATTTAAAATAATTAATAATACATTGTTTACATGAAAATTTCCCCGAAAATGCAAGTCCCGGGAAAATTTTACGTAAAACACTGAAAATAATACACAGTAATTAAAATAGGTTTTAAATACATATTAACTCGTAAAAATATCATATAATATACAGAAATTATTAACACTGCATATCCCGGTACAGTGTAAAAATATTTTAAAAAACACGGGATATTACAATAAATAAATAAATAAATATAAATATATAATTATTATTATACTGATGCTTGAATGTCTGTGTCTTTAGGTTAGATGCATATATATAATAATGATTCTCTCAGTGAGGTCTACTCCCCTCAATTATTTTTCAGGATCCTTCTCATCAGACCTCTCATAGTAATTCCCTTTGTCGGACCCTTTATTCTCTGGCTGATTTATGCAAATGTTAAATTATCCTTTCCTTGTATTGCTAGACACTGTAGTAGTATTACATACTTTTGTATTCTTTAGTTGTTATTAATGGTGGTTGTATTTTGAATATTGTAAAATATTTTATTAAGATATTATTTATAGAGATTCTTTTTCATTATTAAAAATTTTAATTCTGACTATATCTATGGTTATATTTTATTGAGTTTTATAGTTTAAGGCTCAGTATGGGTTCCCAATTCTCATAAATTCCTGTTCCCTAGTGCTGCTCATGGTCATGACAAAGTTGTTATCAAAGTCTAGGTTTAGTATGGTTGTACCTAGGTTAGTATAGTCGAGTTTTCTTTGAAACTACTGCAGTAATTAGGTTCGATTATGTCTTTGAAAGTCTTCCTTGCTTTAGAATTCCACATAATTATTAGGATGTCTATTTTTATTTGAATTTTGTTTGCATTTATTCTTTTCAAAATGAGGAGGTGAGGCGAGTCGCTCCACTAGTCGTTAAGGTCAAGGATGAGGAGTTCTTCCAGGATGAGATTGTACCTCATGAGCCGCCAGTTAGGTGTAAGGGTAGAGGTAGACCCAGAGGAGCAGCAGGTTATCGTAGATAGAGAGAGTTACATGATGAGGAACTTGCAGGCTAGGATTTTGAGGAAGATGCTTTTGCATTAGGAGTTCAGTTGGGTACAACAACTATACCCTAAGTTGTACCACTTTTGTAGCCTCTATATCAATAGGGAGTTTAGGGTATGTCAGAGCCAGAGGTAGCCTTATTTTATGCCAGAGTCAGCAGGATTTCATTTGATGGAACTTCAGACTCACTTGATTTTCTCTACGTGATTAAGTTAAGAACTTGAACTATATGCACTGAGTATCAGAGGATTCTGATTGTTGAGTTGTCTGTTGAGGAGCCAGCGTTAGATTGGTTTGTTCAGGTCATCCAACTCCACATGACTACTTTGACGTGGGCTTAGTTCAGAGAGCGATTCATGAGATAATTCTGCCTAGAGCTGATGCAAATGAGTTACAAGCTCCAGCTGACGGGGATTTCCAAAGGTGAAAGGTCGATAGAGGATTACACTATAGAGTTTCTTCAATTATCCAAATATACTGAGGATATGACGGGGGCTCAATATTTCCTGTCACCACCTATATGACTGGACTATGTTCTGCATTTGTTGGGATGCCTACTGCGGGCTTAACTCTCGAGTCGGTGATTAAGCTAGCTAAGGAGATTAATGTAATAACCCGAATATTTTAAATAATTTTATTTATGTAAATATTAAGGTTTTCAATGATATTAATTATCTTTATTTTATATTGTTATTGTTGATATATTAAAGTATTATATTTAAGTACTAAATTTAAAATTCTATTGAGAATTATTAATATTATTTTTACATCATTTTTATTTTATGCACATATTTTATCATTTTAATTGTCCTAATATTTTATTCATAGGATTACTATTGTTGACTATTATTATTTATCTTATTATTTTATCTAGAGATACATTAATATTAATATTATTATAATTATTACTCAAACTACCTAATATATGAACATATCTTATTTTATATATATATATATATATATATATATATATATATATATATATATATATATATATATTACTCTAACTACTTTAAATATATGTATATATATTAGTGTTTTTCAAACCAAATAGTTGGTCTAAAGAGCCACTTACTAGTAAAAAATTATTCTTTCTTTCCTGGCCATTCCTTCTCTTCCTGACCACTTCTTCCTTCCCATTTTTTTTTTGCTTCTCTCCTTGTGCCTCTCTATTCTACTTGGTTCAGACCCACCCTCACCGCCATCTTCCTCACCATCAACTGCTTCTTCTCCTTCTTGCTGTATGAACCGAAGCGATCACCCTGCTCTTCCTCCTTCCTCGAGCGAAAAGACAGCAACAACAATAGCCTTCTTCCTTTTGATCTTGGCTTAGTTTAGGTGAGTTTTAGATTAGTTAGTTTTTAGGTTGATTTTTTATTTTGTTAATTATGAATTATTTGTTTAAATTATGCAGAAATTTTATTTTTATTATTTGGTTAATTTGGATTGATCTATACATATATTGATTGATCTAAATTATTTGGGGTTGATTTTGGTTAAGAGTATATAAAAAATGATTTAGATTAATTAATTTGATTTTATAGAATTTTGGATATTTAAAGTTTTATGTATATTTTGTTAATGTTATTAATTAATTATTTTTGGTTGAATATTTGAAAAATTAGTGATTAGTATATTAAGTTAATAATTTTTGTGTTAATAAAATTATTTTTAGTAAATTGATATTATTTTTGAGGAATTATTATGTTTATGTGAGTATTGAAATTTTGGGGGTAATTATGTAATTGGTTGAAAATATAGTTATATTATATTTTAAATGGTTTTAGAATTTTATAGAGTATTAGAATAATTTTTATAAATTAGTTACTATTTTTAACTAATTAATTCTAATTTTTAAAAATTATTTTTCAATATTAAATTATTTATTTTTTGTGATTTAAATGATTTTTTAATTAATATTATAGTATATTTAAACTATGTGGGCAATTAAAGTTTGAATTTGACTATATTATGTAGAATATTTGGAAAGTTGGGTTTTTATTAATATTGTATTATTATTTGGGATTTTATTAAATTATGGTGAAAATAAATGTATTTAGTGTTTTAAGAGTTGAATAAATTATATTATGATTTATTATTAATTTTTATAGTTTTTGGTGATTTTATTATATTAATATTTAATATTTGCTTATTTGTATTTTTGTGAACCTCGGTTGGGAATTGTGTAGTTCGGGGTCCCAACCTGAGGTGTTGAGCTTCTGTGGAATTTTGAAGTGTGTTTACTTGCAGGATTGACTCTACTTCGATAGAGGGATGTCCTTTTTATAGAGAAAACTCTACTGAATTTTCGGTAGATTTCTCGTAAAATGTGACACCAAGTCAATCCTAAATTTGTTATTCTGAATTCGAGTCGAGCCTTCCTTAGAAATTCTAGAAGTTAGGATTTTATTTTCTGATAGTCGTTTTCCTTTTTCTATCTTTTAGCTGCCCTCCGGTTGCGTCTACCAGTCGAGGTCAGACACGACGTATTAGAGGAGCGCCTTTATCCTGTAAGTTAATATTTGAATTGTATGTGGGGTTTTTAATTAAAAAATATTAATTCTAATGAATTTAATTTTATGATATTCTAGTCGGCATTCTTCATATGATATTGCATGATTTAATTTATAGTTGATTTATTTTATTTTATTTTTATTTATTGAAATTTTCCTTATTTTATTTATTTTCAATTATTTTAAATAAACCACGGTAGAATGGACTACATGATGGGTTTCATCAGAACTGTGTGTGCACCAATAAAATATGTGATTATATTAATTATATTACTGGGACTGATGGTCTGGTGATGCTTTGCTCTCGGACACCGCTAGTAGTATAATATTTGTTTATTTAAAAAATACTGGGGCTGATGGTCTGGTAATGCTTTGCTCTCAAACACCGCCAGTATAATTTGGATTAATATTTATTAAATCACTGGGGCTGATGGTCTGGTGATGCTCTGCTCTCGAACACTGCCAGTGATATTGGATTAAGTGATGTGACTGCGGCTGTGTATCCTGGTGATGCTTTGCTCTCGGGATCTGGTAATCTTGGATATAAGTGGGTCGTATGACTTTTATAAAAATTGATAAATCGAGTTCCACCAAATTTTTATACTGAAATATTTTAAAAAGCATTTAAAAATTTAATTCTTTACTTTGAAAAATGGATTTCTTATATGTATATCAAATGATTTGAATAAAATTATAATTATATTATATTTCCATAAAAATTTATTTTTAAGGAGATTTTCAAACTGCATTCATTTCTTTATTAACTTACTCAGTGAGGTCCGACTCCCTTTAACTTATTATTTTCAGGAGTTTGGGAGTTTTTTGTTAGGCCTACTTCTCTTCATCGTGTAGCTTCGTCACCGACTATTCTATGTAGGTTTACTTAGTTGTGTTGTATTTATATTCATGTACTATAGTAGAAAACTGTATAACTATATATTTTAAGTTGAATATTATGTACTGAGATATTATTTGTATAACTAATGTTTATTTATTTTATGCACTATGACATTATGGTTTAAATTATATTGAGAAAAATTAGGTTGATAATGTGCATTGTGATTTAATTATTTATTGTAAGGTTTCAAAGTTTAAATATTCCATGTTTTTCTTTTAAGGCTTACTATGGGTTTCAACAGCTTTATGCTTTCCCATTCCCTAGTGCTGGTCACGTGCTCCCAGGTTCGGGTCATGACAATTAAGCTTAGACTTATCAGGCAGGGAGTTATTCTTGACTATTATCAAATGGGAGGTACCAGAGTATCAAGATGCTCTGTACTTGACATTTTATATTGGCTCTAATAGTCAACCAAGGGAATCTTACTAGTACGGCCAAAGACCTCAATAAAGAGTCCACAAGAGTAGTAGACATGGCTATAGTCGACCACCCATGCCTGTTATATTTAGCTCTTACCAGCATTAGTGGTAGATAGAGTTCAGACTATAGTAGCATATGATCTGCAACCAATGCTTGTCATACCTATGGGAGAGTCTACCAGGGACTGTGTGATATGGTTCTGGGGGCATATTTTTTATGTGGACAGATGGGTAGTAGGTACACTCCCGATACATTTTATTGATGCTAAATTTTTGATTGATCCGGATGCTACCCATTCTTTTATATCTCTTGTGTTTGCTTTGAAATCGAGCTGGCAAGCTACGAGGATGGCAATTCCTTTATCAGATACCATGCCTTTGAGTGATTTATTGGACACTAAGATGGTTCTTCTTAGGTGTATGTAATGGATTTCAATGTAATTTTAGGCATGCATTGGTTATCTCAGCATCATGCTATTGTGGATTGTCATAGCAAGGAAGTGATTTTCAAAACTTCAAATGTAGAGGAATTCAAGTTTGTGTGTGATAAGAGTTCAACACCTCATAATCTTATTTCTGCTATTATGGCAATGAAGATGCTGAGAAAAGGGTGTAGGGATACTTGGCATTGGTCAGGGATACTTCAGCAGACTCGACATCTATCTTAGATTTTCTTATAGCATGTAAGTTTACATATGTCTTCCTTGATGAATTACTGGGTTTACCACCTCACAGGGAGATTGAATTCTATATTGATGTGGTTCCAGACACAACTCTTATCTCTATGCTGCCTTATAAGATGGCTCCTACGAAGTTGAAAGAGTTAAAGCAACAGTTGTAAGATTTGTTAGACAAAGGTTTCATAAGACCTAGTACTTCTCCTTGAGGTACACCAGTCTTGTTTATGAAGAAGAAGGATGATACTCAAAGACTGTGCATTAATTATAGAGAATTGAACAAGGTGACTATTAAGAACAAGTATCCTCTTTTAAGGATAAATGATTTATTCGATAAGCTCCATGGTGCACAGTTCTTTTCTAAGATCAACTTGAGGTCGGGCTATCATCAGTTACGGATTAGTAAGGCTGATGTTCCTAAAATGGCATTCCATACTAGATATAGCCAATATGAGTTTTTGGCGATGTCCTTTGAATTAACCAATGCACTAGCAGCCTTATGGATCTGATGAATAAGGTGTTCAGACCATTTATGGTTCAATTTTTAGTGATTTTTATTAATGATATACTAGTGTATTCAAGGAGTATGGAAGAGCATGTATATCATTTGAGGACAGTGCTACAAACATTGAGGGAACATCAGCTTTATGCTAAGTTCTTAAAGTGTGATTTTTGGTTGGAAAGTGCAGCATTCCATAAGCATGTAGTGTCTAAGGATGGCATTCAGGTTGATTTACAGAAAAATGAAGTAGTGTCTGAGTGGCCTAGATTGACATCAATTACTAAAATTTGGAGTTTCTTGGGTTTAGCAGGGTATTATAGGAGGTTTGTTTAGGAGTTTTCAAAGATTGCAACACCTATGACCCACCTGACTCAAAAGAATGTGAATTTATATGGTCAGACACATATGAGAATAGCTTTCAAGTGTTAAAGGAAAAGTTGACTATAGCTCAAGTGTTGACTTTGCCCAATGTAGTGGACAAATTTACTATATACTATGATGCTCCTAGAGTTGGCCTAGGTTGTGTGTTGATGCGGAATGGAAGAGTAGTGGCTTATGCTTCTGGGTAATTAAAGAAGCATGAGCAAAACTATCCTACTCATGACCTAGAGATGGTCATTGTAATCTTTGCTCTTAAGATTTAAAGACATTATCTATATGGGGTAACATGCAAGATCTATAATGACCACAAGATTTTGAAGTATATCTTTCAGTAAAGAGATTTGAATCTTATGCAAAGGAGATGGCTAGAAATTTTAAACGATTTTGATTATGATATCTTATACCATCCAACTAAGGCTAATATGCTAGTAGATGCCTTGAGTAGGAAGTCCTCGAGTAGTCTTGCTCATATCAGTGTAGAGATGAGACCATTGATCCAAGAGATGCATAAGTTGGTGGGCCAAGAGTTGATAATGAAGATAACTAAGTAAGGAGGATTGTTAGCTCAATTTAGAGTTAGATCAATAATGAGGGATAGGATCAAAGTAGCTCAGAACCAAGATCCTGATTTGGTTGAGCTTTTGGAGAAAGTTCAAGAAGGGAAATTCATTGATTTTAGCCTTGATGATGAAGGTGTGCTATGGATTAGTGGGAGATTGTGTGTTCCTGATGTGGATAACTTGAGGGAGGAGATATTGGAGGAAGCTCATTTTATAGCTTACAATGTACATCCTATTTCCACTAAGATGTACCACAATATTAAAGATATTTACTGGTAGGATAGAATGAAGAAAGATGTAGTTGAATTTATTTCTAAGTGCTTGACCTGTTAGTAAGTGAAACCAAAGCATCAAAAGCCTTCTAGGAAGCTTCAATATTTTTGATCCTTGAGTGGAAATAGGAGAGAATCACTATGGATTTTGTGATAGGATTGCCTCATTTTAAGGATGGATATGATTCCATCTAGGTGATAGTGGATAGGTTAACCAAGTCAGCTCATTTTCTATTAGTTAAAGCTACTTTTTTAGTCGCTAAGTTGGCTAGGCTGTACATTAAGAATATTGTGTGTCTTCATAGGGTGCTTGTTTCTATTATTTCTAATAGAGGTTTGGTGTTTACCTCTCAATTTTGGCAAAAGTTACAAGAAGCAATGGGTACCAGGCTTGATTTCAATATTGCTTTTCATCCTCAAACAGATGGTCAGTCTGAGAGAACAATCCAAACACTTGAAGATATATTGAGAATATGTGTGATGGATCTTAGAGGCAGTTGGGATGATCATCTGCCATAGGTAGAGTTTGCTTATAATAACAGCTACCATAGTAGTATTGAGATGGCACCATATGAAGCTTTATATAGATAGGAGTGTAGATATCATATGTGTTGAAATGAAGTTGGGGAAGGAGAATTAACTGGATAAAAAATTATACAGGATGCATCCAAGAAGGTCACTTTGATTAAAAGGAGATTGGAGTCAACAACTAGCAAACAAAAGAGTTATGCATAACCAAAGCGCAAGGATGTGGAATTTTATATTAGAGACTATGTATTCTTGAAGGTGTCACTAATGAAAGGTGTTACAAGATTTAGCAAGAAGGGAAAGTTAGCACCGAGATATATATAACCTTTTGAGATATTGGAGAGAGTTGACATGGTTGCATATCAGTTAGCTTTGCGTATAAATTTGTCTCAGGTGCATCCAGTGCTCAGGAAGTATATTTTGGATCCTTCACACATTTTGCAGCCCTAAAGTGTAGAAGTGAATGAAGATCTGATATAGAAAGAAGAACCAGTGGCTATTATTGACTATCAAGTTTAACAGTTTCTTTTTAAGCATATCCTGATGCCAAAGTCTTATAGGAGGAGTAATAATATGGAAGAGCATATGTGGGAGACTGAGGTTAAAATGTAGGTGGCATATCCTTATCTGTTTCCTCGACAAACCTTGTATTCCTTTTTATTTATTTAAAATTTGAGGATGAATTTTTGTAAAGGGGGAAGATTATTATAACCCGAATTTTAATTAATTATTAATTTAAGTGTGGAATTATTTAATGTTAATTATTATTTAATTATTTATAAGATTATTATATTGGGAGTAGTTTTATTTAATTTTGATTAATTGTTAAGTGTATATAATTTTTAGGGAGAAATTTAAATTTTAAAAATATTAGAATATTATTTTTAATATAAGTTATTATTTTAAATTATTATTTAATTTTTTTTAAAAGTACAAAAGTTATTTTTCTCTTTCCTTCTTTCTTTTCTTTCTTCTTTCTTTCCTTTCCCTCTTCTATTCTTCTTCTCCCTAGCACCCAACAACATCACCCACCACTAGCCACCACCAACCACCATATTGCCGCCATCAGCAACCCCTCCCCTCCCTGATGACGCCACCACTCTCTCTTTCTTCTTCTTCTCAGTTTTCCATTTTTGCAGGTTGGTTTAAGGCTTGCCGGTGATGATTTTGGCAACCTTTTGGCTGTGCCATCAGTTTTGATTGGAAACTCTTCCTTCGAGCTTTGTTTCCCCTTAACCAATTCATCCAGGTAATTCTGATAATAACTCCAATTTTGTAAATTTATGTTTAGGTTAATTTTGATTATTTTGTGATATTGAGTTTGATTTTGCTTTAATTAGACATAGTTGCTTTAAGATAAATTGTAATTGATGTTGAGATCTAGCTAATGATGATTTTTAATTATTTTTATGATTTTTTGAATTTTTCGGGTTTAGGTTACTATTCACATAACTGTTTTGGCCTGAAAAATTTTATGTTTTTATGAAATTCTATTAACTATGTAGATTAAACTTTGTTAAGGAAGTTTTTGAAATTATGTATAGAATTTTAATTATGAATTTTTAAGATGATGTATAATTATGTAATTTTAGAAAAATATTAGAAAATGGTGAATTATTTGATTATAATTGAAATTGTTGTTAATTATGCTATTTTTAGACTATTTTTTATTAATAAAAGTGTAAAAATAATTTTTATAATTATTTTCCAATTATTAATTATTTAGTAGTTGTTTTGGGAAATTAAATGAAAAATAAATTTATTTATTATTTTTTAGTCTAAATGAGCATTTTATTGTTTTTATGATATTAATAAGTGATTTTATTAATTATTTACAATTTATGCTAATTTTGTAAAATAGGAATTTTATGCTATTAATGGATTTTATTAGCAAAATATTAATTAATAATTAGAATTTTATTATTTATTTGGAAAATGAATTTCTCTAATATTTTTATGATATATTTTGATGATTTGAGTATTATTTTATTGTGTATTTGTGAAGTTGGTTCTCAGTTGGGCATGAATTATAGTTTGGGAGCCTAGCCCGAGATGTTGAGCTTTTGAGTATATGTGAAGTGTGTTTTCTTGTAGGAATGACTCTACTTTTAGTATAGAGATGTCTGTTTTACAAAGGAGACTTTGCCGAATTTTTGATAAATTTCTTGTAAAACATGACATCGGATTTGTGTTTAGTTTTGAGTCTTTTATTAGAGTCGTGTCTTACATCATGTTGTCTCTAGAAATCTAGAATATATTGGATAATTATTTTTATCCTATTATAATTATTTTTCTATAGTTGCGTCGAGACCAAGATCTACATGACCGGGGCAGTCGAGTCATTTTAAAGAACTGCACCCCACCTGTGAATTATTATTATATGCATACATTGCATGTAGAAAAATTATTGGCATCCATATTTTCAACAAATATGAATTTATTTATGCCATGTTGCATTAAATATTAATTGTTATTGTTGATATATATATATATATATATATATATATATATATATATGTTTGTTTGCATATATACATAATTGAATATTTAATTGTATAAATTGGATGTTGTTCATATTTAATATATGATTTTGTTATTTTATTTATGAAATGCTATTTTGAATCATAGTTGTAGAACGTGCTACCTAATGGGCTACATAGGGCTATTGCGAAGTAGTACTCTAGATGCTAGACTATAATTTTATTGATTTGAGATATGATTAAATTGATTATTAAGATTTGTGATAAGAGAGTGGTGTAATTGCAGAAGCTCAATTGACCTAGTGTCTCAAGGCCAATCATACTAACAATGAGATTGTGGGAGCTCGATTGACTAAGTATTTTGGGATTAGTCTACTGTCAAAAATTAAGAAGAGAAATATTTTTGGAATTAAGGGGCTTATTGGCTAGTAAGGTTCAGTGATCAAGGTTACATAATATTTTAGAAATCTACTCCAATCCTTCATCTAAATTTTACTGTATTTATTGTTATTGTGAAATGCGATTTCTAGCATCTATATGAAATATATGTATAAAATAAATAAATATAAATATTATTATACTGATGCTTGAATGTCTGTGTCCTTAGGTTGTATGCATATATATAATAATGATTCACTCAGTGAGATCTGGCCCTACTCAATTATTTTTCATGATCTTTCTTGTCAGACCTCTCATAGTAGTTCCCTTCACTGGACCCTTTCCTCTCCAGTTGATCTATATAAATTTTAAATTATCCTTTTCTTGTATTGCTAGACGTTGCAATAGTATTACATACTTGTTGTATTCTCTAGTTGTTATTAATGGTGGTTAAATTTTGAAAATTATAAAATATTTTATCAAGATATTATTTATAGAGATTCTTTTTCATTATTAAAAGTTTTAATTTTGAGCATATTTATAGTTATATTTTACTGAGTTTTATATTTTAAGGCTTGCTATGGGTTCCGGATTCTTATAAATTCCTGTTCCCTAGCGTGGGTAATAACTCCTGAGTTTGGGTTGTGACAATGCTCGACTAAGGTCCAACCAGTATCATTCCTCTACCTATAGAGCAAGCTTAACCAAGGCTTAATAATAACCACACATCTACCTAGGGAGCAAAGTTTAACCAGGGCTCACAAATTAATTAATAGCCATATAAATAATTAATACTGGTGCGCACGCAGTCCTGGTGATACCTATCAGATAGCACGTTCTACCATTATTTTTGAATCATTTAAATCATAATAAATAAAATAAAATAAACAAATAAAGGGGAATAGAACAAATTTCATAAAACATTTTTTAATTATATTCATGATAAATAATGAAATAATCATGCATGTAGCAATATAATTAAATTCATAAGTAATTCATATAATCGTTTCATTATTATTTAAATCATATGAAAATATAATCAAAACCATCACAACACACATTCTATAAAATCAACTCATAGGTTTAGCGTGCTAGTTGACGTGTCCTCTGTTGCCCAAATGCTATAGCTTTGGTCCCAAAGTTCTCTAAAATAAATAATATTTATTTAAAATATGCTTATATAAATAAATTCATAAAATTCTCAACCTAAAGGACATCGCCAAAAATTCATAATGGCTATACCTCATCCAAAATGCAATCTTGGATACATCCCCACTTCTAATTCTCAACTGATGATTCCTAAATATGAAATCAATCTTGGATAAACACTGAGCTCCTTAAAGCTAATCAAACAAATCATCAATCCTTGGGAGAGGATATTTGTTCTTGATGGTGACTTTACTTAACTATCTATAATCGATACATAGTTGAAAGGTATCATTTTTTTCTTCACAAACAACACCAGAGCATCCTAAAAAGATGAACTGGGTCTAATGAAATGCTTGTCGAGCAACTGTTGTAACTGTTCCTTAAGGTCCTTTAATTCTGTTGATGCCATTCTATAAAGCAGCATCGAGATAGGATTATGCCCAGTACAACATCAATAAAAAATTCTATCTCTCTATTCGATGGTAATCTTGGTAATTCTTCAAAAAAAAAATCAGGAACCTCGCACACCATTGGCACATTCTCAACTATCTCCTTATCCATATTTATATCTCTAATTATAGCTAAATAACCTTGACACCCTTTTATAAGTATTTTTCTAGTTGTGATTATGGAGATGATATTTTGAGGTATTAAACTTTTATCGCCTCTGAAACAAAACTCCTAATCATTAAGGATTCTAAAAATCACCTCTTTCTCTCAACAATCTAGATTAGCATAATGTCGAGCTAACCAATCCATCTTCAATATCATGTCAAAATCGATCATATCCAATAAAACTAAGTTTGCTAGCAACTCTTTACCTCTTACCAATACTAGACAAGATGGAAAGACTATATCTATCTCTAACTCATCATTAAGTGGAGTCACTATAGATAATGGAATTAATAACTTGGATGGTTGCCATTTTATTCTTGAAGCAAACATAAAAGAATTAAAGGATGTGATGTACCAGGATCAAATAAAACTCTAGCATTATAAAATAAACTGAAAGAGTACCTGCCATAACTGCATTAGATGCTTGAGAATACTGAGTAGTCAAAGTGAATACCCTAGCTTGACCACGACCAGCTTGCTGAGAAGTGGATGGTTATGTAAATACTCTACCACTTGGTCTCCCTTGTGGCCTACTCCTGCACCTCGACCCTGTTGGCCTATAAACTGAGTCGGTCTTTACTAAGGATGCATAGCTGCTTAATAAAGGTGATGCACCTACTGAAAATAGAAGAGCAACTGAAGATGAAGATCCTTGTGCAAATAATGGCTGATAACCAATGTTAGGACAAGCTCTGGCAAGATTTCCTATTTGTTCACACCTGAAACACACTCCTAACAACTGGTGGCATAGCCTTTGATGTACACAACCATAAGTAGGACATGCATTAGGCCCTGAGCTTGTGCTATCGTACCTATAACTTTAACTGTTGCTACCACTGTTGGCTCTAGGTACAAATCTCATAGGTCTGCTCTACCTATGATTATGTCTCCTAGATTTATGTCCCCTCTGACCTCTATGTTGTTGGGAGGTACTAATAATCTGAATGCTAAAACTACCCATAAAAAAGAAAAGTTGTTAAATCCCCTAAGCTATCACTGATCCATTATTGCCGCTCAAGTAGGGGTTAGGAATAGTCTCATGCCTAATGTGAGCCTCTTAAGTTTTCTAGCCTCTTTTATGACACTCTAAGTTCTAGTTTTTAGTCTGAATACCAATATAAGCTGGGCCTAAACCAGTCACAAACAAGTCCATAACTCTCCACTCATCCTGCATCATGTCCATAACATGACATGATAGCTTGAAAAACTCGAGGGTATATTCCTTAACTAATTTGTCACCCTTGACTATATGTAGTAACTGCCATATGTAATTATCTCTCATGGAAGCTGGGTAGAAATACCTCAAAAATCACTTCTTAAATTATAGCCAAGTCTTAGTAGTCATATACGGCTGAATAGTCTGCATGAACCAGTCCTATGCTACAACTTGCACCGATAACTCCATTATTATAATCCTATGATAATCAGTATATTTGATTTTAGTTCTAGCCTCGATGGTGTTTATGAAGTCTAAGGCATCACTTGTACCATCGAAAGAGACTCTTCCAACTCTTGAATACAACAAAGTTGCATATGCATCTAACATCCTTTGATTTCTCTACTACAACATCTATTGTACCAAAGGCATAGCTTGATTAAGTGCTGTGAAGCCTTGGCTTGCATATGCATCTTATGTAGGTCTATATAGTTGTGTTTGTATTAGTATCTATGTACTGCAGTAGAGAATTGTATAACTGCATATTTTAATTTGGATATTATGTATTGAGATTTATGTATTGAGATACTATTTTATATAATTGATGATGTTTATTTAGTCATGATGATTGCATGGTTTATTTAAATTGAGAAAAATTAGTTTGATAATGTGCATCATGATTAAATTATTTTATTGTAAGGTTTTAAAGTGAAATATTATGTGCTTTTCTTGTAAGGCTTACTACGGGTTTCAGTAGCTTTAAGCTTTCCCATTCTCTACTGCTGGTCACGTGCCCCTAGGTTCAGGTTGTGACAAAGTTGGTATCAAAGCTTTGGCTCGTTTTCATGCTTTTGACTATCGATGTCTATCTTTTCTCATGTTACTGCAGTACTTAGGTTATTATCTATTACTTGTTGATTTCTTATCCTTAGGATTCTGCATTTGTGTATGCATTCTTGTTTGGTTTTGAATTTGGGTTTTTTTATCTTTTTAGAATGAGGCGTGCTTGGAATGCCTTTACTGCTGATGCAGAGCGTGATGATGGTAAATAGTCATTTTAGGATGAGATTCTTCCTCCTGTCCCTTAATCTAGAGGTAGGGGTAGAGGTAGAGGTAGGGGCAGAGCCAGATTAGCAGTAGCTCAGAGGCAAGATCAGGATTAGGTAGAGCCTTAGATTCCAGTAGAGGTATGGTGGGTATTAATCAGGGCTTGGCAACTCTTAATTAGGTGATGCCCATAGTGTAACAGATGCTTCAACGACAAAATCAAGGGATGTCTGATGCAGATGTTGCATTGTTATACTCCAGAGTGGGGTGAGTTTATTTTAATGGTACTGAAGATGCATTAGATTTCATTAACACCATTGAGTCCAAGACCATATCAGGGTATTATGATTATCAAAGGATCATAATTATGGAGTTATCTATCTCAACGGCAATTTAGGACTGGTTTATGCAGTCCATCCAGCACTTCATGACCACAATGACTTGGTTAGATTTTAAGGAGTAGTTTATAAGATTATTTTGTCCTTCATCTATAAGAGAGAACTATAGATGGCAGCTGCTTAATATCAACATGAGAGATTGATTAGTTGAGGACTACACTAGGGAGTTCTACAGATTGATGAGGCATGTTGAGGATGTGAGGTAGGATGTTGCCAGAACAGTTGACTTGTATATGATCGGGTTAGGCCTAGCTTATATTGGCATTCGACCAAAGGGTCGTAGTTTGGAGAGTGTTATGGAGGAGGCAAGACAGCTAGAGCAGAGACATATATGATATGGCACCATACCTAACCCATATGATAGTGGCATTATCAGACCTATTTAGAGGGTGCATTAGCCAGTGTTTTAGATAGGCAGCTCAAGTGCTCAGTCAACAAGTCCTTTTCAGTAAAGCAGATAGTTCAGAGCACATCAAACTGGTAGGCACCATCTTGCTCAAGATTATAGGAGTAGTAGGGCTGCTAGATTTGGTGGTAGTGCTAGTAGTAGTAGTGGAAAGAGCTTCAGTCATGGCAGTTCTGGGTCTGGAGCTAGTGCGTGTGCTATATGTGGGCAAGTGCATTAGGGCCCTTGTCACTTGATGCTAGAAGTGTGTTTCAGATGTGGTCAGTTTAGACACTTTGCTAGAGCTTGTTCGAACTACGGATTCCATCCGTCCTTAGCTCAGGGATCTTCACCTTTTGTTGTCCAGCCTTTGCAGTAAGTACCTCAGTAGTATTAGACCCCCATGTACCCTTAGCAGCGACCGATTTAGTTTGTGAGTCAGCAGGGCCATAGTAGAGGATGTACTTAGTTGTTCACCTCATATTAGCCAGGATGTGGATAGGCTAGGGTCTTTACTTTGACTCCTCAGGATGCGTAAGCATCTAATGCAGTGGTAGTAGGTATTATTCCAATCTGTTGCTCTGAGGCTAGAGTTTTATTTGATCTGGGTGCTATGTAATCCTTCGTATCCCCTTTATTTACTTTAAAGGTATCTTGTCTTCCTTCTAAGATGAGTTTTCCTTTTGTCTTTTTTGACTCCACTTAGTGATGAGTTGGAGATGGACATCTTCTTTCCATCTTGTCTTGTGTTGGTTGAAGGTAGAGACTTATTAGTAGACTTGGTCTTTCTGGATATGATTGAGTTTGATGTGATTCTAGGAATGGATTGGTTGTCCCAGTATTATGCTTTTATGGACTATCGAGCGAAAGAAGTAATATTTAGAATTCTAGGTGAAGAGGAATTCATATTCAGAGCCAGTGAGAGTTCCATGCCTCGTAACCTTATTTCTGCTATTACAGTTAAGAAGATGCTTAGTAGAGGGTGTCAAGGCTATCTAGCTATAGTCAAAGATGTTCAAGTAGAAATAGGATCAGTGGATAGGGTACTAGTGGTACATGAATTCTCAGATGTTTTTCTAGAGGAGTTACCTGGATTGTTGTCAAATAGAGAGATAGAATTTTGTATTGATGTTGTGCTTAGTATAGATCCTATCTCTATGCCACCTTATAGGATGGCACTTGCAGAGTTGAAGGAGCAATTGCAGGAATTATTGGATAAAGGGTTTATGCAGCCTAGCACATCTCCTTGGGGTGCTCCAGTTTTTTTTATAAAGAGGGATGGTAGTCTTCGACTCTGTATTGATTATAGACAATTGAATAAGGTTTCCATTAAGAACAAGTATCCACTCCCCAGGATTGATGATTTGTTTGATCAGTTACAAGGAGCTCGATATTTCTCTAAGATTGACTTGAGATATGGGTATCATCGGCTGAGGATTAGAAGTGAGGATATACTTAAGTCAACATTTTAGACTAGGTATGGCCATTATGAATTCTTAGTGATGTCCTTTGGGTTGACTAATGCCCCAGTAGTCTTTATGAACTTAATGAACAGGGTGTTTAGGCCATTCTTATATCGATTTATAATCATGTTTATTGATGACATTTTGGTCTCTTCCAAGAATAAGGCAGAACATGCGATACATTTGATATTAGTGCTGCAGACTTTGAGAGAGCACCAGTTATATGTGAAGCTTTCAAAGTGTGAATTTTCGTTAGACTAAGTGGCATTCTTAGGCCATGTGGTATCTAAGGATGGCATTTAGGTTGATCCCAGGAAGATAAAGGCGATCATTGAGTGGCCAAGACCCACAACGGTCACAGAAGTGAGAAATTTTCTAGGTTTAGTAGGACAGGAGATATGTGAAAGATTTCTGTAAGATTACTATGCCTTTACCAAAATGGCCCAAAAGAATGTTAAGTTCATGTGGACTGATAGATGTGAGGAGCATTTCCGGTTGCTCAAGGATTTATTAACTTCAGCTTTAGTGCTGACCTTGCCTTTTGGTGATGATGGATACACGGTGTATTATGATGCTTCCCATATAGGATTGGGTTGTGTGCTAATGCTGAATGGTAAAGCGGTTTTTTTATGCTTTAAGGCAGTTGAAGAAGCATGAGCATAATTATCCCACTCACGATCTGGAGATGGCAATAATTGTATTCGCACTAAAAATTTGGAGGCATTACCTGTACAGTGTCACTTGTGAAATATACACCGACCATAAGAGCTTAAAGTATATCTTTGAGCAGAGAGATTTGAACCTAAGGCAGAGAAGATAGATGGAACTTCTGAAGGACTATGATTGTTTAATTCTTTACCATCCAAGAAAGGCGAACGTAGGAGCTAATGCGTTGAGTAGAAAATCAGCAAGCTGATTATTCAGGAGTTGCATGAGTTAATTGATCAGGGTTTGCAATGGAAAGTGACTAAGAAATGTCTTTTAGCTCAGTTCAAGGTATGATCAATGTACTTGGACAGGAGTTAAAGCAGCTCAAAGGAGGGACCCATAAGTACAGAGAATTATGTTTGAGATACAACAGGGTCAATCCAGAGAATTTGTGATTGATAGTGAAGGTGTTTTACGCTTGGGTACTTGGTTATGTGTGCCAGACTTGGATTATCTGAGGAAAGAAATCTTGGAAGAGGCACATTTTTCTACTTACATTATTCATCTAGCTTCCACCAAGATGTATCATAATTTAAAGGATACTTATTGGTGGAATGGAATGAAGAAAGATGTTGCAGAATTTGTATCCAGGTGTCTCACATGTCAACAGGTGAAGCTAGAGCATCAGAGGCCCTTAGGATTATTACAGCCCATACCTATCCTAGAGTGGAAGTAGGATATGATTGCCATGAATTTTATGAATGGTTTGCCTCAAACGATAGGTGGATTTGATGTAATTTAGGTGATAGTTGGCAGGCTAACCAAGTCAGCTCACTTTTTGTCGATAAAGAAGATATACTCCACTGATAAGTTAGAATGGTTGTATGTCAATAGAATTTTTTATCTTTATGGAGTTCCAATGAGCATAATCTCCGATAGAGGAGCCACTTTTACATTAGTTTTCTGGCAAGAATTACATAAAGCCTTAGGTACAATGTTAGACTTTAGCACAACATTCCATCCTCAAACTGATGGCCAATCTGAAAGGACCATTCAGACTGTAGAGGATATGCTTAGAATGTGTGTGTTGGATTTTGGAGGTTAATAGGATAACCACTTTCCACTAATTGAATTTACATATAACAGTAGTTAGCATGCAAGTATTGAAATGGCTCCGTATGAAGCACTGTATGGTAGGAAATGCTGATCACCTTTGTGTTGTAAAATTGGTGAGAGACAACTAACAGGTCTAGAGCTGGTACATATTACTTATGAGAAAGTCCTTATCATTCAGTAGAGGTTGAGGATAGCTTTTAGCAGGCAGAAGAGTTATGTTAATCCTAGAAGGAAAGATGTTTCCTTTCTAGTTGGAGATATGGTGTTTCTGAAGGTATCTCAAATGAAAGGAGTTATACGGTTCGGTAAGAAGGGTAAGCTGGCTCATAGATACATTAGACCTTTTGAGATACATTCATGAGTTGGAGAAATGGCCTATAGACTGGTGTTGCTACTTGAGTTATCTCAAATCCACCTAGTGTTCCATGTGTCTATGCTGAGAAAATATGTTCTTGATTCTTCTCACATACTTCAGCCTCTAGCAGTGGAGCTCAGCGAAGATCTATCTTACGAGGAGTATCCAGTGGTGATTATGGATCGCCAAATTTGTCAGCTTCGCTCTAGGGAGATTCCGATGGTAAAAGTGCTTTGGAGTAATCACATAGCAGAAGACTATACATGGGAGATAGAATCCAAGATGCAAGTTGTCTATCCCTATCTTTTTCATCAATAAACCTTGTACTTCCTTGCTTTTCTTTGAAATTTGAGGATGAATTTCTATAAGGGGGGAAGACTATAATAACTTGAATATTTTTTTAAAATTATTTTATATAATTAAATATCGAGAATTTCGATGTTATTGATTATTTCTATCTTATATTATTATTATTATTATTATTATTTATTTTATTGAATTTCTATATGTAGTTATCAAATTTAAATATTTATTTGGGAACTATTATATTTAGAGATATTAAAGTTATTAATAATATTATTGTCATTTTATTATTATTATCATTATTATTATCGTTATCATTATCATTATCATTATCATTATCATTATCATTATCATTATCATTATCATTATCATTATCATTATCATTATCATTATCATTATTATTATTATTATTATTATTATTATTATTATTATTATTATTATTATTATTATTATTATTAATGGACAAAAATCATGTGTTTAAGTCATTTTTCATACCATTTCCTTCTTCCATTTTCTGTCCTGCTTCTCTCCTTCTGCTCTCCCCATCTTTGTCATCTTCTCATGATAGCATCACCTTCCCTTCACACCACAACCATCGTCTGTTTCTTTTTCTTCCTTGTTGTCCCTGCCGATCCAGCCTTCTCTTCCTCTTGCATTGAAGACAACAGCTTTCAACCTTCTTATGCTCTCTTCTTCACGCAAGTCAACAACCAGCACTTCCAGTTACTGTCGAGCAACGCCCTACAGCTACCGCCACTTGCAACTCCAGTGACAACAGCAGCTCCAGCTCTGGTGACAACTACTCCTTCAATAGCCCCTTCCCTACATTTAGTTTCCAGTTTAGGTGATTTTTGGGTTAGTAGGTAGTTAGTTGTTAGGTTGATTCTTAGTTAGTGTTAGGTTGTTTGTTAGTTGTTTGTTAATTATTTATGTTTATTTTAATTTTGGGTTAATTACTATGATATTTGCTTAATACAAATTGAATTTTTGTTAATTATGTTAATTAATTATTTTGGTTAGAAATTTGAGTAATTAGTGTTTGTAATTTTAGTATTAATAAAATAATTTTTGAGAAATTATTATTATTATGTGATTTTTTAAAATTATAAGTTAATTGTATGATTTTGTTGAAAATATAGCTAAATATTATGTTTTAAGTGATTTTAGAATTTTATAGGGTATTAAATTAATTTTTATAAATTATTTACTATTTTTAGCTTATTAATACAAATTCTTGAAAAGTATATTCAAATAATATGTTAATTACCATTTTGGTGATTAAATGGATTTTAAATTACTTTTATTATATAATTAAGCTATTTGAATAATTAAATGTGAAAATGACTATTTTATATTGAATATTTGTAAAAATTGGATTTTTTATATAATTATATTAATTATTTGAGATTTTTATTCTTTGTTGTGAAAAATATTTATGTTTAGTGTTTTGGTGTTTAAATAAATTATATTGCGATTTACTATTGATTTTTATGGATTTTTAATAATTTTAATATATTATTATTTAATATGTATTTTGTTATGTATTGTAAATATCGATTGGGGATTTGAGTAGTTTGGGATCCCAACCAGAGGTGTTGAGCTTGTGCGAAGTTTAAAAGTGAGTTTGCTTGCAGGATTGACTATACTTCGATAGAGGGATGTCTGTTTTACAGAGGAGACTCTGCCGAATTTTTAGTAGATTTCTCGTAAAACGTGACATCAGGTTAATCCTAATTTTTGAAATTCTGAGTCGAGTCTTCCTTAGAAATTCTAGAAGTTAGGGTTTCTATTTTTTGATAGTCATTTTAATTTTTGTCTTTTAGCCACCGTTCCGGTCGCATCTACCAATTGAGGTCAGACACGATGTATCAGAGGAGCGTCTTCATCTTGTAAGTTAATATTTGATTTGGGTGTTAGGTTTTCAAATTAAATACATAATTGCTTATGAATTTAATTTTACGAGATTCTTGTCGGTATTCATTAAATAATGTTGCATGATTTAATTTATAGTTGATTTATTTTATTTTTATTTATTGTAATTTTCATTGTTTTATTTAATATCATTTATTTTAAATAACTATGGTAGAACGGGCTACCTAAAGGGATTTATCAGGACCGTGTGTGCACTGGTAAAATATTTGATTATATTAATTATATTACTAGGGCTGAAGGTCTGGTGATGCTTTGCTCTCGGATAATGCCAGTAATATGATATTTGATTATATTAATTAAATACTAGGGCCGATGGTCTAGTGATGCTTTGCTCTGAAACACCGCCAGTATAGTTGGATTAAAATTTTATTAAATCATTGGGGCTGAAGGTCTGGTGATGCTTTGCTCTTGGACACCGTCAGTGATATTGGATTAAGTGACGTGACTGCGGTTGTGTATCCTGGTGATGGTTTACTCTCGAGATCCGGCAGTCTTGGATATAAGTGAGCCAAGTGGCTGTTAGAATTGAGGACTAGGGTTCTACCTAGTTTTTATACTGAAATATTTTAAAAGCATTTAAATATTTATTTCCTTCCTTTTGAGAAATGGGTTTCTTATATATATATATATATATATATATATATATATATCAAAGAATTTGAATAAAAATTATAAATATATTATTTTCATAAAAATCTATTTTAAAGGGGATTTTCAAATCGCATTCATTTCTTTTATTAGCTTACTCAATGAGATCTAACTCCCCTCAATTTATTTTTTTTAGGATTTTAGGAGTCTTTTGTTAGGCCTACTTCTCTACGCCGAGTAGCTTCTTCACCATCTATCTTATGTAGGTCTATATAGTTGTGTTTGTATTAGTATACGTGTACTGCAGTAGAGAACTGTATAACTGCATATTTTAATTTGGATATTATGTATTGAGATTTATGTACTGAGATACTATTTTACATAACTAATGATGTTTATTTAGTCATGACAATGACATGGTTTGTTTAAATTGAGAAAAATCAATTTGATAATATGCATCATGATTAAATTATTTTATCGTAAGGTTTTAAAGTGAAATATTATGTGCTTTTCTTTTAAGGCTTATTGTGGGTTTTGGTGGCTTTAAGCTTTCTCATTCCCTAATGCCAGTCACGTGCCCCTGGGTTCGGGTCGTGACAAGTATCCTCTATAAAATGGACATCTTTCTACTGAAATAGAGTCATTCTTGTATAAAAACAACACTTCTAATAGTCTCACAACTCAACAACATGAGTTAGGCCCCACACTACACTTATGCTCAACCGAGAACCACAATTCAAAACATATATAAAAATAATATAATTTATCTCTAATCACTAATTATTCATAAGAATTTAGTTAACTAATGCAAATTAATTTATTTATATATAATAAAAATATAAGGGAAATTTATTTCCAAGTAAATAAAATTTCTAATTTATAACAAAAATCTCGTTAATGAAATCCATTTTCCATTTTTACTACTAAATCAGCATAAATTATAGATAACTATTTAAATTACTCAAATATATCATAAAAATCATTAAAAAAAATAAATGATTCATTTAAGCTTAAAAATAATAAATAAATTCATTATTCATTTATTTTCCGAGAATTACTACTAATTAACCAATAATTGAAAATTAATTGTAAAAATCATTTTTATACTTTTATTATTTAAAAATTTGTCTAAAAAAAAATAATTAACAATAAATTTATTTAAAATTAAATAATTACTAATTTCCAATAATTTTTAAAAAATACATATATCATTACCCAAACCGAGAGTCATGACTGACGTTAAGGAATGGGAATTTTTTCAAATTTGGAACTCGTAGTAAGCCTTAAAAGAATAAAAGCATGCAATAAATAAATAAAATACACCATAATTAAAATCTTGAATCAATATATAAAAATAAATACTTTTGCCATATCATAAAATAAAATATTTCATACAATATTTAAAGAAAGGTCTCTGATATTAAAATCATTCTACATATACAAACTACTACTACTATTGTAGTTTTCTAGAATACAATAAAAGTCAAATAAGTAATTTACATAAACTAGCTGGGGCTGAAGAAGTCCGGCGTATGGGCCTACTACTGAGATTTAAGGAAGAAGAATCCCTTGTAAAATAAACAACTAAGGGGAGTCAGACCTCATTGAGTGAATTATTGTATTATATATACATGCACCTCCTAATGTCATATGCAACCAAGCATCAGTATATATAATAAATATATACAGTCATTTCACACAGATGCTGAAATCACTTTTATATATAATAAATACTGACAAACGTTTTTCTGAATGAAGGATCGAATAGAACCCTAATTATATGCAACCTCAACCAAAAATATCTCTTTATCCATACAGGCTCACTTAATTCCAAATAAATTCTCTTATTCCATTTTAGATAGTAGACTGGCCCCGAGACACTAAGTCAACTAAGCTCCATCAGTCTCACTGTCAGTGTGACTTACCCCAAGACACTAGGTCAATCGAGCTCTCGCAATCACACTATTCAATCACATCAATTTCAAAATCAATCAATCAAATAAATGTCACCTGAGTGATTCACAACTCAACCCTAAATTTATCGCACCAGTACATACACGGTCATAATGCTGCCCACTAGGTAGCATGTTATATTGATATCCTTCAAATAAAATTAAATATACATATGGGAAATAAATAATGCATAATTAAACATATTAACATTCATAATAATGAAATAAACCATATATATACCAGAAATATACCTAAAATATACTAAATATATTTCAAGTATATATATATGCTACATAAATCCAAAATCAACCATAAATATACCAAATATAAACCATGAATATACCAAAAATATTCTAAGTGTATATTGAAAATATAACATGCATATATGTTGAAATATACCAAAAATATACTGAAAATATACTTAACATATACTAAAATATTTAATGAAACAATTCATGTATAAATACATATTAGAAACATGAATACTCAATATTATGCATTCTATATGCAATGTATATATAAAATAATAACTCATAATTTTACGCTCCTCAAGACTGGCTCGAGGGGCCCGGTCCGATAGGTCTCAGTCTCAGCGCAATTAGAAAATAAATAATAATCATAATCATAATAAATCTAACTTATACTTTTAAAAGAGACTCGATCTAGGAATACAAAACTCAGACAAATATAGAAATTCAAAATCAACCCGATGTCACATTTTACGAGAATTTTATCAAAAATTCGGCAGAACCTCCTATGTAAAATGAACATCTCTCTACTAAAAAGTTGAGTTGATCCTGCAAGAAAAATATGCTTCTAACACAAATAACTTAACACCCCCGGTTGGGACCTCGAACTACACAATTTTTCAACCGAGGTTCACAATTCACTAAAAATACAATTAAAATAATAAATATATTAAAAATCAATAAATTCCATAAATATTCTCAAAATACCAAAATATAATATATTTAAACAATAAAACACCAAATACAATTATTTTCACAATAATTAACTAAAATTTTCAAATAATAATATAATATTATTAAAAATCCAATTTTTCAATAATTCACTATAAAATAGTAAAAATTCATTTTTATATATTCAAATAGCTTAAATAGATTAAATATATATTAAAATTTATTAAAAATCCATTTAATCACCGAAATAGTAAATATTATATTATTTGAATATAATTTTTAAAAATTAGTATTAATTACTTAAAAATAGTAAATAATTTATAAAAATAATTTTAATACCTTAAATAATTCTAAAACCATTTAAATATATTATTTATCTATAATTTTCACAAAATTACACAATTAACCCATAAATACAAAATATACAAAATATAATTAATATTCTAAAAAATTATATAAATTCACAAAAAATCATTTTAAATATTCTAAAATTATTAACTCAAATTATCAACACCAATTTAACTAAATTGTCATTAAAAATAATTAATTAACATAATTATCAATAATTCAATATTTAATATTAAAATAATAAAAAATTAACCAAAATTCAAATTAATTAAAAAAAAATCACAAAAAATATATTTGGGAAGCTTGAGATACAACAAACAACATTTGTTAAGCAAGTTTTCATGAATCAACCTAAATCAAGTTCAAAAAAAGCAAAAGCCCTAAATCACATAAACTAAAATTTGAAAATATATAAAAATCTAAAGGATTTGAGCTTGTAATATCCCGAGTTTTTAGATAATTTTAAACTGCATCGAGAGATGCAGTGTTAATAATTTTTATAATATTTATGATTATGTTATGACTGTGCTATTTATTAAAGTCATTTTTAATTATTTTATATTATTTTAAGAGATTTACGTAAAAAAATTTTGAGATTTACATTTTTGGGAAAATAAAACCTAAATAATTATTTATTTATTTACGCTAGCTCGTTTTATTAAATTGCATGTTATCATATATGATTATATTTTGCATATTAACATAGATATATATATATATATATATATTAATTGTGTATATATTATATAGTTTTTACTATTATTAACATGTGCTATATATATATGTATATGTATATGCATATGTATATATTTATTAATTTGTGGTGTGTGATTTTTCTAAATATAATATTAGAGTATTTTAATAACTAATTGTTAAAGTTTTTTTAGTTATATATATATATATATATATATATATATATATATATATATATATATATATATATATATATATATAGAAAGTTAGTAAAATTACAATCCATGCTATCACCCCCTACCTCTCGTCCCTGATGCCTCACCCCTTCCCCTCATTGCTTGATTCCGTTCACCTCCATTCAAAGTGCCTGCTGGACGTCCACCCCCTTCCTCCAGTAGCTCAGCCACCCCTTCCACCTTCTCTGGCGCCGGTGAATGCTGCAACAACCCGAGAAGCTGAAAATTGACCCTAGCTCCGATCGACGTGATTTCAGCCACCGTTTTGAGCCCCACCGATCTCTATCTTCTCCTTGAGCTCTGATGAGTCCATTTCCAAGCTTTGTTTCACTTGAAATGGTCTAGATTTCCCTAGATTTTGATTTTACATTTTCGGCCAATTAGGGTTTTCAATTTTTTTGAGCTTTGATTTGGTTGATTCATGAAATATTCCTTCACAAACATTGATTCTAGTAGCTTAATATAGCTCTATAAATTTTTTTGGAATTTTTGGGAATTATTTTGATTTTTGTGAATTTTTTATTATTTTATTAATATTTTCTAATTTTTGAAAATTAATTAATTAAATTATGAAATTGTGTTTTATGGTTTTTATAGGTGTTGAAATGAATTTTATAAATTTATTTTTAATTTTTATGAATTTTATATAATTATTTCAAATTTATTTAGTTTATATAATTTTGGGAAAATTAGGTTAATTATGTGTTTTAATGAAAATAATTGGTTAATTGAGTATATTTATTGATATTATTGAATTATATGTTGAGAAATTAATTTTTGAGTAATTATATTATTTTTGGTGAATTTTTTGATTAATTTTAGGGAATTTACGTGACTAGGGGTATTTTGGTAATTTGACACTAAATTGGCTAAAAATATAATTAAATTGGTTTTACTAGTTATTTGAGGTATAAAAATGATTTCTACAAATTATTTAGTATTTTTAACTAATTAAAACTATTTTTTCATAAATTATTTTCAAATTATATATCATATACGATTTTTCTAAATAAATGGGTTTTTATCGATTTTTTACATGTTTTAGGGTTAATTATGTAATTTGGATTTATAAAATGTATTTTTAGTATTAAAGGGAATTTTTAGTATTTCTGTAATTATTCTGTGAATTGTGAACCTCGATCGGTGAAATTGTAGTTTGGAGTCCGACCGAGGGATTGTGTGGTTGTGAATTGTGTTTATTCTCAAAGCGTGTTTCTTTGCAAGACTGGCTCTACTCTTTGAGTAGAGAGATGTCCGTTTTACAGGGGAGGTTCTGCCGAATTTTTGATAGAATTCTCGTAAAACGTGATATCCGATCGAATTCTTATTACAATTTTGTGTCTAAGATTCTAGATCGAGTCTTTAGAATTCTGATAGATTTATTCTAATGTCATGTTGTCATTTGTTTGTTTATTTGCACTGAGACCAAGGCCTAGTGGACCAGGCCCGTCGGACCCATCTCGAGGAGCGCAGTAACAGTGAGTTGTTATTTTATATATACGTGTTCTAGGATTCATGTTTTTAGAAATGTATGTTTTCATTATATAAAATATGCATATATGGTTTAATAATTACTTAGGTTTATTTTGGTATATTTTCGGTATATTTCCAAATTATATGCATGTTTTATTATGAATTTATACTTAAATTGTTTTAAGTATATTTATAGTTTATTTCCAGTTTATTTTGTAACTATATTGGATTTATTTGACGTATATATACTCGAAATATTCTTGGTTTACTTTTGGTATATTTCTAGTATATATATGGTTTATGTTGTTATTTTATTTAATATCATGCATCATTTATTTTATGAATGTATGTTTTATATATAAATGAAGGATATCAATAGAATATGCTACCTAGTGGGCAGCACTAGGACCGAGTACGTATCGGTACGCCAATAGCATTTAGGCTATATTACTAACCTATTTGTGGATAGTGATTGTATTGATTTGATTTGATATCTGATAGGATGTGAGAGTGTGATTGTTGGAGCTCGATTGACCAGGGGTCTCGGGGCCAATCACACTGACAGTCAGACTGTTGGAGCTCGGTTGACCAAGTGTCTCAGGGCCAGTCTACTGTCCAGATGGAACAAGTGAATTTATTTGGAATAAGTGAGCCTGTATGGCTAAAGTGTTGTCTAACACTATTTTGAGGTTGCAATTTTCTAGGGTTCTATTTGATCCTTTATAAACAGTGATTTTTAGTAAATATATAAAATGATTTTATTGCATCTGTGTGTATTTGCTTGTATATATATTTATTATATATACTATTGACTGTGTGCATTATCATTTAGTTATGCATGAATATATATTATAAAAATTCACTTAGTGAGGTCTGACTCCTCTCCATTGACTATTTTTCAGGAGAGTCATCGTCTTCAGACATCAGTAGCAGACCCATACGTCGGATTTCTTCCACCCTGACTTCACTCTGTAAACTGCTTACTTGATTTTATTTTATAATCTAGACACTGTAGTAGTTGTAGACATTTGTGAGACTTATGTATTATATTTTTGTGAGTTATGTATTTTAAATATTTGAACTGAGATATGTATTAAAAGATAATTTATATATGAGGATGAGTTTGTTTATTTAAACAAGCAGGTGGATCATACTTATTTTATTTATGAGATTTATTTTCGCTGCGAGTTATTTTATTTATATTATTATTATTGCATGTTTTTATTTTATTTTAAGGTTTGCTACGGGTTCTGGATTCGAAAGAATTCCCGTTCCCTAACGCCTATCATGGCCCCTGTTTTGGGTCATAACAAAGTTAGTATTAGAGTGGAGTTCTGTGTTAGGGCTTTAGTTATGTGAATTGTGGCCCTAGTTTTCAGTGTTGTGTTTTCTGTTGAACTACTGCAGTGAATTAGGTTCGAGTATGTCTTGATGAGTATTCCTTGATTTAGTTTTCTTCGTTATTCCTTTGTTGTCTGTTTGTCTGAATCATTTTGTTTGTCTTTTCAAAATGAGGAGGAAAGTGCATGTCGCTCCATCGGTCATTGAGGCCGAGGATGATGAGTCCTTTCAGGATGAGGTTTTACCTCCTGAACAACCAGTTAAACGTAGAGGTCGTGGCAGAGGTAGACCTCGAGGAGCGGCAGGTCACCGTAGGCAGAGAGAGATACAGCATGAGGAGCCTGTAGAGCCTAAGTTCGAGGATGTTCCTGTACCTCCAGTCATTCAGCCTGTTCAGTCTACCTATTAGCAGGGTATGTCTGACCCTGAGGCAGTATGTTCTATGCCAGATTTGGTAGGGTTGCTTTTGATAGGACTTCCGATCCTCTAGTTTTTCTGCATGCGATTGAGACTAGGACTCGGACTGCTCACACCGAGTACCAGTGGATTTTGATCGTTGAGCTTTCTATTGAGGGACCAGCCCTAGACTGGTTTATTCAGATGATCCAGCCGTACATGATGATGATGACCTGGGCTCAATTCAGAGAGCGATTTATGAGAAGATTTTGTCCAGAGCCACTTCGCTTGAGTTATCATCTCAAGTTAACTAGTATTTCTTACAATGATCGATTTGTTAAGGAGTACACTCAAGAGTTCCTTCGATTGGGTAGATATGCAGAGGATCTGATGCGAGACCAGTATTTCACAATCAATACCTACGTTACTGGATTGGGTTCTGCATTTGCTGGTATGCCTACAGCGGGCCTTACTCTAGAGTCAATTATTGAATTGGGCAAGGAGATTGAGTTGAGGCTAGTTAGGCAGGGAATGATGCCTGATTATTACTAGCTGGGTGTGCATTCAGGTGGATTTTAGACTACTTCGTATTTGAGTTTTCAGATTGGTTTAAGTAGTCAGTAAAGAGGTCCAGCTCAGCAGAGTCAGAGGCAGTCGTGGATACATTAAAGCAGTAGACATGGCCGTGGAGGTTAGCATAGACCGTTTAGATTTGGGTCAAGTGCTTTGAGCATCAACAGTGGATGTAGTTCCGGATTAGCTGCCAGTGTTTGCCAGACTTGCAGTAGAGTCCATCAGGGATCGTGTTATTTGACACTGCTAACATGCTTCAAATGCGGGCAGACGGGACATTATGCCAGATCGTGTCCTTATTTCGGGTATCAGCAGTCGTAGATTTTGCGATTTCCATAGTAATCAATTATTAGTGCTGCACCCGTTCCATTTTAGTTGCCTCCAGCCCAGCATCAGAGTTCCACTCAACTTGTTCCATAGTAGGGTCGTGGTAGAGGTGCTAGAGGTATTGGCCAGGCTTCTACCAGCCAGCAGGGAGGTCAAGGACAGGCCAGAGTCTTTCATCTCACTCAGCAGGTTGCTCAGGCATCTAATGCAATTGTGGCAGGTATTATTTTCTGTTTGTTACCTAGATGCATGGGTTTTGTTTGATCTGGGTGCCACACATTCATTCGTTTCTCCCATTTTTGCTTCCAAGTCTTGTTGGCAAGCTTCAAGGATAACTTTTCCTTTATCTGTTGCCACTCCTCTGAGTGATTCTTTGGACACCGATATTGTTCTTTCTAGTTGTCCAGTTCTCGTGGGAGATAGAGAATTATCTGATGATTTGATTCTGTTGGATGTGATGGAGTTTGATGTTTTTCTGGGTATGGATTGGTTATCTCAGCACTATGCCATTGTGGATTGTTGGAATAAAGAGGTGACTTTCAGAATTCCTGGTGAAGAAGAATTTAAGTTTGTGGGTGATAGGAGTTCAGAACCTCAGAATCTCATTTCTGCTATTACGACTAGGAAGTTGCTAAGGAAAGGTTGTCAGGGATATTTGGCATTGGTCAGGGATACTTTAATGGAGAAGTTGTCACTCACAGATGTTCCTGTTACTTATGAGTTTCCTGATGTTTTTTCTGAGGAGTTGCCAGGTTTACCACCTCACAGAGAGATTGAGTTTTGTATAGATGTGGTTCCAGGTATTGCTCCTATATATATGCCACCCTATAGAATGGCTCATGTAGAGTTAAAAGAGTTGAAGGAACAGTTGCAAGATTTGTTGGATAAGGGTTTCATCAGACCTAGTGTTTCTCCTTGGGGTGCACTAGTCCTGTTTGTGAAGAAGAAGGATGGTACCTTGAGACTGTGCATTAACTACAGAGAGCTGAACAAGGTGACAATGAAGAACAAGTATCCTCTCCCGAGGATAGATGACTTGTTTGATCAACTACATGGTGCACAGTTCTTTTTTAAGATTGATTTGAGGTCGGGTTATCATCAGTTGCGGATTAGTGAAGCCGATGTTCCTAAAATGACATTCCGCACTTGATATGGCCATTATGAGTTTCTGGTGATGTCTTTTGGCTTGACTAACGTACCGACAGCTTTTATAGACCTGATGAATAGGGTATTCAAACCGTATGTGGATCAGTTTGTGGTAGTCTTCATCGATGATGTACTGGTTTATTCGAGGAGTATGGAGGAGCATGTATATCACTTGAGGATGGTACTGCAGACACTGAGAGAACATTACCTTTATACTAAATTCTCGAAGTGTGATTTCTAGATGGAGAGTGTTTCTTTTCTTAGACACATGGTGTCTAAAGATGGTATTCAAGTTAATCCACAGAAGATTGAGGCAGTGTCTGAGTGGCACAGATCGACTTCTGTTATTAAGATTCAGAGTTTTCTGGGTTTAGTCAGGTACTATAGGAGGTTTGTACAGGATTTTTCTAGGATTGCAGCTCCTATGGCTCGCTTGACTCAGAAGAATGTAAGATTTGAGTGGTCAGAAGCTTGTGAGAACATTTTTCAGTTGCTGAAGGAGAAGTTAACCACAACTCCAGTGTTAGCTTTGCCTAATGGTGTGGACAAGTTCAAAGTTTATTGTGATGCCTCTAGAGTTAGCCTTGGTTGTGTGTTGATGTAGAATGGTATGGTGATAGCCTATGCTTTGAGGCATTTGAAGAAGCATGAGCAGAACTATCCTAAACATGACCTTGAGATGGCTGCAGTGATCTTTGCTCTTAAGATCTGGAGATACTGTCTGTATGGGGTGACTTGTGAGATTTTTACTAATCACAAGAGCCTTAAGTACATTTTTCAATAGAGAGATTTAAATATGAGGAAGAGGAGATGGTTGGAATTGTTGAAAGATTATGACTGTGAGATTTTATATCATCTGGGCAAGGCTAATGTAGTAGTAGATGCCTTGAGTAGGAAGTCCTTAGGCATTCTTGCTCACATCAGTGTAGAGAGGAGACCGTTGATGCAAGAGTTGCATGTGTTGGTGGATCAAGGTCTAATGATAAAGATTAGTAGGTCAAGTGGACTGCTAGCTTAGTTTAAGGTGCGATCTGTATTGAGAGATAAGATTAACGCAGCTCAGAGTCGAGATCCTATTCTAGAAGAGCTTATAGAGAATGTTCGAGCAGGGAAGTTCACTGATTTCACACTCGATGATGATGGTGTATTATGGATCAGTGGTAGATTGTGTGTTCCTGATGTGGATGATTTGAGAGAAGAGATCCTAGAGGAAGCACATTCTATAGCCTATAGCATACATTTGGGTGTCATTAAGATGTACCACAGTATTAGAGATTTATACTGGTGGGACAGACTAAAGAAGGATGTCGTTAATTATGTTGCTAAGTGCTTGATGTGTCAGCAAGTGACAGCTATACATCAAAAGCCTTCTGGGAAGCTTCAACCTCTTCCTATTCCCGAGTGGAAGTGGGAAAGGATAGCTATGGATTTTGTGGTTGGTTTGCCTCGTTCTAAGGATGGATACGATTCCATCTGGGTGATTGTAGACAGGTTTACTAAGTCTGCACATTTCTTACCTATGAAAGCCACCTATTCCATAGCTAGATTGGCAAAGCTATATGTGAAGCATATTGTGTGCCTTCATGGAGTACCTGTGTCCATTATGTCAGATAGAGGTTTAGTATTTACCTCACATTTTTAGCAAAAGTTGTAGGAAGCGATGGGCACTAGGTTGGACTTCAGTACTACTTTTCATTCTCAGACAGATGGTTAGTCTGAGAGGACGATCCAGACACTGGAAGATATATTGAGGATGTGTGTTTTGGATTTTGGAGGTAGTTGGGATGATCATTTGCCACTCGTAGATTTTGCATATAACAACAGCTACCATAGCATTATTGGTATGACACCGTATGAGGCATTATATGAAGGAAAGTATAGATCCACTCTAAGTTGGGATGAGATTGGTGAGAGAGCTTTGACTGGACCTGAGATGGTTCAAGATGCTGCAGAGAAAGTTGATGTGATTAAGCACATATTAGAGATCGTAGTTAGCAAGCAAAAGAGCTATGTAGATCCTAGGCGCAGAGATGTGGAATTTCATGTTGGAGACTTTGTTTTTCTGAAGGTGTCTCCGATGAAGGGTGTGATGAGATTTGGTACAAAGGGTAAGTTAGCACCAAGATATATCGGACCATTCGAGATTCTAAAGAGAGTTGGCACTGTTGCATATCGGTTGGCTTTGCCCCCGAATATGTCTCAAGTGCACCCGGTGTTTCATATCTCGATGCTGAGAAAGTATATCTCAGACCCTTCACATGTGTTGCAGCCTGACAGCATTGAAGTGAATGAAGATCTGACATTTGTGGAAGAACCTGTGGTGATCGTTGATTTTCAAGTTCGACAGTTGCGGTCAAAATAGATTCCAATGGTCGAGGTTCTGTGGCGTAGCAACAGAGTTGAGGAGCATATGTGGGAGACTGAAGCTGAGATGCGAGCTTTTTACCTGCATCTCTTCCCTTTTTGATCTTGTATTTATTCTTTTCTGGAATTCGGGGACGAATTCTTATAAAAGGGGAAGACTGCAATATCCCGAGTTTTTAGATAATTTTAAATTGCATCGGGATATGCAGTGTTAATAATTTTTATAATTTTTATGATTATTTTATGAGTGTGCTATTTATTAAAGTCATTTTTAATTATTTTATATTATTTTAAGAGATTTACGTAAAATTTTTTCGAGATTTACATTTTTGGAAAAATAAAACCTAAATAAATATTTATTTATTTACGCTAGATCATTTTATTAAATCACATGTTATCATACATGATTATATTTTGCATATTAACATATATACATATACATGCATATATATATATATATATATATATATATATATATATATATATATATATATATATATATAAAGTTAGTAAAATTACAATCCATGCAATCACCCCCTACCTCTCCTCCCCAATGCCTCACCCCTTCCCCTTACTGCACGATTCCGTTCACCTCCATTCAGAGTGCCTGCCGAACATCCACCCCCTTCCTCTAGCAGCTCAGCCACCCCTTCCACCTTCTCTGACGCCGGTGAACGCTGCAACAACCCAAGAAGCCGAAAATTGACCCTAGCTTCGATCGACGCGATTCCGGCCATCGTTTCGAGTCCCACTGGTCTCTATCTTCTCCTTGAGATCCGGTGAGTCCATTTCCAAGCTTTTTTTCATTTGAAATGGTCTAGATTTCCCTAGGTTTTGATTTTACATTTTCGGCCAATTAGGATTTTTGATTTTTTTAAGCTTCGATTTGGTTGATTCATGCAATATTCCTTCACAAACATTGATCCTAGTAGCTTAATCTAGCTCTGTGAATTTTTATGGATTTTTTGGGAATTATTTTGATTTTTGTGAATATTTTATTATTTTATTAATATTTTCTAATTTTCGAAAATTGATTAATTAAATTATGAAATTGTGTTTTATGGTTTTTATAGGTGTTAAAACGAATTTTAGAAATTTATTTGTAATTTTTGTGAATTTTATATAATTATTTGGAATTTATTTAGTTTAAATTAGGTTAATTATGTGTTTTAGTGAAAATAATTTGTTAATTGAGTATATTTATTGATATTATTGAATTATATATTGAGAAGTTAATTTTTGAGTAATTATATTATTTTTGGTGAATTTTTTGATTAATTTTAGGGAATTTACGTAACTAGGGGTATTTTGGTAATTTGACACTAAATTGGCTAAAAATATAATTAAATTGGTTTTACTAGTTATTTGAGGTATAAAAATGATTTCTACAAATTATTTAGTATTTTTAACTAATTAAAACTATTTTTTTGTAAATTATTTTCAAATGATATATAATATATGATTTTTCTAAATAAATGGGTTTTTATCGATTTTTAATATGTTTTAGGGTTAATTATGTAATTTGGATTTATAAAATGTATTTTTAGTATTAAAGGGCATTTTCAGTATTTCTGTAATTATTCCGTGAATTGTGAACCTCAGTTGGTGAAATTGTAGTTTGGAGTCCGATCGAGGGATTTTGTGGTTGTGAATTGTGTTTATTCTCGAAGTGTGTTTCTTTGTAGGACTGGCTCTACTCTGTGAGTAGAGAGATGTCTATTTTATAGGGGAGGTTCTGCTGAATTTTTGGTAGAATTCTCATAAAACGTGATGTTCGATCGAATTCTTATTCCAATTCTGTGTCTAAGATTCTAGATCGAGTCTTTAGAATTCCGATAGATTTATTCTAATGTCGTGTTGTCGTTTGTTTGTTTAGTTATGCCGAGACCGAGGCCTAGTGGACTAGGCCTATTGGACCCATCTCGAGGAGCACAGTAAGAATGAGTTGTTATTTTATATATACGTGTTCTAGGATGCATGTTTTTAGAAATGTATGTTTTCATTGTATAAAATATGCATATATGGTTTAATAATTACTTAGGTTTATTTTGGTATATTTTTGATATATTTCCAAATTATATGCATGTTTTATTATGAATTTATACTTAAATTGTTTTAAGTATATTTATAGTTTATTTCCAGTTTATTTTGTAACTATATTGGATTTATTTGATGTATATATACTCGAAATATACTTGGTTTACTTTTGGTATATTTCTAGTATATATATGGTTTATGTTGCTATTTTATTCAATATCATGCATCATTTGTTTTATGAATGTATGTTTTATATATAAATGAAGGATATCAATAAAACGTGCTACCTAGTGGGCAGCACTAGGACCGAGTACGTACCGGTACGTCGATAGCATTTAGGTTATATTACTAACCTATTTGTGGATATTGATTGTATTGATTTGATTTGATATCTGATGTGATGTGAGAGTGTGATTGTTGGAGCTCGGTTGACCAGGGGTCTCGGGGCCAATCACACTGACAGTCAGACTGCTGGAGCTCAGTTGACCAAGTGTCTCGAGGCCAGTCTACTGTCCAGATGGAACAAGTGAATTTATTTGGAATAAGTGAGCCTATATGGCTAGAGTGTTGTCTAACACTATTTTGAGGTTGCAATTTTTTAGGGTTCTATTTGATTCTTCATAAACAGTAATTTTTAGTAAATATATAAAATGATTTTGTTGCATCTGTGTGTATTTGCTTGTATATATATTTATTATAAATACTATTGACTGTGTGCATTGTCATTTAGTTATGCATGTATATATTATTATAACAATTCACTCAATGAGGTCCGATTCCCCTCCGTCGACTATTTTTCTGGAGAGTAATTGTCTTCAGACCTCAGTAGCAGACCCATACGCTGGATTTCTTCCGTCCCGACTTCACTCTGTAAACTGCTTACTTGATTTTATTTTATAATCTAGACACTGCAATAGTTGTAGACATTTGTGAGACTTATGTATTATATTTATGTGAGTTATGTATTTTAAATATTTGAATTAAGATATGTATTAAAAGATTATTTATATATGAGGATGAGTTTGTTTATTTAAACAAGTAGGTGGATCATACTTATTTTATTTATGAGATTTATTTCTGCTGTGAGTTATTTTATTTATATTATTATTATTGCATGTTTTTTATTTTATTTTAAGGCTTGCTACGGGTTCCGGATTCGAAAGAATTCCCATTCCCTAGCACCGGTCATGACCTCTATTTTGGGTCGTGACAGAGCTTAAACAGAGCTCGAAAATGGACTCACTAGATCAAGGATGTTTGAAAGAGACCAGTTTAAAGGGATAGGGTGGCCGGAATCTCACCGGCAATGCAAAGCTTCAAGTTTTGGCCTCTCTTGTTTTCTGGCGATGCAGCGGTTTCTGGCGGTGGATGGTGGGGTCGGACGGCAACCGGAGGGAGGGGAAAGCGACGGCAGTCATTGGTTGCAGGTGGGCAGCTCTAATGGTGGCTGGATGGCAATGACCAAGAGTGAAAAAGAAGAAGAAGAATAAAGAGGGAGGTGTTGACCTGAAATTCTACCTTTTAACCCCTTTTTTTTTTATTTACTTATGAAATTACTAAAATGCCCTCCAACAAATTTAATAATAATAATATTATTATTATTAACAATGGTAATAATAACAATGATAATATTAATAATAGTATTAATAACTTTAATATTATCAAATAATCCCACGTAAAATAAATTATTTTTACGTAAATAATTCTTTAAAATAAAATACATAAATAATATTAGCAATTAGCGATAATAATATACAAATAAAATTTAAAATTATTAACACTGCAAATTCTAAAATAATATTATTTAATTTAAAATACTAGATCTTTACAATCTCCCCTCCTTATAAGAATTCGTCCTCGAATTCAAAAAAAAAAATAGAAACAAGAGTCATTGAGGGAAAAGATAAGGATAAGAAGCTCGCATCTCTGCTTCAGTTTCCCAAGTATGCTCCTCTACGTTGTTGCTTCGCCACAACACCTTGATCATTAGAATCTGCTTCGAACACAACTGTCAAACTTGATAGTCTACAATCGCAACAGGTTCCTCCTTGAACGTTAAGTCTTCATTCACTTCCACACTATCAGGCTACAACACGTGCGAGTGGTCTAAAATATACTTCCTTAGCATCGAGATATGGAACATTTGATGCACTTGAGATAGGTTCAGAGGCAAAGCCAACTGATATGCAACTGTGTCCACTCTCTCAAGAATCTCAAACGGTCTAATATATCTCAATGTTAGCTTACCCTTCTTGCTAAATCTTATCACACCCTTCATAAGAGACACTTTCAGGAACACATAGTCTTTAACCTAGAACTCCACATCTCTACGTCTTAGATCTGCATAGCTCTTCTGTTTGCTAATTACGATCTCTAATCTTCTTTTAATCACAATAACCTTCTCAGCAGCATTCTAAACCATCTCAGGTCCAGTCAATGCTCTCTCCCTAATCTCATCCCAACTCAGAGGAGATCTATACTTTCTTCTATACAATGCCTCATATGGTGCCATCCCAATCCTGCTATGGTAGCTATTATTATATGCAAACTCCATAAGTGGCAAGTGATCATCCCATCTACCTCTAAGATCCAATACACACATCCTCAACATATCTTCCAATGTTTGGATCGTCCTCTCAGACTGACCATTTGTTTGAGGGTGAAAAGCAGTACTGAAATCAAGCCTAGTGCCCATCGCTTCCTAAAAATTCTACCAAAAATAAGAGGTAAACACTGAACCTCTATCAGATACAATGGACACAGGTACTCTATGAAGGCACACAATATGCTTAACATATAGCTTCACCAATTTGGCTACAAATAAGTGGCTTTCATAGGCAAGAAATTAGCAGATTTGGTCAACCTATCCACAATCACCCAGATGGAATCATATCCATCCTTAGAACGAGGTAAACCAACCATAAAATCCATAACAATTCTCTCCATTTCCACTCAAGAATAGGAAGTGGCTAAAGCTTCCCATAAGGCTTATGATGTTCAACTTTCACCTGCTGACATATCAAACACTTAGCAATAAAATTAGCTACATCCTTCTTCAGTCCATCCTACCAGTACAAGTCTCTAATATTATGGTATATCTTAGTGACACCTGGATGTACGATGTAGGCTGTAGAATGTGCTTCCTTAATAATCTCTTCTCTCAAATTATCCACATCAAGAACATACAGCCTACCATTGATCCAAAAAACATTTTCATCATCAAGTGTGAAATCAGTGAACTTATTTTCATGAATATTCTCTACAAGCTTTGCTAGAATAGGATCTCGACCCTGACCTACCTTAATCCTATCTCTCAGCATAGATTGAATTCTAAACTGAGCTAACAGTACACCAGATCTACTTATCTTCATCGTCAGACCTTGATCCACTAACTGGTGCAACTCTTGGATCAATGGTCTCCTCTCCACACTTATGTGAGCAAGACTACCTAAGGACTTCCTACTCAAGGCATCTACTACCACATTAGCCTTGCCTGGATGATAAAGAATATCATAATCATAGTCCTTCAGGAGTTCTAAGCATCTCCTCTACCTCAAATTCAAATCTCTTTGCTGAAAAATGTACTTAAGGCTCTTGTGATCAATAAAAATCTCATAAGACACCCCGTATAAATAATGTCTCCACATCTTAAGAGCAAAGATCATTGTAGCCATCTCTAGGTCGTGGGTAGGATAATTCTGTTCATGCTTCTTCAACTGCCTTGAAGCATAAGCTATCACCCTACCATTCTGCATCAACACATAACCTATTCCAACTCTAAAGGCATCACAATACATAGTGAATTTATCTACTCCATTAGGCAAAGCCAAAACTGGAGCTATGGTCAACTTCTCCTTCAACAATTGGAAACTATTCTCATAAGCATCTGACCACTTAAATTTCATATTCTTTTGAGTCAAGCGAGTCATAAGAGCTATAATTTTGGAAAAATCCTGTATAAATCTCCTATAATACCCAGCCAAACCCAGAAAACTACGAATCTCTGTGATTATCGTTGGTCTAGGCCACTCAAACACTGCCTCGATCTTCTATAGATCAACCTGGATACCATCTTTAGACACCACGTGTCCAAGGAATGCAACACTCTCCAACCAGAAATCACACTTTGAGAATTTATCATAAATTTGATGTTCTCTCAATGTCTGTAGTACAGTCCTCAAGTGATATATGTGCTCCTCCATACTCTTCGAATATACTAGTATATCATCAATGAAGACTACCACAAACTAATCCATAAATGGTCTAAATACCCTGTTCATCAGATCCATAAAAGCAACTGGTGCATTAGTCAACCCAAATGACATCACCAAAAACTCATAGTGGCCATATCGAGTGTGGAACGCTGTTTTAGGAACATTGGCTTCACTGATCCATAACTGATGATAACTTGACCTCAAGTCAATCTTAGAAAAGAACTGTGCACCCTAAAGCTAATCAAACAGATAATCTATCCTTGGGAGAGGATATTTGTTCTTCATAGTCACCTCATTTAGCTATATATAGTTTATGCACAGTCTCAGGGTACCATCCTTCTTCCTCACAAATAGGACTGGTGCACCCTAAGGAAACACTAGATCTGATAAAACCCTTATCCAGCAATTCTTGCAACTGCTCCTTCAAGTCTTTCAACTCTGTAGGAGCCATTTTGTAGGGCAGCATCGAAATAGGAGTTGTGCTTGGAACCATATCTATACAGAACTTAATCTCTCTATAAGGTGGTAAACTTGGCAACTCTTCAGGAAAAACATTAGGAAACTCACAGGCAACAGGAACATCTGTAAGTGACAACTTCTCCATTGAAGTATCCCTGACTAATGCTAAATATCCCTGACAACCCTTCCTCAGTATCTTCCTAGTCGTGATAGCAGAGATGAGATTCTAAGGTGCAAAACTCTTATCACCCAGAAACTTAAACTCTTCTTCATTAGGAATTTTAAAAATCACCTCTTTACTCTGACAATCCACAATGGCATAGTGTTGAGACAACCAATCCATACCCAAAATCACATCAAATTCCTACATCCAACAATGCCAATTCTATTGGCAATTCTCTAGCTCCAATAAAAATTAGACAACTAGAAAGAATAACGTCGATGTCCAATGAATCGCTTAGAGGAGTGGCGATAGACAAAGGAAAAGTCATCCTCAAAGCTTGCCAATATGATTTCAAAGCAAACATAAGAGATACAAAAGAGTGTATGGCACCTGGATCAAACAAAACCCAAGCATCCAGATAATAAATAAGAATAATACCTGCCATGATGGCATTAGATGCATGAGCATCCTACTGAGTGAGGTGGAAAACCCTAGCCTGACCTTGACCTCCCTACTGCCTGGTAGAAACCTAGCCAAAACCTCTAGCACCTCCTCTAATACCTCTACCACGTTCTTGCTGAGTAAAAATCTGAGTCAAACTCGGGTGCTAAGTTGGAGGCAACTGAAAAGGAATTGGTGCTGCACTTACAATCGACTGCTGCCGAAACTGTGAAATCTGTTATGGCTAAAAACCAGAATAGGGACATGATCTAGCAAAGTGTCATGTCTGTCTGCATCAAAAACACGTCAGCAGCACTATGTAACATGGTCCTTGATGGACTCTACCATAAGTCTGACAGATGCTGGCTGCTGATCTTGAACTTTGACCACCACTACTGCTAGAAGCACCTGACCTAAATCTAATCAGTCTATATTGTCCCCCATGGCCATGTCTGCCACTCCTATGCACTCTCTGTTGCTAACTCTGGCTCTACTACACTGAGCCTCTCTGTTGACTACTCAAACCAATATGAAAGGTTGAATACAAAGTAGTTTGAAATCCTCTTGACTGAACACCTAACTGGTAGTAATCAAGCATAAATCCTTGCCTGACTAATCTCAACTCAATCTCCTTGGCCAACTGTATCACTGACTCCATAGTAAGGTGCGTAGTAGGCATCCTAACAAACACAGAACCCAGACTAGTGATGTACGTAGTAACTGTAAAGTACTTATCTTGTATCAGATCCTCTGTATATATGCCGAGTCAAAGAAACTCTCTAGGGTAGTCCTCGACAGATTTGTTACCTCTGGTGATGCTTATCAATCGAAGTCTTTAGCTCATACGAAGTGGCTCTAGGTCATAAATTGCTCTTTGAACTAAGCCCAAGTCATCATCATCATATACAGTTGAATCATCTGAATAAACCAATCCAGGGCTAGTCCCTCTACTGACAACTTGACGATCATGATCCGCTAGTACTTGGTGTGAGCAGTTCGAGTCCTAACCTCAATAGCATGTAGAAAATCTAATGGATCTGACGTCCCAACGAAAGCTATCCGACTAACTCTGGTGTAAACCAGTGCTGCCTCAGGGTTAGACATACCCTATTGATAGGCAGGCTGTAACGACGATGCAATTGGAGGTATCACAGCTTCCTCGTATTTTGGCTCTATAGGTACCTCATTTTATAGCTCTTGTTGTCCATAGCGACCTGCCACTCCTAAAGGTCTACCCCTACCTCAACCTCTGTGCCTCGCTGGCGGCTTAGGAGGTAAAACCTTATCCTAGAAGGACTCATCATCCTCGGCCTCAATGATTGGTGGAGCGACACACGCTCACCTCCTCATTCTGAAAAGACAAACCAAAAAGATATTTAGACAAAACAGACAAGCTAGCGGTTATGTGGAAAACTAAATCAAGGAAAATTTATCGAAGACCTACTCAAACCTAATTAAACTGCAGTAGTTTCCAAGAAAACAAAACTCTAAAAACCTAGGTCCACAACACTAATAACCTAGGGCATTGATACTAACTTTGCTCTAATACCAACTTTGTCATGACCCAAACTAGGAGTCATGATCGGCGCTAAGGAATGGGAATTCTTTCAAATCTGGAACCCATAGCAAGCCTTAAAAGAATAAAAACATGCAATAAATAAATAAAATACATCAGAATTAAAATCTTGAATCAATATATAAAAATAAATACTTATGTCATATCATAAAATAAAATATTTCATACAATATTCAGACAAAGGTCTTTGATATTAAAATTATTCTACAGATACAAACTACTACTACTACTTCAGTTTTCTAAAGTATAATAAAAGTCAGATAAGTAATTTACATAAACTAGCCGGGGCTGAAGAAATCCGGCATATGGGCCTACTACTAAGGTTTGAGGAAAAAGAATCTCTTGTAAAATAAACAACTGAGGGGAGTCTAACCTCACTGAGTGAATTATTATATTATATATACATGCACCTCCTAATGTCATATGCAACCAAGCATCAGTATATATAATAAATATATACAGGTATTTCACATAGATGCTGAAATCACTTTTATATATAATAAATGCTGAAAAACATTTATTTGAATGAATGATCAAATAGAACCCTTGTAATATCCCGAGTTTTTAAAATATTTTAAACTACATCAGGATATGCAGTGTTAATAATTTTGTATATAATTATGATATTTTTATGAGTTGATATTTATTTAAAGCTTATTTTAATTATTTTATTTTATTTTAAGTGCTTTACATAAAATTTTCCCGAGAATTCTACTTTCGGAGAAATTGACACGTAAATAATTTAATATTAATTATTTTAAATAAAATTACGTATTTTCATGAGTCCATGCATAATTTTAATTGTCGTATTATATATATATATATATATATATATATATATATATATATATATATATATATATATATATATATATATATATATATATATATATATATATACATATTTAATAATTAGGGTTTATTTTAATTAAGTATATATTATATAGTTGCATTAAATTAAAATGTATTATATATCTGTGTATATGTATATATATTATGTATTTTAAACATGTGGTGTGTGATTTTTCTATGTATTATATTAAAATATTTTAATATAAATTATTAAAGTTATATATATATATATATATATACTTTAGAAAATTTACACCCGTGCCCCTCCCCCTTCTTCTTCTTCTCCGAACGCAACCCTCACCCTCACCGCCTATAACTTCCGTTTGCCGCCATTCAGAGTGCCTCCCGGCATGCCACCTTCTTCCTCAGCCTTCCCCGCCGCCAGCATCTCCCTATTCCATCGTGGTTTGGCCGGAATAAGCTT
The DNA here is from genome assembly GCA_947683625.1 of Mallotus nudiflorus. NCBI lineage: Eukaryota > Viridiplantae > Streptophyta > Magnoliopsida > Malpighiales > Euphorbiaceae > Mallotus > Mallotus nudiflorus. Next base: position 2,096,882 of record CANTUR010000560.1, read on the forward strand.
GAGTTGCCGAAACTATTCTCACCATCGTTCACAGTATTTTCGACCATCGTTTTCGACACCGCTGGTCTCTATCTTCTCCTTGAGCTCCAATGAGTGTGATTCCAAGCTTTGTTTCACTTAAAATGGTTTAGATTTGCCTAGGTTTCGATTTTGCAATTTCGGCCTATTAGGGTTCTTGATTTTTTTGAGCTTCAATTTGTTTGATTCATGAAAAATTCCTTCACAAACTATGATCCTAGTAGCTTAATCTTCATGTTGTAATTTTTGTAGAATTTTTGGAATTTATTTTGATTTTTGGGTATTTTTTATTATTTTATTATTATTTTCTAATTTTCAAAAATTAATTAATTGAATTATGAAATTTTGTTTTATGGTAATTATAGTGTTGAAATGAATTATAGGAATTTATTTGTAATTTTTATGAATTTTTATGTATTTATTTTGAATTTATTTAGTTTATGTAATTTTGATTTTTTTTTATTGAAAAGAATCAATACGAATTGGTTATGTATCAATTTTGATTTTCTTATATCATTAGGGTTAATTGTGTGTTTAATTGAAATTAATTGGTTAATTAAGCATATTTATTGATATTATTGAAATATATGTTGAGAAATTAATTTTGAGTAATTATATTATTTTTGATGAATTTTTGGATTAATTTTACTATATTTATATATATAGGGGTATTTTGGTAATTTTACACTAAATTGGCTAAAAATGAAATTAAATTGGTTTTAATAGTTATTTAGGGTATAAAAATGATTTCTACAAATTATTTAGTATTTTTAACTAATAAAAACTATTTTTCATAAATTATTTTCAATTATATATATAATATACGATTTTTCTAATAAAATGAGTTTTTATTGATTTTTACTGTGTTTTAGGGTTAATTACGTAATTTTTACTTATAAAATGTATTTTTATTATATAAGGGCATTTTTGGTATTTTGTAAATATTCTATGAATTGTGGACCTTGATCGGTGATTTGTAGTTTGGAGTTCGACCGAGGGATTGTGGTTGTGTTCTATGTTTATTTTTGAAGTGTATTTCTTTGCAGGGCCGGCTCTACTCTTTAAGTAGAGAGATGTTCGTTTTACTGGGGAGGTTCTGTCGGATTTTTAATAGAATTCTCGTAAAACGTGATGTCCGATCGAGTTTTAATCCTAATTCTGTCTCTAGTATTCTAGATCGAGTCTTTAGAACTTTTGTTAGATTTGTTATGATTCCTGTCATTTTTGTTTTTTTAGTTGCACCGAGATCGAGGCCTAGTGGACAAGGCCCATCGGACCCATCTCGAGGAGCACAATAATTGTGAGTTACTATTCTATATAGATATGCTCTAGGGTGCATAATTTTAGAAATCTCTAGGGTGCATGATTTTAGAAATCTATGTTTTATTTTGACTAAAAATGCATAATGGTATTAATTAGTACTTGAGTTTATTTTAGTTTACTTTTGGGTTTATTTTTTGTTTATTTTAAACTATATGCATGTTTTATTAATGAATTATGTTTAAAATGTTTTTGAATATATTTTTAGTTTATTTTATAATTTAATTGTATTTATTTAACGTATATATACTCAAAATATACTTGGTTTACTTTTGGTATATTTCTAGTATATATATGGTTTATGTTGCTATTTTATTTAAATACATGCATCATTTATTTGTGAATGTATGTTTTATATTTAATAATGAAGGATATCAATAGAACGTGCTACCTAGTGGGTGGCACTAGGATCGAGTACGTACCGATACGCTTATAGCATTTAGGATATATTACTAACCATTTGTGGATATTGATTGGATATGATTATTTGATGTGTGAGATATGATTTGGGAGTGTGATTGCTGGAGCTTGGTTGACTTAGTGTCTCGGGGCCAGTCTACTGTCCAAATGGATCAAGTGATTATATTTGGAATAAGTGAGCCTATATGGCTAGAGTGTTGTCTAACACTATTTGAGGTTGCAATTTTGTAGGGTTCTATTTGATCCTTCATAAATAGTGATTTTCAATAAAAATATATAAAATGATTTTTATTGCATTTGTGTGTGTATTTGCTTGTATACATACATATTATATATACTTTTAATTGTGTGCATTGGCATTTAGTATGCATGTATATATACTATAGTAATTCACTCAGTTAGGTCTGACTCCCCTCTGTTGACTATTTTTCAGGAGAGTCATCATCATCAGACCTCAGTAGCAGACCCTTACGCAGGATTTCTTCTGCCCCGGCTTCATTATGTAAACTACTCACCTGAGTTTTATTTTTTTATTAATCTAGACACTGCAGTAGTTGTAAACAGTTATGGGTTTATGTATTATATTTATATGAGATATGTACTTGAAATATTTGAACTGAAACTTGTATTAAAAGTTTATTTATATATGAGATGAGGATTTGATTTAATTTCATTTGGTGGAAATATTATTTTGATATTTATGATTTTATTCTGCTGCATAATATTTTACTTAATTGTGTTGTTATTATTACTATTGCATGTTTTTATTTTATTTTAAGGCTTGCTACGGGTTCCGGATTCGAAAGAATTCCCATTCCCTAACACCGGTCATGGCCCCTGTTTTGGGTCGTGACAAAGTTGGTATCAGAGCGGAGTTCTGTGTCAGGGCTTAGTTGTGTGAGTCGTGGCCCTAGTCTTCAAAGTTGTGTTTTCTGTTGAACTACTGTAGTGAATTAGGTTCAAGTATGTCTTGATAAGTATTCCTTACTTTAGTTTTCTGCGTTATTCTTCCATTGTTTGTTTTGTTTGAATCATTATGGTTGTCTTTTCAAAATGAGGAGGCAAGCGTGTGTCGCTCCACCGGTCGTTAAGGCTGAGGATGATGAGTCCTTTCAGGATGAGGTTTTACCTCCTGAGCAACCAGTTAGACAAAGAGGTCGTGGCAAAGGTAGACCTCAAGGAGTAGCAGGTCGCCGTAGGCAGAGGGAGTTACAGGACGAGGAGCCTGTATAGCCTGAGTTTGAGGATATTCCTGTGCTTTCAGCTATTCAGCCTGCCTATCAGTAGGGTATGTCTAACCCTGAGGCAACTCTGTTCTATGCCAGAATTGGCCGAATCGCCTTTAATGGGACTTCTGATCCGTTAGATTTTCTGCATGCAATCGAACTCGGACTCAGACTTCTCACACCGAGTATCAGCAGATTATGATCATGGAGCTGTCTGTCGAGGGACCAACTCTAGACTAGTTTATTCAAATGATTCAACCCTATATGATGACGATGACCTGGGCTTAGTTTCGACAGCAGTTTATGAGGAGATTTTGTCCATAGCCTCTCCGCATGAGTTATCGTCTCCAACTGACCAGTATTTCTCGTGGCGATCGATCTGTAAAGGAGTATACCTGAGAGTTTCTTCGACTGGGTAGATATGCAGAGGATTTGATGCGAGATCAGTATTTCGCACTCACTACCTACGTCACCGGATTGGGTTCAACATTTGTTGGTATGCCTACAGCAGGCCTTACTCTAGAGTCTGTGATTGAGTTGGCCAAGGAGATAAAGCTGAGGCTAGTTAGGTAGGGAGCGATGCCTGATTATTACCAGCTGGGAGTTCAATCGAGTGGATTGCAGACTACTATGTATTTGAGTTTTTATGTTGGTTCGAGTAGTCAGCAGAGAGGTCCGACTTAGCAGAGTCAGAGACAGCAGCAGCGAGTGCATCGGAGCAGTAGACATGGCTGTGGAGGTTAGCGTAGACCATTCAGATTTGGGTCAGGTGCTTCGAGCAGCAGTAGTGGTCACAGTTCTGGATCAGCTGCCAATGTATGTCAGACCTGCGGTAGAGTCCATCAGGGACCGTGTTACCTAACACCACTTACATGCTTCAGATGCGGGCAGACAGGACATTATGCCAGATCGTGTCCTTACTCTGGGTATCAGTAGCCACAGATTCCATGATTTCCACAATAGTCGATTGCTAGTGTTGTACCCATACCATTTCAGTTGCTACCAACCTAGCATCAGAGTTCCACTCAGCTTGTTCTGCAGCAGAGTCATGGTAGAGGTGCTAAAAGAGGTGCCAAAGGTGTTGCCTAGGCTTCTACCAGTCAGCAGGGAGGTTAAGGTCAAGCCAGAGTCTTCCATCTTACTCAATAGGATGCTCAGGCATCCAATGCAGTCATGGCAGGTATTATTTCTGTCTATTACCTGGTTATATGGGTTTTGTTTAATCCGGGTGCCATGCATTCGTTTGTTTCTCCCATTTTTGCTTCCAAGTCTTATTGGCAAGCTTCAAGGATGGCTTTTCCTTTGTCTATTTCCACTCCTCTTAGAGATTCTTTGGACACCGATATTGTTCTTTCTGGTTGTCCAGTTCTCGTGGGAGATAGAGAATTACCCGCTGATTTGATTTTATTAGATGTGATAGAGTTTGATGTTATTCTGGGTATGGATTGGTTATCTCAAAACTATGCCATGGTGGATTATCAGAATAAAGAGGTGACTTTCATAATTCCTGATGAAGAAGAATTTAAGTTTGTGGGTGATAGGAGTTTCGCACCTCATAATCTTATTTCTGCTATTACGGCTAGGAAGTTGCTGAGGAAAAGATGTCAGGGATATTTGGCATTAGTCAGGGATACTTCAATAGAGAAGTTGTCACTCACAGATGTTCCTGTTGCCTGTAAGTTTCCTGATGTTTTTCCTGACGAGTTGCTAGGTTTACCACCTCACAGAGAGATTAAGTTTTATATAGATATGGTTCTAGGTACTACTCCTATATCTATGCCACCCTATAGAATGGCTCCTGCAGAGTTGAAGGAGTTGAAGGAGCAGTTACAAGAGTTGTTGGATAAGGGTTTTATCAGACCCAGTGTTTCTCCTTGGGGTGCACCAGTCCTGTTTGTGAAGAAGAAGGATGGTACCCTGAGACTGTGCATTGACTACAGAGAGCTTAATAAGGTGACAGTAAAGAACAAGTATCCTCTCCCGAGGATAGATGATTTGTTTGACCAGCTATAGGGTGCACAATTCTTTTCCAAGATTGATCTGAGGTCGGGTTATCATCAGCTGCGAATTAGTGAAGCCGATATTCCTAAAACGGCATTCCGCACTCGATATGGCCATTATGAGTTTCTGGTGATGTCTTTTGGTTTGACTAATTCACCAACAGCTTTTATGGACCTGATGAATAGGGTATTCAGACCATATATGGATCAGTTTGTGGTAGTCTTTATTGATGATATACTGGTATATTCAAGGAGTATGGAGGAGCATGTATATCATTTGAGGACTATACTGCAGACACTGAGAGATCATCAGCTTTATGCTAAATTCTTGAAGTGTGATTTCTGGATGGAGAGTTTTTCTTTTCTTGGACATGTGGTGTCTAAAGAAGGTATCCAGGTTGATCCACAGAAGATTGAGGCAGTGTCTGAGTGGCCTAGACCGACTTCTGTTATAGAGATTTGGAGTTTTCTGGGTTTAGCTGGGTATTATAGGCCGTTTGTACAGGATTTTTCCAGAATTGCAGCCCCTATAAGACGCTTGACTCAAAAGAATGTTAGATTTGAGTGGTCAGAAGCTTGTGAGAACAGTTTCTAGTTGTTGAAGGAGAAATTGACCACAGCCCCAGTGTTCGCTTTGCCTAATAATATGGACAAGTTCACAGTTTATTGTGATGCCTCTAGAGTTGGCCTTGGTTGTGTGTTGATGTAGAATGGTAGGGTGATAGCCTATGCTTCAAGATAGTTGAAGAAGCATGAGCAGAACTATCCTACACATGACCTTGAAATGGCTACAGTGATCTTTGCTTTCAAGATTTGGAGGCATTATCTGCACGAGGTGACTTGTGAGATATTTACTAATCACAAGAGCCTTAAGTACATTTTCCAGCAAAGAGATACGAATCTGAGGCAGAGGAGATGGTTGAAATTATTGAAGGATTATGATTGTGAGATTTTATATAATCCGGGCAAGGCTAATGTGGTAGCAGATGCCTTGATTAGAAAGTCCTCAGGTAGTCTTGCTCACATCAGTGTTGAGAGGAGACCGTTGATCCAGGAGTTGCATCTGTTGGTGGATCAAGGTCTGATGTTGAAGATTAGTAGGTCAGGTGGACTACTAGCTCAATTTAAGGTATGATCTGTACTGAGGGATAGGATTAAAGAAGCTCAGAGCCAAGATCCTATTCTAGAAGAGCTTGCAGAGAATGTTCGAGCAGGGAGGTTCATTGATTTCACACTTGATGATGACGGTGTGTTATGGATCAGTGGTAGATTATGTGTTCCTGATGTGGATGATTTGAGAGAAGAGATCCTAGAGGAAGCACATTCTACAGCTTATAGTGTACATCCAGGTGTCACTAAGATGTACCACAGTTTCAGAGATTTATACTAGTGGGACGAACTGAAGAAGGATGTCGTTGATTATGTTGCTAAGTGCCTAACATGTCAGCAAGTGAAAGCTGAACATCAGAAGCCTTCTAGGAAGCTTTAGCCTCTTCCTATTCCCGAGTGGTAGTGGGAAAGGATAGCTATGGATTTTTTGGTTGGTTTACCTCGTTCTAAGGATGGATACGATTCCATCTAGGTGATTGTAGACAGGTTGACGAAGTCTGCACATTTCTTGCCTATGAAAGCCACCTATTCTGTAGCTAGATTGGTGAAGCTATATGTGAAGCATATTGTGTGCCTTCATGGAGTACCTGTGTCCATTGTGTCAGACAGAGGTTCAGTGTTTACCTCTCATTTTTGGCAGAAGCTGCAAGAAGCGATAGGCACTAGGTTCGATTTCAGTACTACTTTTCATCCTCAGACAGATGGTCAGTCTGAGAGAACGATCCAAACACTGGAGGATATATTGAGGATGTGTGTCCTGGATTTGGGAGGTAGCTAGGATGATCATTTTCCACTCGTAGAGTTTGCATATAATAACAGCTACCATAACATTATTGGCATGGCACAGTATGAGGCATTGTATGGAAGGAAGTGTAGATCCCCTCTGAGTTGGGATGAGATTGGTGAGAGAACCTTAACTGGACCTGAGATGGTTCAGGATGCTGCAGAGAAAGTCATCGTGATTAAGCACAGATTAGAGACCGCAGTTAGTAGGCAAAAGAGCTATGCGGATCCTAGGCGCATAAATGTGGAGTTTCAGGTTGGAGACTATATTTTTCTAAAGGTGTCTCCGATGAAGGGTGTTATGAGATTTGGCAGGAAGGGTAAGTTGGCACCGAGATATATCGGACTGTTTGAGATTCTGGAGAGAGTTGGCACTGTTGCATATCGGCTGGCTTTGCCCCCGAGTATGTCACAGGTGCATCCGGTATTTCATATCTTGATGCTGAGGAAGTATATCTTAGCCTTCACACGCGTTGCAGTCAGACAATGTAAAAGTGAGTGAAGATTTGACATTTATAGAAGAACCTGTGGCGATCGTTGACTATCAAGTTCGATAGTTGCGGTTGAAGCAGATTCCGATGGTTAAGGTTCTATGGCATAGCAACAAAGTTGAGGAGCATACGTGGGAGACTGAAGCTGAGATGCGAGCTTCTTACCCATATCTCTTTCCTTCTTGATCTTGTAATTTTCTTTCTGGAATTCGGGGATGAATTCTTGTAAGGGGAGAAGACTGTAATATCCTGAGTTTTTAAAATATTTTAAACTGCATCGGGATATGCAGTGTTAATAATTTTGTATATAATTATGATATTTTTATGAGTTGATATTTATTTAAAGCTTATTTTTAATTATTTAATGTTATTTTAAGTGCTTTACGTAAAATTTTCCCGAGAATTCTACTTTCGGGGAAATTGACACATAAATAATTTAATATTAATTATTTTAAATAGAATTACATATTTGCATGAGTCTATGCATAATTTTAATTATCGTATTAATATATATACATATACATGCATATATATATATACATATTTAATAATTAGGGTTTATTTTAATTAAGTATATATATTATATAGTTGTAGTAAATTAAAATGTATTAAATATATGTGTATATGTATATATATTGTGTATTTTAAACATGTGGTGTGTGATTTTTCTATGTATTATATTAAAATATTTTAATATAAAATTATTAAAATTATATATATATATATATATATATATATATATATATAGAAAATTTACACCCGTGCCCCTCCCCCTTCTTCTTCTTCTCCGGACACAACCTTCACCCTCACCACCTGTAACTTCCATTTGTCACCGTTCAGAGTGCCTTCCGGCGTGCCACCTTCTTCCTTAGCCTTCCTCGTCGCCAACAACTCCCTATTCCATCGTGGTTTGGCCGAAATAAGCTTGATTTGCCGAAACTCTTCTCACCATCGTTCATAGCATTTTCGACCACTGTTTTTGACACCACCGGTCTCTATCTTCTCCTTGAGCTCCGGTGAGTGTGATTCCAAGCTTTGTTTCACTTAAAATGGTCTAGATTTGCCTAGGTTTCGATTTTGCAATTTCGGCTTATTAGGGTTCTTGATTTTTTTGAGCTTCAATTTGTTTGATTCATGAAAAATTCCTTCACAAACTATGATCCTAGTAGCTTAATCTTCATGCTATAATTTTTGTAGAATTTTTGGAATTTATTTTAATTTTTGGATATTTTTTATTATTTTATTATTATTTTCTAATTTTTGAAAATTAATTAATTAAATTATGAAATTGTGTTTTATGGTAATTATAGTGTTGAAATGAATTATAGGAATTTATTTGTAATTTTTATGAATTTTTATGTATTTATTTTGAATTTATTTAGTTTATGTAATTTTGATAAATAGCGTTAATTGTGTGTTTAATTGAAATTAATTGGTTAATTAAGCATATTTATTGATATTATTGAAATATATGTTGAGAAAATTAATTTTGAGTAATTATATTATTTTTGGTGAATTTTTGGATTAATTTTACTATATTTATATATATAGGGGTATTTTGATAATTTTACACTAAATTGGCTAAAAATGTAATTAAATTGGTTTTAATAGTTATTTAGGGTATAAAAATGATTTCTACAAATTATTTAGTATTTTTAACTAATAAAAACTATTTTTGGTAAATTATTTTCAATTATATATATAATATACGATTTTTCTAATAAAATGAGTTTTTATCGGTTTTTACTGTATTTTAGGGTTAATTATGTAATTTCTACTTATAAAATGTATTTTTATTATATAAGGGCATTTTTGGTATTTTGTAAATATTCTGTGAATTGTGGACCTCGGTCGGTGATTTGTAGTTTGGAGTTCGACCGAGGGATTGTGGTTGTGTTCTGTGTTTATTTTCAAAGTGTGTTTCTTTGTAGGGCCGGCTCTACTCTTTGAGCAGAGAGATGTCCATTTTACTAGGGAGGTTATGCCGGATTTTTGATAGAATTCTCGTAAAATGTGATGTTTGGTCGAGCTTTAATCTTAATTCTGTCTCTAGTATTCTAGATCGAGTCTTTAGAACTTCTGTTAGATTTGTTCTGATTCCTATCATTTTTGTTTGTTTAGTTACGCCGAGACCGAGGTCTAGTGGACCAGGCCCATTGGACCCATCTCGAGGAGCGCAATAATTGTGAGTTACTATTCTATATAGATATGCTCTAGGGTGCATGATTTTAGAAATCTATGTTTTATTTTGACTAAAAATGCATAATGGTATTAATTAGTACTTGAGTTTATTTTAGTTTACTTTTGGGTTTATTTTTTGTTTATTTTTGGTATATTTTAAACTATATGCATATTTTATTAATGAATTATGTTTAAAATGTTTTTGAATATATATTTTAGTTTATTTTGTAATTTAACTGGATTTATTTAACGTATATATACTCGAAATATACCTGGTTTACTTTTGGTATATTTCTAGTATATATATGGTTTATGTTGCTATTTTATTTAAATACATGCATCATTTATTTGTGAATGTATGTTTTATATTTAATAATGAAGGATATCAATAGAACGTGCTACCTAAGCCCTGACACAGAACTCTGCTCTGATACCAACTTTGTCACGACCCAAAACAGGGGTCATGACCGACGCTAGGGAACGGGAATTCTTTCAAATCCGGAACCCGTAGCAAGCCTAAAAAAATAAAATAAATCATGCAATAATAACAATAACCATAATATATATATGCAACGAAAAATAAAAATCTTAAATATCATACTAACATTTTCATCACTGGATTTGAATCAAATCTCATCTCATATATATATAAATTTTTCAATACAAATCCAGTTTCAATATAATACATCTCTTTAAATAAAATACATGAAATCCAATACTTTAATTCACAACTACTGCAGTGTCTAGATAAAATAAATAAGACTCAAGTAAATAATTTACACAAGGAAGCCGGGGAGGAAGAAATCCGGCGTATCGACCTGCTACTGAGGTCTGAAGAAGTTGACTCTCCTGAAAAATAGTCAACGGAGGGGAGTCAGACCTCACTGAGTGAATTACTATAATATATATACTAAGTGATAATGCATACAGTCAATAATACATATTTAATATGTATATATACAGGCAAATTCATACAAATACAGAAAAATCATTTTTATATATTTTATTGAAAATCCCAGTTTATGAAGGATCACATAGAACCCTAGAATATCGCAACCTCATAAAATAGTGTTAAACAACACTCTAGCCATACAGGCTCACTTATTCCAAATATATCCACTTAATCCATTTAGACAGTAGACTGGCCCCGAGACACTAAGTCAACCGAGCTCTAGCAGTCTGACTGCCAGTGTGATTGGCCCCGAGACACTTAGTCAACCGAGCTCCAGCAATCACACCTCCAAACCATATCTCACACATATCAATAATCATATCAAATCAATATCCACAAATAGTTAGTAATATAGCCTAAAGCTATAGGCGTACCGGTACGTACTCGGTCCTAGTGTTGCCCACTAGGTAGCACGTTCTATCGATATCCTTCATTAATAATATAAAACATTCATTCACAAAAATAAATGATGCATGAATGTAAATGAAATAACAATATAACCCATATATATACCAGAAATATACCAAAAGTAAACCAGGTATATTTCGAGTATATATATACGTCAAATAAATCCAGTCAAATCATAAATTAAACTAAAAATATATTTAAAAACATTTTAAATATATTTTATTAACAAAACATGTATATAATTTATTATATACCAAAAATAAACTAAAAATATACTTAAGTACAAATCATGTTATTTATGAAATTTAATCAAAATAAAACGTATATTTCTAAAATCATGCATCCTAAGCATATATATATAGTATAGTAACTCACCTAATGCGCTCCACGAGACAGGTCCGACGGGCCTGGTCCACTAGCCCTCGGTCTCGACGCAACTAAACAAACAATAAATAATAGACATCAGAATAAACCCTAACAGAAATCCTAGAATTCGATCTAGAGTATTTAACACAGAATCAGAAATTAGGGTTCGACCGGATATCACATTTTACGAGAATTCTACCAAAAATCCGACAGAACCTCCCCTGTAAAACGGACATCTCTCTACTCAAAAGAGTAGAGCCGACCCTGCAAAGAAATACACTTCGAAAATAAACACCACATTTCATTCACAACCCCTAACCCCTCGGTCGGACTCCAAACTACAATCTACCGACCGGGGTCCATAAACACAGAATAATTCCAAATATACCAAAAATATCCTTAAAACCTAAAAATACATTTTATAGGTAGAAATTACATAATTAACCTTAAAACACTGTAAAAACCGAATAAAACTCATTTTATTAGTAAAACTGTATATTATATATATAATTAAAAATAATTCCCGAAAAATAGTTTTAATTAGTTAAAAATACCAAATAATTTGTAGAAATCATTTTTATACCTTAAATAACTATTAAAACCAATTAAATTACATTTTTAGACAATTTAGGGTAAATTACCAAAATACCCCTATATATATAAATATACTTAAATTACTTCAAAAATTCACCAAAAATTATACAATTATCCAAAATTAATTTTCTCAACATATTTATCAATAATATCAATAATTAAACTCAATTAACCAATTAATTTCAAATAAAAACACATTTAACCTAATTTCTCAAAATCACATAAACTTCAATAATTCAAAATAAATACTTAGAAATTCATAAAAATTCCAAATAAATTCCTATAATTCATTTCAACACTTAATTTAACCATAAACTCCAATTTCATAATTTAACTAATTAATTTCCGAAAATTAGAAAATAATATTAAAATATTCAAAAATACCCAAAAATCCAAACAATCTCCAAAAATTCTAAAAAAATTCATACATATAGATTAAGCTACTAGGAACAACATTTTTGAAGGGAGTTTTCATGAATCATTAAATTCAAAACTCAAAAAAATCAAAAACCCTAATGTGATCGAAATTGAAAATTCGAAACCTAAGCAAATCTAGATCATTTTAGCTCAAACCAAAGCTAGAATCACACTCACTGGAGCTCAAGGAGAAGAAAGAGACCGGCGGTGTCGAAAACGGTGGCTGAAATTGGGAGAAACGGCAAAAGGACAATTTTCGGCCAAAAGAGGAAAATGGGGCTGCCGCATCGAGGAAGGGAGCTGCTGGCGGCGGGGGACGGCTGGTGGCAAGCCGGGAGGCACACCGACGGTAGGTGACCGGAGTTGCAGACGGTGAGGGGTGAGGTGGGTGGTGGTTCGGGCGCGGGAGAGAAAGAAAGAAGAAGAAAAAGAAGAAAAAGAAAAAGAAAGAAAAGAAAAAGAAAAGAAAAAGAAAAAGAAGAAGAAAAAAAAGAAAAAGAAAAATAAAATAAAATAATTAATAATAATAAAATAATAATAAAATAATTTTAATAATTTAATAATAAATAAAATAATTAAATAACAATAAATAAATAAATAAATAATAAAATATTAGGGTAATATATATTAAACCTTAATTAAATAAATATACCCACACATAGGCTTTATTTAGTATTTTAAAAATACGTATGAGTTCATGCAAGTCCAAAAATACATTTAAAATAATTAATAATACATTGTTTACGTGAAAATTTCCCGAAAATGCAAGTCCCGGGAAAATTTTATGTAAAACACTGAAAATAATACACAGTAATTAAAATAGGTTTTAAATACATATTAACTCGTAAAAATATCGCATATATATTCAAAATTTATTAACACTGCATATCCCGGTACAGTGTAAAAATATTTTAAAAACACGGGATATTACAATCACACTCCCAATCATATCACACATCAAATAAATCAAATCCAATCAATATCCTCAAACAAGTTAGTAATATAGCCTAAATGCTATAAGCGTACCGGTACGTACTCGGTCCTAGTGCTGCCCACTAGGTATCACGTTCTATTGATATCCTTCATTGAAATATAAAACATTCATTCATAAAAATAAATGATGCATGAATTTAAATATAATAGCAACAATAACCATATATATACTAGAAACATACCAAAAGTAAACCAGGTATATTTCGAGTATACATACATTAAATAAATCCAATTCAATTACAAAATAAACTAGAAATTTATTTGAAACATTTTAAACATAATTCGTTAATAAAACATGCATATAGTTTAAAATATACCAATAATAAACCAAAAGTAAACTAAAAATAAACTTAAGTACTAATTAAATCATTATGCATTTTTAGTCAAATAAAACATAGATTTCTAAATCATGCACCCTAGAGCATATATATATATTGCGCTCCTCGAGATGGGTCCGATGGGTCTGGTCCACTAGGCCTTGGTCTCGGCGCAATTAAACAAACAGATAAGGACAAGAATCAGAATAAATCTAACAGAAGTTCTAAAGACTCAATCTAGATTACTAGACACAGAATTAAATCAGAAATCCGACCGGACATCACGTTTTACGAGAATTCTATCGAAAATCCGACAGAACCTCCCTTGTAAAACGAACATCTCTCTACTCAAAGAGTAGAGTTGACCCTACAAAGAAACACACTTCAAAAATAACACCGAATTCACAATCACAATCCCTCGATCGGACTCTAAACTACAAATCACCGACCGACGTCCACAATTCACAGAGTATTTACAAAATACCGAAAATACCCTTATATACTAAAAATACATTTTATAAGTAGAAATTACATAATTAACCCTAAAAACACAGTAAAAACCGATAAAAACTCATTTATTTAGAAAAATCGTATATTATATATATAATTGAAAATAATTTACGAAAAATAGTTTTAATTAGTTAAAAATACTAAATAATTTGTAGAAATCATTTTTATACCTTAAAGAACTATTAAAACCAATTTAATTACATTTTTAGCCAATTTAGGGTAAAATTACCAAAATACCCCTATATATATAAATATACTAAAATAAATCGAAAAATTCACCAAAAATAATATAATTGCACAAAATTAATTTTCTCAATATATATATATCAATAATATCAATAAATAAACTCAATTAACAAATTAATTTCAATTAAACATACAATTAACCCTATTTTTCCAAAATTACATAAACTAAATAAATTCAAAATAAACACATAAAAATTCACAAAAATTCCAAATAAATTTCTATAATTCATTTCAAAACCTATATTTATCATAAAACACAATTTCACAATTTAATTAATTAATTAATTTTTGAAAATTAGAAAATAATAATAAAATATTCAAAAGTACCCAAAAATCAAAATAATTTCCAAAAATTCTACAAAAATTCACAGATGAAGATTAAGCTAAGGGGAGCAACATTTTTGAAGGAATTTTTCATGAATCAATCAAATTGAAGCTCAAAAAAATCAAGAACCCTAATAGGCCGAAATTGCAAAATCGAAACCTAGGCAAATCTAGACCATTTTAAGTGAAACAAAGCTTGGAATCACACTCACTAGAGCTCAAGGAGAAGATAGAGACCGGCGGTGTCGAAAATTGTGGTCGGAATTGGCTTGATCGACGATGGGACTAAGTTTCGATTTTTCGGCAATAACAGAGGGAAACGACACCGGAGAAGAGAAAGGAAGGCGGCTGAACTGGCTGAGGATGAAAGTGGCACACCGGGATGCACACCGACGGTGAAGAAATGGCGTGGCAGCGACCGAAAAGTGGATGGGGACAATCGGGAAGAAGAAGAGGGAGGAGTGGCAGAACCGTAATTTTGGCAAACTTTATATTTTTGTTATATATATATAATATATATATCCAAACCAAATATTATAATAATATAAATTCCCACACATATTGAATATATATCACACACATAATTTAATATTTTTAATAATTTATACACTAAAAAAAAATAATAATAATTAAATAATATTAAAACTAACTAATAAATAATAAAAATTAGGGTAATTAATTAAACCCTAGTTTAATTTAAATATATACACTTTATTTAGTACTTTAAAAATATATATGAGTTCATGAAAATGCGGAAATCTATTTAAAATAATTAATATTAAATTAGTTACGTGTCAATTTCCCCGAAAGTGCAAGTCCTGGGAAAATTTTACGTAAAGTACTTAAAATAACATAAAATAATTAAAGTCAATTTTAATTAAATAACAAACTCATAAAATATCATAAATATATACAAAAATTATTAACATTACATATCCCGATGCAGTATAAAACTATTTAAAAACACGGGATATTACAACTAGGATCGAGTACGTACCTGTACGCTTATAGCATTTAGGCTATATTACTAACCATTTGTGGATATTGATTGGATACGATTATTTGATGTGTGAGATATGATTTGGGAGTGTGATTGCTGGAGCTCGGTTGACCAAGTGTCTCGGGGCCAATCACACTGACAGTCAGACTGCTGGAGCTCGGTTGACTTAGTGTCTCGGGGCCAGTCTACTATCCAAATGGATCAAGTGATTATATTTGGAATAGTGAGCCTGTATGGCTAGAGTGTTGTCTAATACTATTTGAGGTTGCGATTTTCTAGGGTTCTATTTGATCCTTCATAAACAGTGATTTTCAATAAAAATATATAAAATGATTTTTATTGCATATGTGTGTGTATTTGCTTGTATACATACATATTATATATACTTTTAACTGTGTGCATTGGCATTTAGTATGCATGTATATATACTATAGTAATTCACTCAGTGAGGTCTGACTCCCCTCCGTTAATTATTTTTTAGGAAAGTCATCGTCATCAAACCTCAGTAGCAGACCCTTACGCCGGATTTCTTCTGCCTTGGCTTCATTATATAAATTGCTCACCTGAGTTTTATTTTTTTTATTAATCTAGACACTGCAGTAGTTGTAAACAGTTGTGGGTTTATGTATTATATTTGTGTGAGATATGTACTTGAAATATTTGAACTGAAACTTATATTAAAAGTTTATTTACATATGAGATGAGGATTTGATTTAATTTCATTTTGTGGAAATATTATTTTGATATTTATGATTTTATTCCGCTACATAATATTTTACTTAATTGTGTTGTTATTATTACTATTGCATGTTTTTATTTTAAGGCTTGCTACGGGTTCCAGATTCGAAAGAATTCCCGTTCCCTAGCGCCGGTCATGGCCCCTGTTTTGGGTCATGACAACCCTAATTATATGCAACCTCACAAAAAATATCTCTCTAGCCATACATGCTCACTTAATTCCAAATAAATTCTCTTATTCCATTTTAGACAGTAAATTGGCCCCGAGACACTAAGTCAATCGAGCTCTAGCAGTCTCACTGTCAGTGTGACTTGCTCCGAGACCTAGGTCAACCGAGCTCCCACCAATCACACTACTCAATCACATTAATCTCAAAATCAATCAATCAATTAATGTCACCTTAAGTGATTCATAACTCAACCTTAAATCTATTGCATTGGTACGTTACACGATCCTAGTGCTGCCCACTAGGTAACACGTTCTATTGATATCCTTCAAATAAAATTAAAATATACATATGGGAAAATAAAATAAATGCAAAATTAAAAAAATAACATTCAAAACAATGAAATAAACCATATATATACCAGAAATATACCTAAAATATACTAAGTATATTTTTAAGTATATATATGCTATATAAATCCAAAATCAACCAAAATATACCAAATATAAACCGTGAATATACCAAAAATATTCTAAGTGTATATTGAAAATATAACATGCATATATGTTGAAATATACCAAAAATTTACCTAACATATACTAAAACATTTAATGAAAGAATTCATGTATAAACACATATTAAAAACATGAATACTCAATATCATGCATCCTATATGCAATGTATATATAAATAATAAATCACAATTCAGCGCTCCTCGAGACTGGCTCGATGGGCCCGGTCCGATAGGCCCTCGGTCTCGACGCAACTAGAAAAATAAATAATAATAACAATAAGAATAAATCTAATTTATACTTCTAAAAGAGACTCGATCTAGGAATGCAAAACTCAAACAAATACGAATATTCAGAATCAACTTGACGTCACGTTTTATAAGAATTCTACCAAAAATTCGACAGAAACCTCCTATGTAAAAACAAACATCTCTCTACTAAAAAGTAGAGTTACTCCTACAAGAAAAACATACTTCTAACACAAATAACTCAACACCTTCGGTTGGGGACCCTGAACATCATAATTTCCCAACCTAGGTTCACAATTCACTAAAAATACAATTAAAATAATAAATATATTAAAAAATCAATAAATTCCATAAATAGTCTCAAAATACCAAAATATAATATATTTAAACAATAAAACACCAAATACAATCATTTTCACAATAATTAACTAAAAAATCTCAAATAATAATATAATATTATTAAAAAATCCAATTTTCAATTATTCACTATAAAATAGTAAAAATTCATTTTTATATATTGAAATAGCTTAAATATATATTAAAAGTTATTAAAAATCCATTTAATCACCGAAATAGTAAATAATATATTATTTGAATATAATTTTCAAAAATTAGTATTATTAGTTAAAAATAGTAAAATAATTTATAAAAATAATTTTAATACCTTAAATAATTCTAAAAACCATTTAAAATATATTATTTAGCTATGATTTTCACAAATTAGACAATTAACCCATAAATACAAAATTACAAAATATAATTAATATTCTAAAAAATTATATAAATTCACAAAAATGATTTTAAATATTCTAAAGTTATTAAATCAAATTATCAACACCAATTTAACTAAATCTCATTAAAAATAATTAATTAACATAATTATCAATAATTCAATATTTAATATTAAAATACTAAAAAATTAACCATAATTCAAATTAATTCAAAAAAATTCACAAAAAAATATATTTGAGAAGCTTGAGCTACAACAAACAAACTTTTTTAAGCAATTTTTCATGAATCAAACTAAATCAAGTTAAAAAATATAAAAAAACCCCTAAATCACATAAACTAAAAATTGAAGATATTTAAAAATCTAGAGGATTTGAGCTCAAACGGAGCTCGGAAATGGACTCACCGGATCAAGGACATTCGAAAAAGATTGGTTTGAAGGGATGGGGTGGCTGGAATCTCGCCGGCGACGTAAAGCTTCAAGTTTTGGCCTTTCTTATTTTCCGACGATGCAGCGGTTCCCGATGGTGGATGGTGGCGTTTGACGACAGTTGGAGGGAGGGGAAAGTGGCGGCGGTCATTGGTTGTAGCTAGAGTGGCTCTAGTGGTGGCTGGATGGTGACGACCGAGAGTGAAGAATAAGGGAGGTGTTGACCCAAAATTTTGCTTTTTGATCCCTTTTTTTTTTATTTACTTATGAAATTGCTAAAATGCCCTCTGACAAATTTAATAATAATAATAATAATAATAATAATAATAATAATAATATTATTATTATTATTATTATTATTATTATTATTATTATTATTATTATTATTATTATTATTAACAATGATAATAATAACCAATAATAATATTAATAACATTAATATTATCAAATAATGTCAGGACCCAAAACTAGGGCCATGACCGGTGCGAGGGAACGAGAATTCTTTCGAATCCGGAACCCGTAGCAAGCCTAATATAAAATAACACATGCAATAGTAATAATAACACAATTAAGTAAAATACTGTGCAGCGGAATAAAATCATAATTATAAAAATAATAATCCACCATGGGATTTAAATCAAATCCTCATCTCATATATATATAAATAAACTTTTAATATAAATCCAGTTCAAATATTTAAAGTACATATCTCACGACTTTATATAAACTACTGTAGTATCTAGATTATAACAATAAAACTCAAGTGAGTAGTTTACATAAAGAAGCCGGGGCAGAAGAAATCCGATGTACAGGCTGCTACTGAGGTCTGATGAAGATGACTCTCCTGAAAAATAGTCAACGGAGGGGAGTCAGACCTCACTAAGTGAATTACTATAATATATATATATATATTATATGCATACTAAATGACAATGCATACAGTCAACAATATATATATAATATGTATGTATACAAGTAATTACACACAGATGCAATAAAATCATTTTATATATTTATTGAAAATCACTGTTTATGAAGGATCAAATAGAACCCTAGAATATCGCAACCTCAAACAGTGTTAGACAACACTCTAGCCACACAGGCTCACTTATTCCAAAATATTCACTTATTCCATTTAGATAGTAGACTGGCCCGAGACAATAAGTCAACCGAGCTTCAGCAGTCTGACTGTCAGTGTGATTGGCCCCGAGACACTTGATCAATCGAGCTCCAGCAATCACACTCCCAAATCACATCACACATCAAATAATCATATCCAATCGATATCCACAAATGGTTAGTAATATAGCCTAAATGCTATAAGCGTATCGGTACGTACTCGGTCCTAGTGCTGCCCACTAGGTAGCACGTTCTGTTGATATCCTTCATTAAAATATAAAGCATACATTCATAAAAGTAAATGATGCCATGAATTGAATAAAATAGCAACATAAACCATATATATACTAAAAATATACCAAAAGTAAACCAGGTATATTTCGAGTATATATACGTCAAATAAATCCAATTAAATCGTAAAATAAACTAAATATATATTTAAAAACATTTTGAACATAAATGTCTAATAAAGCATGCATATAATTCAAATATATCAAAAATAAACTTAAGTACTGATTAAATTATTTATGCATATTTAATCCAAATAAAACATACATTTCTAAATCATGCACCCTAAAGCATATATATATATATATATATTATAATAGTAACTCACACTTAGTGCGCTCCTCGAGATGGGTCCGATGGGCCTGGTCCACTAGGCCTCGGTCTCGGTGCAACTAAACAAATAAAATAACAGACATCAGAATAAACCTAACAGAAAATCCTAGAAACTCAATCTAGAATATTAGACACAAAATCAGAATTAGGTTTGACCGGACATCACGTTTTACGAGAATTCTATCAAAAATCCGACAGAACCTCCCCTGTAAAACTGACATCTCTCTACTCAAAGAGTAGAGCCGGCCTTGTAAAGAAACACACTTCGAAATAGACACAGATTTACATCCACAACCCCTCGGTCGGACTCCAAACTACAGTTTACTAACCGGGGTCCACAATTCACATAACAAAATTGAAATACCGAAAATATCCTTGTATCATAGAAATACATTTTATAAGTAGAAATTACATAATTAAACCTAAAACACAGTAAAAACCGATAAAACTCTAGAAAAATCGTATATTATATATATAATTTGAAAATAATTCACGAAAAATAGTTTTAATTAATTAAAAATACCAAATAATTTGTAGAAATCATTTTTCTACCTTAAATAACTATTAAAGCCAATTTAATTACATTTTTAGCCAATTTAGGGTAAATTACCAAAATACCCCTATATATATAAATATACTAAAATTAATCCAAAAAGTCACCAAAAATAATATAATTGCACAAAATTTATTTTCTCAATATATTTATCATAATTAAACTCAATTAACTAATTAATTTCAATTAAAAACACAATTACCCTATTTTCTGAAAATTACATAAACTAATTAAATTCAAAATAAATACATAGAAATTCATAAAAATTCCAAATAAATTTCTATAATTCATTTCAACACCTATATTTATCATAAAACAAAATTTCATAATTTATTAATTAATTTTCGAAAATTAGAAAATAATAATAAAAATATTCAAAAATACCCAAAAATCAAAATAATTTCCAAAAATTATAAAAAAATTCAAACATGTAGATTAAGCTAAGGGGGAACAACATTTGTGAAGGAATTTTTCATGAATCAATCAATTCTAAGTTCAAAAAAAATCAAGAACCCTAAAATGGCTGAATTACCAAAATCGAAACCTAAGCAAATCATGACCATTTTAAGTGAAAAAAAGCTTGGAATCACACTCAACGAAGCCCAAGGAGAAGAAAGAGACCGGCAGAGTCAAAAATGGTGGTCGAAAATGCCGTGAACGACGGTGGCCAAAGTTTCGGCTTCTCCGGCCAAAATGAGCTTCTCGACGCCGGAAATGGACTCTGCTGGCGGCGGGAACAGTTGGAGTAAGGAGGTGGCATGCCGGAGGCACACCAACAGCAAGAGAATGGTGTGAAAGTGGCCGGATTCGTGTGAGGGACGATCAGGGAAGAAGGAGAAGCTTCAATGGCAATTTCGTAAATAACTCAAACTTTATTTGTTTGTTTAGTATTAAATGTATATGTATATATATATACTTTTACACTATATATTAAAAATAATATAAACTTGCACACATTAAATATACACCACACACATATAATTTAATATTTTTAATAATTTATACACTAAAAATAATTAAATAATATTAAAACTAATTAATAAATAATAAAATATTAGGGTAATTAATTAAACCGTAGTTAAATAAATAAATACACATATATACGTTATTTAGTACTTTAAAAATATATATGAGTTCATGCAAGTCCGTTAAAATTGTTTAAAATAATTAATAATAAATAATTTACGTGTCAATTTTTCCAAAAATGCAAGGTCCCGGAAAAATTTTACGTAAAATGCTTAAAATAATATAAAACAATTAAAAATCAATTTTAATTAAATAGCAACTCATGAAATATCATAAATATATACAAAATTATTAACACTGCATATCCCGATGCAGTATTAAAATATTTTAAAAAACACGAGATATTACAGTCTTCCCCCCTTACAAGAATTCGTCCCCGAATTCAAGAAAGAAAATTATCACAAGATCAAGAAGGTGAAGAGATACGGGTAAGAAGCTCACATCTCAACTTCAGTCTCCCACGTATG
The DNA here is from genome assembly GCA_947683625.1 of Mallotus nudiflorus. Taxonomy (NCBI): domain Eukaryota; kingdom Viridiplantae; phylum Streptophyta; class Magnoliopsida; order Malpighiales; family Euphorbiaceae; genus Mallotus; species Mallotus nudiflorus. Next base: position 2,119,168 of record CANTUR010000560.1, read on the forward strand.
CTCCTCAACTCTGTTGCTACGCCATAAAACCTTGACCATCGGAATCTTGCTTCGACCCGCAACTGTCGAACTTGATAATCAATGATCGGCATAGGTTCTTCCATAAACGTCAAATCTTCACTCACTTCTACACTATCTGGCTGCAACACGTGTGAAGGGTCTGAGATATACTTCCTCAGCATCGAGATATGAAATACTGGATGCACCTGCGACATACTCGGAGGCAAAGTCAATCGATATGCAATAGTGCTAACTCTCTCCAGAATCTCAAACGGTCTGATATATCTCGGTGCCAACTTACCCTTCCTGCCAAATCTCATAACACCCTTCATCGGAGATACCTTCAGAAAAATAAAATCTCCAACCTGAAACTCTACATCTCTGCGCCTAGGATCCGTATAGCTCTTCTGCCTGCTAATTGCGGTCTCTAATTTGCGCTTAATCACGATGACTTTCTCTGTAGCATCCTGAACCATCTCAGGTCCAGTCAAAGCTCTTTCACCAATCTCATCCCAACTCAAAGGGGATCTACACTTCCTTCCATACAACGGCTCATATGGTGCCATGCCAATACTGCTATGGTAGTTATTATTATATGCAAACTCTATGAGTGGCAAATGATCATCCCAGCTACCTCCCAAATCCAAGACAAACATCCTCAACATATCTTCCAGTGTATGGATCGTCCTCTCAGACTGACCATCTGTCTGAGGGTGAAAAGCAGTACTGAAGTCCAACTTAGTGCCCATCGCTTCCTGCAACTTATGCCAAAAATGAGAAGTAAACACCGAACCTCTGTCTGATACAATGGACACAGGTACTCCATAAAGGCACACAATATGCTTCACATATAGCTTTGCCAATATGGCTACAGAATAGGTGGCTTTCACAGGTAAGAAATGTGCAGACTTCGTCAACCTGTCTATAATCACCCAGATGGAATCGTATCCATCCTTAGAACGAGACAAACCCACCACAAAATCCATAGCTATCCTTTCCCACTTCCACTCGGGAATAAGAAGAGGCTGAAGCTTCCCAGAAGGCTTCTGATGTTCAGCTTTCACTTGTTGACACATCAGACACTTAGCAATATAATCAGCGACATCCTTCTTCAGTCCTTCCCACCAGTATAAGTCTTTAATACTGTGGTACATCTTAGTGACACATGGATGTACTCTATAGGCTGTAGAATGTGCTTCCTCTAGGATCTCTTCTCTCAAATCATCCACATCAGGAACACACAATCTACCACTGATCCACAACACACCATCTTCATCAAGTGTGAAATCAGTGAACTTCCCTGCTCAAACATTCTCTGCAAGCTCTTCTAGAATAGGATCTCTGCTCTGAGCTTCTTTAATCCTATCCCATAGTACAGATCGTACCTTAAATTGAGCTAGCAGTCCACCTGACCTACTGATCTTCATCATCAGACCTTGATCCACCATCAGATGCAACTCCTGGATCAACGGTCTCCTCTCAACACTGATGTGAGCAAGACTGCCTGAGGACTTTCTACTCAAGGCATCTGCTACCACATTAGCCTTGCCTGGATGATATAAAATCTCACAATCATAATCCTTCAACAATTCTAACCATCTTCTCTGCCTCAAATTCAAATCTCTGTACTGAAAAATGTACTTAAGGCTCTTGTGATTAGTAAATATCTCACAAGTCACCCCGTACAAATAATGTCTCCAAATCTTCAAAGCAAAGATCACTACAGCCATTTCAAGGTCATGTGTAGGATAGTTCTGCTCATGCTTCTTCAACTGCCTTGAAGCATAGGCTATCACCGTACCATTCTTCATCAACACACAACCAAGGCCAACTCTGGAGGCATCACAATAAACTGTGAACTTGTCCACACTATTAGGCAAAGCTAACACTGGTGTTGTGGTCAATTTCTCCTTCAACAACTGAAAGCTATTCTCATAAGCTTCTGACCACTCGAATCTAACATTCTTCTGAGTCAAGTGAGTTATAGGGGCTGTAATTCTAGAAAAATCTTGCACATACCGCTTATAATACCCGGCTAAACCTAAAAAACTCTGAATCTCTGTAACAGAAGTCGGTCTAGGCTACTTAGACACTGCTTCAATCTTCTGTGGATCAACCTGGATACCTTCTTTAGACACCACATGTCCAAGAAAAGAAACACTCTTTATCCAGAAATCACACTTCGAGAATTTAGCATAAAGCTGATGATCTCTCAGTGTCTGTAGTACAGTCCTCAAGTGATATATATGCTCCTCCATACTCCTTGAATAAACCAATATATCATCAATGAAGACTACCATAAACTGATCCACATATGGTCTAAATACCCTATTCATCAGGTCCATAAAAAGCTGCTGGTGCATTAGTCAAACCAAAAGACATCACCATAAACTCATAATGGCCATATCGAGTGCGGAATGCCATTTTAGGAACATCGGCTTCACTAATCCGTAGCTGATGATAACCCGACCTTAGATCAATCTTAGAAAAGAACTGTGCACCCTGTAGTTGGTCAAACAAGTCATCTATCCTTGGGAGAGGATACTTGTTCTTCACTGTCACCTTATTCAGCTCTCTATAGTCAATGCACAGTCTCAAGGTACCATCCTTCTTCTTCACAAACAGGACTGGTGCCCCCCAAGGAGAAACACTGGGTCCGATAAAACCCTTATCCAATAACTTTTACAACTGCTCCTTTAACTCTTTCAACTCTTCAGGAGCCATTCTGTAAGGTGGCATAGATATAGGAGTAGTACCTAGAACCACATCTATACAGAATTCAATCTCTCTATGAGGTGGTAAACCTAGCAAATCCTCAGGAAAAACATCAGGAAACTCACAGGCAACAGGAACATCTGTGAGTGACAACTTCTCCACTGAAGTATCCCTGACTAATGCCAAATATCCCTGACACCTTTCCTCAACAACTTCCTAGCCGTAATAGCAAAAATAAGATTCTAAGGTGCTGAACTCCTATCACCCACAAACTTAAAATCTTCTTCATCAGGAATTCTGAAAGTCACCTCTTTATTCCTACAATCTACCATGGCATAGTGCTGAGATAACCAATCCATTCCCATAATAACATCAAACTCCATCACATCCAATAGAATCAAATTAGCAGATAATTCTCTATCTCCCACGAGAACTGGACAACCAGAAAAACAATATCGGTGTCTAAGGAATCACTAAGAGGAGTGGCAACGGATAAAGGAAAAGCCATCCTCGAAGCTTACCAACAAGACTTGAAAGCAAAAATAGGAGAAACAAACGAATGCATGGCACTCGGATAAAAAAAACCCATGCATCTAGGTAACAGACAGAAATAATACCTGCCACGACTACATTGGATGCCTGAGCATCCTGCTGAGTAAGGTGGAAGACTCTAACCTGTCCTCGACCTCCTTGCTGACTGGTAGAAGCCTGGCCAACACCTCTGGCACCTCCTCTAGTACCTCTACAATGACCCTGCTGTGGAACAAGCTGAGTGGAACTCTGATGCTAGGTTGGAGGCAACTGAAATGGCACGAGTGCAGCACTAGCAATCGACTGCTGTGGGAATCGCAGAATCTGTGACTGCTGTAGGAATCACAGAATCTGCGACTGCTGATACCCAGAGTAAGGACACGATCTAGCAAAATGTCCTATCTCCCCGCATCTGAAGCATGTTAGTGGTGTCAGGTAACACGGTCCTTGATGGACTCTACCGCAGGTTTGGCAAACACTGGCAGCTGATCCAGAACTACGACCACTGCTGCTACTCGAAGCACCTGACCCAAATCTGAATGATCTACGCTGACCTCCACGGCCATATCTACTGCTCTGATGCACTCACTACTGCTGCCTCTGACTCTGTTGAGTCGGACCTCACTGCTGACTACTCGAATATGAGTAGTCTGTAATCCACTCGATTGAACTCCCAGCTGGTAATAATCAGGCATCGCTCCCTGCCTAACTAGCCTCAGATCAATCTCCTTGGCCAACTCAATCACAGACTCCAGAGTAAGGCTTGCTGTAGGCATACCAGCAAATGCTGAACCCAATCCGATGACATAGGTAGTGACTGTAAAATACTGGTCTCTCATCAGATCCTCTGCATATCTACCCAGTCGAAGAAACTCTCAGGTGTACTCCTCTATAGATCAATCACCGTAAGAAATGCTAGTCAATCGGAGACGATAGCTCATACGGAGAGGCTCCAGACAAAATCTCCTTATAAATCGCTCTCGAAACTGAGCCCAGGTCATCATTATCATATAGGGTTGGATCATCTGAATGAACCAATCTAGGGCTGGTCCCTCAACAGACAGCTCAACGATCATAATCTGCTAGTACTCGGTGTGAGCAGTCCGAGTCCAAGTCTCGATCGCATGCAGGAAATCTAACGGATCAGAAGTCCCATCAAACGTAATCTTTCCAACTCTGGCATAGAACAAAGCTGCCTCAGGGTCAGACATACCGTGCTAATAGGCAGGCTGAATAGGTGGAACAACTGGAGGTACAGGAACATCAAATTCAGGCTCAACAGGCTCCTCGTCCTGTAACTCTCTCTGCCTACGGTGACCTGCCGCTCCTCGAGGTCTACCTCCGCCATGACCTCTATGTCTAACTGGCTACTCAGGAGGTAAAACCTCATCTTGAAAAGACTCATCATCCTCGGCCTCAACGATCGATGGAGCGACACACGCTCGCTTCCTTATTCTGAAAAGACAAACGAAAAGATTCAGACAAAACAGACAATGAAAGAATAACGTAAAAAACTAAAGCAAGGAATACTCATCAAGACATACTCGAGCCTAATTCACTACAGTAGTTACCAAAAGAAAACACAACTCTGAAAACTAGGGCCACGACTCACACAACTAAGCCCTAACGCAGAACTCCGCTCTGATACCAACTTTGTCACGACCCAAAACAGGGGCCATGACCGGTGCTAGGGAACGTGAATTCTTTCGAATCCGGAACCTGTAGCAAGCCTAAAATAAAATAACACATGTAATAGTAATAATAACATAATTAAGTAAAATACTGTGCAACAGAATAAAATCATAATTATAAAAATAATAATCCACCATGGGATTTAAATCAAATCCTCATCTCATATATATATAAATAAACTTTTAATACAAATCCAGTTCAAATATTTAAAGTACATATCTCACGACTTTATACAACTACTGCAGTGTCTAGATTATAATAATAAAACTCAAGTGAGTAGTTTACATAAAGAAGTCGAGGCGAAAGAAATCCGGTGTACAGGTCTGCTACTGAGGTCTGATGAAGATGACTCTCCTAAAAAATAGTCAACGAAGGGGAGTCAGACCTCACTGAGTGAATTACTATAATATATATACATGCATACTAAATGACAATGCATACAGTCAACAATATATATATATATATAATATATATGTATACAAGCAATTATACATAGATGCAATAAAATCATTTTATATATTTATTGAAAATCATTGTTTATGAAGGATCAAATAGAACCCTAAAATATCGCAACCTCAAACAGTGTTAGACAACACTCTAGCCACACAGGCTCACTTATTCCAAAATATTCACTTATTCCATTTAGACAGTAGACTGGCCCTGAGACATTAAGTCAACCGAGCTCCAACAGTCTGACTGTTAGTGTGATTGGCCCCGAGACACTTGGTCAACCGAGCTCCAGCAATCACACTCCCAAATCACATCACACATCAAATAATCATATCCAATCGATATCCACAAATGGTTAGTAATATAGCCTAAATGCTATAAGCGTATCGGTATGTACTCGGTCCTAGTGCTGCCTACTAGGTAGCACGTTCTATTGATATCCTTCATTAAAATATAAAGCATACATTCATAAAAGTAAATGATGTATGAATTGAATAAAATAGCAACATAAACCATATATATACTAAAAATATACCAAAAGTAAACCAGGTATATTTTGAGTATATATACGTCAAATAAATCCAATTAAATCATAAAATAAACTAAATATATATTTAAAAACATTTTGAACATAAATGTCTAATAAAGCATGCATATAATTCAAAATATATCAAAAATAAACTTAAGTACTGAGTAAATTATTTATGCATATTTAATCCAAATAAAACATACATTTCTAAATCATGCACCCTAAAGCATATATATATATATAGAATAGTAACTCACACTTAGTGTGCTCCTTGAGATGGGTCCGACGGGCCTGGTCCACCAGGCCTCGGTCTCGGCGCAACTAAACAAACAAAATAACAGACATCAGAATAAATCTAACAGAAAATCCTAGAAACTCAATCTAGAATATTAGACACAGAATCAGAATTAGGGTTCGATCGGACATCACGTTTTACGAGAATTCTATCAAAAATCCGACAGAACCTCCCTTGTAAAACGGACATCTCTCTACTCAAAGAGTAAAGCCGGCCCTGTAAAGAAACACGCTTCAAAAAATAGACACAGATTTACATCCACAACCCCTCGGTTAGACTCCAAACTACAATTTACCGACCGGGGTCCACAATTCACATAACAAAATAGAAATACCGAAAATACCCTTGTATCATAGAAATACATTTTATAAGTATAAATTACATAATTAACCCTAAAACACAGTAAAAACCGATAAAACTCATTTATTTAGAAAAATCGTATATTATATATATAATTTGAAAATAATTCACGAAAAATAGTTTTAATTAATTAAAAATACTAAATAATTTGTAGAAATCATTTTTATACCTTAAATAACTATTAAAATCAATTTAATTACATTTTTAGCCAATTTAGGGTAAAATTACCAAAATACCCCTATATATATAAATATACTAAAATTAATCCAAAAATTCACCAAAAATAATATAATTGCACAAAATTTATTTTCTCAACATATTTGTCAATAAGTCAAACTTTATTTTGTAAATAACTCAAACGTTATTTTTTTTTGTAATATTAAATGTATATGTATATATATATATATATATATATATATATATATATATATATATATATATATATATATATATATATATACTTTTACACTATATATTAAAATAATATAAACTCACACACATTAAATATACACCACACACATAATTTAATATTTTTAATAATTTATACACTAAAAATAATTAAATAATATTAAAACTAATTAATAAATAATAAAATATTAGGGTAATTAATTAAACCCTAGTTAAATAAATAAATACACATATATATGTTATTTAGTACTTTAAAAATATATATGAGTTCATGCAAGTCCATAAAATTGTTTAAAATAATTAATAATAAATAATTTACGTGTCAATTTTCCCGAAAATGCAAGTCCCCGGGAAAATTTTTCGTAAAATGCTTAAAATAATATAAAAAAATTAAAAATCAATTTTAATTAAATAGAAACCCATGAAATATCATAAATATATACAAAAATTATTAACACTGCATATCCCGATGCAGTATTAAAATATTTAAAAAAACATAGGATATTACAAATAATCTTTTGTAAAATAAATTATTTTTACGTAAATAATTTTTTAAAATAAAATATGTAAATAATATTAGCAATTAACAATAATAATATACAAATAAAATTTAAAATTATTAACACTGCATATTCCAAAATAATATTATTTAATTTAAAATACTGGGTCTTTATAACATATTAATACAAAAAATTTAAAAATTCAAATATAAAATTCTATACATAATTTCATAAAATTTTCTTCATGAATTTTAATCTACATAATATATAGAATTTATTAAAAATATAAAAATTTTCCAACCTAAAACTCTTCGAAATAGTGATGCGAGTAGTATCTCATGCCCAAAAAATTCAAAAAATTAAATAAAAATCACAATAAACAATATCACAACCTCTAGATCATTTCATCTCAAAATAACTATGTCTAATAAAATCGATTTAAAGCTCAATTTAACAAAATTAACTAAAAATAACTTAAAATCAATTACTCAAAAATGAGGGGCTTACCAAAGTTGGAATTCGAAATTGACGGAGGGCTTTTGAAGCCCAGAGGATAAGGATCATTTTGAGATTGGCAGCGAGCCTTGGAGTGGCCGAAGGCAACGCCGGTGAAGCTATTTCCTTCTGGTAAGGAAAGAACCCAAGAAAGAAAGGGAAAAGAGAGGAAGGGGAGGTGCCGTAGGGAAAGAAGAGCGGCTGGGCTGCTTCAGGCAACGTTGACGACATCGGGTTGGTGACCGATAATGGTGAGTGGTGGGTGGCAAGGATGGGCTAGTCTGTGCAGAGAGAAGAATGAAGAAGAAAAGAAAAGAAAGGAAAGGAAAGGAAAGGAAAGAGGGAAAGAAAAAAAAAATTATGTCTTCTTTTTTTTTTTTACAAAAGTACAAAGTACAAATGTTAATATTTTAAAAATCAAAATATCTCCTCTCTCTCTCTCTCTCTCTCTCTCTCTCTCTCTCTCTCTCTATATATATATATATATATATATATATATATATATATATATATATATATATATATATATATATATATATATATACACACACACACACACATACACACACTATTTAAAATTAATAAAATTTTATTAACAATGCATTTAACACTAATTAAATAAAATAATAATTAAACTTAATAATTCACATTTAATATTAATAATTAAAAATATCCAGGTCTTTACAATTTGATATTAACTTAATATAGTTATAATTCATAATAATTTTTATAATTTTTTAAATAATTATATGATATTATTTCAATATTTTTTAATTAATTTTTCTCAACTTTAGAATTGATTTTATATACAAAAAATATGATGGTCATAATTAATCATAAGTTAATAAAAATCATTAGTTATTTGTTAATAAAAAAATTAAAAATAATAAAAGTTATATTTTCTTTATATAACAATTTAAATATTATAACCCAATTAAATTTATAATTCATTACAATTTTACTAAATCTTTTATTTGAGCTACGACACTTTATTTCTTCAATATTTTTAATACAGATACTTTTATTTATAAAAAAAATTAATTTAATGTAATTTTTTAAGTTCAACTAATTATAAATATTAATTAATTTACTTTTAATTCTTTTTTGTTAAATTTATAAAAACATCTAAAAATGATAATTATACTACCTTTTTTACAAATATACTTTCAAACAAATTATGTAATATCCCGTATTTTTAAACATTTTTATACTGCATCGGGATATGCAATGTTAATAATTCTTAAGTATATTAATGATATTTTTATGATTTGTTATTTAATTAAAGCTAATTTTAATTGTTTATTATTATTTTAAGTGCTTTACGTAAAATTTTCCCGGGACTTGTATTTTCGAGGAAATTTTCACATAAATAATTTACTATTAATTATTTTAAATAGATTTACGGACTTGCATGAAATCATATATATTTTTAAAATACTAAATAAAATATATATGTGTATTTATTTAATTAATTAGGGTTTAATTAATTTCCCTAATATTTTATTATTTATTTATTAGTTTTATTGTTATTTAATTATTTTTATTTATTATTAAACTTTAAAATATTAAATTATAAGTGTGTGGTGTATATTTAATGTGTGTAATTTAATATTATTTTAATATATAGTATAAAGTATATATATATACATATATATATATATTTAATATTAACAAAATTATAAAGTTTGATATAATTACAAAATTGCCACCCGAAGCATCTTCTTCCTCCCAACCGTTCCCCATCACCGTCCGCCGCTGCCACCATTGATTTCTTGCCGTTGGCTTGCCGTCCGGCGTGCCACCTCCTTCCTCAGCCTTCCCCGCCGCTTGTTGCAGCCGTTTCCGATGTCTGGAAGTCATTTTTGGCCGGAGAAGTCGAAAGTGGGAGCAACGTCGTTCACGACGTTTCCGGCCACCGTTTTTGACACCGCTGGTCTCTTTCTTTTCCTTGAGCTCCGTTGAGTGTGATTCCAAGCTTTTTTTCACTTAAAATGGTCTTGATTTGCTTAGGTTTTGATTTTTCGAATTCAGCCATTTTAGGGTTCTTGATTTTTTGAACTTCAATTTGATTTATTCATGAAAAATTCCTTCACAAATGTTGTTCCCCTTATCTTAATATACATGTGTGAATTTTTTTGGAATTTTTGGGAATTATTTTGATTTTTGGGTATTTTTGAATATTTTAATATTATTTTCTAATTTTCGGAAATTAATTAATTAAATTATGAAATTGTGTTTTATGATAATTATAGGTGTTGAAATGAATTATATAAATTTATTTGGAATTTTTATGAATTTCTATGTATTTACTTTGAATTTAATTAGTTTATGGAATTTTTGGAAAATTAGGTTAATTATGTTTTTAATTGAAATTAATTGGTTAATTGAGTTTAATTATTGATATTATTGATAAATATGTTGAGAAAATTAATTTTGGATAATTATATTATTTTTGGTGAATTTTTGAATGAATTTTAGTATATTTATATATATATAGGGGTATTTTGGTAATTTTACCCTAAATTGACTAAAAATGTAATTTAATTGGTTTTAATAATTATTTAAGGTATAAAAATGATTTCTACAAATTATTTAGTATTTTTAACTAATTAAAACTATTTTTCGTGAATTATTTTCAAATATATATATAATATACGATTTTACTAATAAAATGAGTTTTTATCCGTTTTTACTGTGTTTAAAGGTTAATTATGTAATTTCTACATATAAAATGTATTTTTATGTTATTAGGGTATTTTTGGTATTTTTATATTATTCTGTGATTGTGGACCCTGGTCAGTAGATTGTAGTTTGGAGTCCGATTGAGGGATTTTGGTTGTATTTTGAGCTTGTTTTTTGAATTGTATTTCTTTGCAGGGCTGGCTCTATTCTTTGAGTAGAGAGATGTCTGTTTTATAGGGGAGGTTCTGCCGAATTTTTGGTAGAATTCTCGTAAAACGTGATGTCCAGTCGAACCCTAATTCTGATTCTATGTCTAATATTGTAGATTGAGTTTCTAGGATTTTATGTTAGGTTTATTCTGATGTCTATTATTTTTGTATGTTTAGTTGCATCGAGATCGAGGGCTAGTGGACCAGGCCTGTCGGATCCATCTCGAGGAGCGCACTAAGTGTGAGTTACTATTTTATATATATATGCTTTAGGGTGCATGATTTAGAAATGTATATTTTATTTTAATTAAATATGCATAAATAATTTGATTAGTACTTAAGTTTATTTTTAGTTTACTTTTGGTATATATTAAACATTTATGTTTAAAATGTTTTTGAATATATTTCTAGCTTATTTTGCTATTATATTAGACTTGTTTGACGTATATATACTCAAAATATACCTGGTTTACTTTTGGTATATTTCCAGTATATATATGGTTTATAATGCTATTTTAATTAAATTCATGCATCATTTATTTTTATGAATGTATGCTTTATATTTTAAATGAAGGATATCAATAGAACGTGCTACCTAGTGGGTAGCACTAGGACCGAGTACGTACCGGTACGCTTATAGCATTTAGGCTATATTACTAACCATTCATGGATATTGTTTGGATATGATTATTTGACATGTGAGATATGGTTTGGAGGTGTGATTGCTGGAGCTCGGTTGACCTAGTGTCTCGGGGCCAATCACACTGACAGTCAGACTGCTGGAGCTCGGTTGACTTAGTGTCTCGGGGCCAGTCTACTGTCCAAATGGATCAAGTGAACATATTTTGGAATAAGTGAGCCTGTGTGGCTAGAGTGTTGTCTAACACTGTTTGAGGTCACGATATTCTAGGGTTCTATTTAATCCTTCATAAATGATGATTTTCAATAAAATATATATAAAATGATTTTACAGCATCTGTGTGTATTTGCCTATATATATATGTTTATATATGTACTATTGACTGTATGCATTGTCATTTAGTATGCATGTATATATATTATAGTAATTCACTCAATGAGGTCTGACTCCCCTCCGTTGACTATTTTTCAGGAGAGTCATCGTCTTCAGACCTCAGTAGCAGGCCTGTACGCCGGATTTCTTCCACCCCGGCTTCTTTATGTAAACTACTTATCTGAGTCTTGAGTTTTATTTTATCTAGACACTGCAGTAGTCATTAAATTGTTAAAGAGATGTTGTATTATATTTGAACTGAATTTGTATTAAAAGAGTTTATATATATGGGATGAGGATTTGATTTAAATCCAGTTGGTGCAAATGTTATTTTAATATTTATGGTTTTTATTTCCACTGCACAGTATTTTATTTAATTGTGATATTAATATTACTATTGCATGTTTATTTTATTTTTAGGTTTGCTACGGGTTCCAGATTCAAAAGAATTCTTGTTCCCTAGCGCCGGTCATGGCCCCTGTTTTGGGTCGTGACAAATTATATGCTCTATTTTTTATTTATTAATTTTTAATTTATAAAAATTACTACTTTTAAAAAATTATATACTTTTCCTAAATTTATTAATTTTTATTTTAGTTAATTATTTATTAAATTTAATATAATAAGACTCATAAAATTATGTTATATAAGTTTACTTATATTAGATAAAATATAAGTAGACCAAATTAAAATAGAAAAATGTATATTTTTAACAAAATTATCACTAAAATTTTAATTGATTTAATTTTTTTAGTGTTAAAATATAAATTAACACAATTAAAATAGGAAATATACTTTTAATTAAATTAGAATTATATGTTAATTGATTTTATTTTTTTTATTAGAGATAAAGTAGAAGTTAACCAAATTAAAATAGGAAAGATACTTTCAATTAAATTAGAATTATATTTTAAAAAATTTCCTTTAATTTAATTTTATTAGAGATAAAATATAAGTTAACCTAATGAAAATAGGAAATATCATTCAATTATAGAATTATATGTTAATTAAATTAATTTTTATTTGAGATAAAATAGATGTTAACCTAATTAGAATAGAAAACATACTTTCAATTAAATTAAATTTTTGTTAGAGATAAAACAGAAGTTAATCTAATTAACATAGGAAACATACTTTCAATTAAATTAGAATTAATTAAAATAGAAAACATACTTTCAATTAAATTAGAATTATATTTTAGTTAATTTAACTTTTATTGGAGATAAAATAGAATTAAAATAGAAAATAAACTTTCTATCAAATTTAAATTAAATTAATTTTACTTTTATTTATAAATGACTAAATTATCCAATTTTTATATAATAATAAGTAAAAAATTTTCATAATTTTGCTTGTCCCCCATTCCTCCTCTTTCGTACATTTGTATATAATATTATAGATATATATTTTATATTTTAAATAGTTCTATTTATATTTATCTAAAATAAATCAAATTAGATAACATAATTTTATAAGTCTTCCTATATTAAATTTAATAAGTAAGTGATTAAAATTAAAATTAATAAATTTTATAAAATAATTAATTATGAAAATATTAATATAAAAAATATTGAAAGATTGTTCTATTTAATTAAAAAAAATCATAAATAATGTAATAAATTACTATATTATAACTCTATCAAGATTAGATTATTATTTAGATAAAATATTAAAAAGTGTTGTATAATTGTTCAAATATAAAATTTATTAAAATTGTAACAAATTACTATGTTATAATATAACACTATTAAGATTAAAAAATTACGTTGACATATAAATAAAATCACACTCTTATTATTTTTAAATACTTATTAAATTAAATTTTATTAAGTAAATAATAATTATTAAATTAATTAAAATTTTTTGTTTGTCTTGTATCTGTAATCATATTTTAAAAACTAGAACATGTAATTTGTTTGAGAGTAATATTTCTGTAAAAAAAGTAGTATAATTATTATTTTTAGATATTTTTATAAAATTTAATAAAAAAGAGATAAAATTAAATTAATTCAAATTTATCTTTTAATTATTAGTTGAAATTAAAAAAGTACATTAAATAACTTGTTGAGTAAATAAAAGTATTAATATTAAAAACGTTGAAGAAATAAAGAGTCACTACTCAAATAAAAAATTTACTAAAATTGTAATAAATTATAAGTTTAATTAGGTTATAATATTTAGCTTGTTATATAAAGAAAATATAAATTTTTATTATTTTTTAATTTTTTTTATTAAGAAAATAACTAATAATTTTTTTTTATTTTATGATTATTTATGACAATAATTTTTTTTATATAAAGTTAGTTCAAGAATTAAGAAAAATATTAATTCTAGAAAATATTGAAACAATATTCTATAGTTATTCACATTAAAAATTTATCAAAATTGCAATGAATTATAACTATATTAAGTTAATATCAAATTGTTATATAAATAAATAGCACTTTTATTATTTTTAAAATTTTCATCTAATAATAATAATAAAAAAAAGTATAAGTTTAATAGTTTACTGACTTTTACGAGTCTAAAAAACGTTTTATTCATGAGCACATGATTCTTTATTTTTTTTTTTAAATTGTCCAGAACGCACATTGGATCGGGAACAAAGCACACTTTTTCACAAAACTATGACCGCAGATGATTGTTTACCAATGCATATATATAAAATCACAAATTCAACAGTTTTGCAGTTTTATATAATACTCTAAATTTAGATAAGATTTTTATTTATTTTTGTTAATAAAACTCCAATCACCAAGTTTCACAAGAAAACAACGGCTCAACTTCTGATGACATGGTTGTGGCATTGCTGCCATTAAAATCACATATAATTGAGGTAGGAACAATATCACATAAGGTTACTACTTCACTCAGGATGGTTTTAGTCTCTTCAAGATTATGTCGAACATTAGACTGACTTCGCGAGGAACGAATCTGTTCCAACTCTATTGCAACTTCCTTCATTGTAGGTCGATTTCTACCTTGCACATTCAAGCATCTTTTTGCAAGACGAGCGACTGCAACAATTTCATCTTCGTCGTGGCAGTGCTCCATAACTTGATCATCAATGATGTCAAAGAGACTGCTCTTTTCCATCAAAAGAAGAAAATGTGTGACCAAACTCATTGGTTCTCCTGTGGTATGTAAACAAACAAAAAACTGGTCTCTGTCGGCTTAAAAGCTCGACCAGAACTACTCCGAAGCTATAAACATCACTCTTTTTAGTAAATTGACCAGATTGAAAGTATTCAGGATCTAAGTACCCAAAAGTGCCTTTGACATTGGTTGTCAGATGAGTTTGCTCAATCGCAATTGATCTCGAAGTTCCAAAATCTGATATTTTCGCTCTAAGTCGCTCATCTAACAGTATGTTAATAGACTTAATGTCACGGTGGTAAATCGGAAATGAAGATGCTGCGTGCAAATATGCAATGGCTCCAGCAGCTTCAGTAGCAATCCGCAGTCTCATTTCCCATGATAATTGTACCTCATTCTGTTCATGAAGATATTGGAAGAGAGACCCATTGGATACTAATTCATAGACAAGCAAAGGAACCTTTGTTTCCAAGCAACATCCCAACAGCCTAACCACATTCCTGTGATTAATA
Organism: Mallotus nudiflorus; assembly: GCA_947683625.1. NCBI lineage: Eukaryota > Viridiplantae > Streptophyta > Magnoliopsida > Malpighiales > Euphorbiaceae > Mallotus > Mallotus nudiflorus. The sequence continues at coordinate 2,134,654 of CANTUR010000560.1, forward strand.
TGTGAAAGAATCACCACCTCATTTATAAATTCTTGAACCTTTGTCTAGTCCATCAATTTCGACTTTTTGACAGCAACAATTCTTCCATCTGCCAGCATTCCCTTATACACGGTACCTTGACCTCCCTGACCGAGCACTCTGTTCTTGTTAAATTGATCAGTGGCCTTTTCCAACTCCTTTGAACTAAAAATTTTAGTTTTCTGAAGACTGCCATCAACGGAAGCTAGTTGTTGTTGTAACAACAAACCACCATTATTTTTGAAAAATTTCTTTCTAAGTTCCTTCTTCCTTCTTTTTAGTACCAGTTTCTATGCCCGCCAAGTAACAAAAGTCAATGCAAATATTTTAATGACCCCGCCTGAAACTGCGAGACAAAAACAAATTATGAAGAAATAGTCCAAGAAAATACCAAATGTATCTTTATTCAATTCCAAAGTTGAAATGGTTCAGGTAGAAGTATCCAACTGTATTATATAAAACCACTAACAATATCTTAACAGATATAACTGAGAAAATTGATTGTATACATAGATGTGCACCAAAATAATCTAATTAATGAATTTTATCACAAAGAGACTCACCTAAAATGATAATCCATTTGAAGTCCACAACACATTCGTACCACCCATTTGTATTAACGCACTTTGTTAGTCTCTTACAAGGATTATGATTCGCCATTTTGCATTCATCAATATCTAATTACATCACAGAAAACAAAAAGAATATATGCTGTTACTACAACAGTAATTAAATAAGTTTTAAAATAGGATGTATAACGAGTTGGATTTATTACTATTAGTAGTTATATCAATTCAATTATTTTAAAATTCAAAGATCTTTCTCTATCCTTAAAATTCAAATTCAAGACTTTTATAAAAAAAATTAAAAACTTTTGCTACTTAAAGCAACAAATATTAGCTTTATTTGCTATATATTATATTATATGTAGTAGTAGCAGGAGTAAGTAAGACTTTTTACCTTTGCATCCAAGGTAGGGATTACCCTCATAGCCATTGAAGCAATAACATTCTGTCTGTATGATACTGCCAAATTCATTGGAGATGCCAATACAATGCATGGATCCATCGTCCTACTTCCAGAGGCTCGAATTCATCATCCAAGTTAACACCATGGGAACAAATTCCTTATCTTCCATCTTGTTGGGATCCTTTATGTCGATGGAAAGCCAATTTACTTCAGCAAGAAAAGCCATCTTGCATCCATCTCCACCCTGATTCTCATCCTTGGCCTGTAAACTTGGACCAAAAAACTGAAGCAACGGAAATATACTAGTCTGACAGCAGTTGTAACCACTACATCTATACTCCCCTTCCGTGGAAGACACATGGTCTGAAGGCTTGTAAGGGAGATTTTCCTGCCTCTGGGAGTGGCACGACGAGTCGCACCCGACGAGTTCGGGTATATCGCTATCCATTAAATAACGGGCATTGCAGCCTACTCCACTAAACGTGTTCCTAATTGAGAAAAAGAATGGAGTTCCTGTCAAATTGACAGGCTGAACCACTTCCCTTCCTGAACAATTGAAGGATGCTATTGGACCTTTGACAGTAGCAACGGCGCCAAGGTCGGCTGAAAAATTGAGAACCTCCATGTTAATGCTTGTAATAGAAGTTGTATTCGTAGATTCGTTGCACTCAACTTCGAACCATTTGTCCATATAACAACCACGGCCTATTCCGAAAGGATATGGAATGCTGATGTTTCCGCAAAGGTCCTTACAGCCATGCTTTGCGATAAGAGGAGCTGCCGTTGCCGAGTAGTGAATAATTAGCAATAGTGAGAAACTGAAAGCGGCCATGGTCCCATCCATTGTTCTCTGCTTTTGGTCTGTTCATGTTTCTGAGTAGATATATATAGCATTCAAATGTGATCAAGAATCAAGATTCTTTTCTCATCTAACAAACAGAAAATTCAAGAATGAACATGTTTGTTTTGCGAGAAAGAAAATAAAAGAAAAGAAAAAATTAATTCTACCAAATGATTTGGTGCATTACAGCGAGAATATATATATAATATACGAATGCAGGGGAGCCTCCTAGTCAACAACAGGCAGCTAAAGTGAGGCATGTGGCGCAATGGTTGTTTACTTAGCAAGTAAGGATCAGAGATGGGTCTTCATATTAAAATTAAGTATTCTAATTATAACTATTTAATGGTTTTTGCAAAAGTATTCTAATTAAACTCTCTTTACAGCATCAAATTAAACTGCTGTTTCCTTTTCCCATTTAGCTAATTCATCAATAAAAATTTCTTAACTCCTTATTTGGTTAAATAAAATTCATTTGCAAATGAATTCCAAATCCATTTGAACCAAATACATTTTATCAATAAAAATGAATTAAGTGTTAAACAATTCTACAAAATTAAAAAATTAAAATTAGAAATAAATTTTTAAAAGTTTTCATTTAAACTAAATACATTCACTTAAATTTGCAAATAAATTCTGTAAAATTTTATAAAATTTATTTGAACTAAACACATTCTAAAATTTAATCCAATGATAATATTGTGTTGTTTTAATCTCCTAAATATGGATATCATCTTACGTTTATTTATAATTCAAAATTATTGAAAAGTATCAAACTCGTTATGGCTTTTTATTGTTAATTTGTTATTTTTCAGTTCTCTTAATATGTAAATATTGTATAGTCGAAAACAAAAACTCACTTTTCTAACAATGTAACATTTAAAGAATCACTTAAATCTCAATGCTTACAAAACTATACAATATTTTAAAGTGTTAAAATTATTAATAATTAATAAAATTAAAATCTTAGTCGTCTCCATGTACCAAAAATGTTTCATTAAAAACTTTCCTTCTAATGTTAACACATGACCGCTCTGTTATAGAGTCTCCATGCCATAACAATTAGTCCTACATCTCTTACGTAAAATTCATAAATACATCATTAGAATCCTCAAGTAAATAAACAAATTAGTAATAATACTCAAAATTTTTGTAATTATAATCAAAGGGTTTCTTATATGCTACTAGTTGTTGGAGAGATGCTTCAACCACTGATTTAACTCGTTCTCTTGCTTGGATTTTGTACTGTTGCCGAGAAGAAGAGATGAAGGATGAAGAGATAAAGAAAGAGTGAAAGTGAACATATTCAAATTAAGGAAGGAAAAAAATTAATAGCTCAATAATTTTTTTTTTAAAACTTATTCCATAATTCTACTATAAACTTTGGTTATTTTTACCAATTTATTATATTTTTAAAATTGTGATAAATTACTATATGAAAATTTCAATTTGATGCAAAACTATCCACAGTTAAAATAGCATAGGCTCATGCTAACATGACATGCATGTGTAAATTTATTTGTTGATTTGGAAATTAAGAAAAGAAATATAATTTTAAATATATCTTTACTTTCAACAAATAATTTGCACATGCATCTTATGTTATCATGTCATTTTAGTATGAACTCATACTATTTTAAATGTGTATAAATTTACAATAAAATTAAAAAGTTCATATACAAATTTATCACAAATTTAAAAATAAGATAAATTAGTAAAAATAACTAAAATTCATAATATATTTATACAATAAGAAAAAAAAAGAAAAAGAAAAGATGGTGAAAGAGATGGAACAACAGCAGCCAAAGAATAATGACCTCAAGTATTAAGCACTTAGGTTATTTTGGTTTTCCTAAATTGTTATAACCCAAATTTTATAAATTATTAAATTAATTTTTCGGATTTGCAATGTGAATAAATATTTCATTAATTTGATATATTACGGTTATTTTGTGAAATTAAATTTGTAGTAGTAATTGCATTGTATTAGATAGAGACCTTGTATATGAAGATTTGTATGAATATATTTTATTATATTATGATAAGGATTCATTTTATATTAATTAAAGTTTTAATTCTGATGTATTTTTGTAATATGTTTGCATGTGTTTTTATTTTAAGACTTGCTTCGGATTTCAGATTCAAAAGAATTCTCGTTCCCTAACACTGGTTATGACTCCTCGATTTTGGGTCGTGACAAAGTTGGTATAAGAGCCTAGGTTTTAGTGTTGTGGACCTACTGCAGTAAATTAGGTTTGACTATGTCTTCGATAAGTTTTCCTTGTTATAGTTTTCTGCGTAATCATTAGGATGTCTGTTGTCGTGTGTTTGTTGTCTATTTTGTCTGAATTTCATTGGTTTTTATCTTTTTAGAATGAGGAGGCGAGCGCATGTCGCTCCACCGATTATTAAAGCCGAGTATAATGAGTATTTTCAAGATGAGATTTTACCTCTTGAGCCGCCAGTTAGGCATAGAGGCAGAGGTAGAGGCAGACCTCGAGAAGTGGTAGGTCGTCGTAGGCAGAGAGCTACAGGATGAGGAGCTTATAAAGCATGAATATGAGGAAGTTACTATACCTTTAGCCATATTGCAGAAGCAGCCTGCTTATCAGCAGGGCATGTTTGACCTAAAGGCAACTTCGTTTTACACTAGAGTCAGAAGGATATCATTCGACGGGACTACAGATCTTCTAGATTTTTTGCATGCCATTGAGACAAGGACTCGGATTGCTCACACCGAGTACCAGAGGATCATGACCATCAAGTTTTCTGTTGAGGGACTAGCCCTAGATTGGTTTGTTTAGGTCATCCAGCCACACATAACGACTTACACTTAGGCTCAGTTTTGAGAGATTCATGAGGCGTTTCTACCTAAAGCCTATACGGATGAGCTTCAAACTTCAATTGACTAACATCAGCAGAGGTGATAGGTCAGTGGAGGACTACACTAGAGAGTTTCTCAGATTGGGCCGTTATGCAAAGGATTTGCTAAAAGATTAATATTTTATGGTCACTATGTACATCACTGGACTAAGTTCTACATTCGCTAGGATGCCTACTATCGGCCTTACTCTTGAGAACATGATAGAGTTGGCCAAGGAGATAGAGCTTAGACTGATCAGGCAAGGAGTCATGCCTGACTTTTATTAGATGAGAGGTGTTCATACAAGAGTTTATAGGCCTATCAGATTTGGTTCTGGTGCTACTACTAGTAGTAATGGTTAGAGTTCCGGATATGGTAGCACAGGATTTGGAGCTAGTGCTTGCTAAATATATGGGAGAGTCCATTAGGGACCCTATTATATGGCTATTTTGACTTGCTTCAAATGCAGAAAGACAGGGAACTTTTCTAAAATGTGTCCTTATTCTGGCTATCAGTAGCAGTTTCCATAGCAGTTGATTACCAGTGAAGCTCTAGCTCCCTATCAGTTACCTCCAACTCATTATCTGAGTACATCGTAGTTTGTAGCCTAGTAGGGGCATGGCAGAGGTAGTGCGAGAGGCTTTGGTCAAGCTTCCACTAACCAACAAGGAGGCCAAGGTTAGGCCAAAGTTTTCACCCTCACCCAACAGGATGCTCAGGCATCAAATGCCATTGTTGCAAGTATACTTCCAGTTTGTTACTTGGATGTTAGAGTCTTGATTGATCTAGGTGGCACACATTCTTTCGTATTCCCATTTTTGCTTCGAAGTCATGTTGGCAAGCTTTGAGGATGACATTTCCTTTATCTGTTGCCACTCCTCGAATTGATTCGTTAGACACCGATGTTGTTCTTTTTGGGTGTCTGGTGTTAGTAGGTGGCAGAGCATTGTTAGTGGAATTGGTGTTGTTGGATGGTATGAAGTTTCATGTGATTCTTGGTATGGATTGGTTATCTTAACACTATATCATTGTTGATTATTGGAGTGAAGAGGTGATTTTTAGAATTTCGAATGAAGAAGAGTTTAAGTTTATGGGTGACAAGAGTTTTGCACCTTAAAATATTATATTTGCTATCATGGCTAAGAAGATGTTGAAGAAAGGTTGTCAGGGATACTTGGCACTAGTTAGGGATACTTCAGTAGAGAAGATGTTTATCATAAATGTTTCGGTAGCTTATGAGTTTCCTGATGAGTTGCCAGGTTTACCACCTCATAAAGAGATTGAATTCTATATAGATGTGGTCCCAAGAACAGCTTCTATTTCGATGCCACACTATAGAATAACTCCTACAGAGTTGAAGGAATTGAAGGAGCAATTATAAGATTTATTGGAAAAGGGTTTCATTAGACCTAGTGTTTATTCTTAGGGTGCACCAATCCTATTTATGAAGAAGAAGGATGGTACACTGAGACTGTGCATAAATTACAGAGAGCTGAATAAGGTGATAGTGAAGAACAAGTATCCTCTTTCGAGGATAGATGATTTGTTTGATCAACTTCAGGGTGCACAGTTCTTTTCCAAGGTTGACTTGAGATCACGCCATCATTAGTTATGGATCAGTGAAGCCAATGTTCATAAAATGGTATTCTGCACTTGATATGGTCATTATGAGTTTCTAGTGATGTCCTTCGAGTTAACTAATGCACTAGGTGCTTTCATGGATTTGATGAATAGAGTGTTCAGACCGTTTATGGATGGTAGACTTCATTGATGATATATTAGTGTATTCGAAGAGTATGGAGGAGCATGTATATCACTTGAGGACAGTACTATAGACATTAAGAGAACATCACCTTTATGCTAAATTTTTGAAGTATGATTCTAGATGGAGAGTATTGCATTCCTTAGACATATGGTGTCTAAAGATGGTATTCAGGTTAAACCATAGAAGATTGAAGCCGTGTCTGAATGGCCCAGACCGACATCAGTCACTGAGATTCAAAGTTTCCTAGGTTTGGCTGGGTACTATAAAAGACTTGTGTAGGATTTCTCAAGAATTGCAGCACCTATGACTTACCTAACTCAGAAGAATGTGAAGTTTGTGTGGTCAGATGCTTGTGAGAATTGTAATGACCAATATTTTAAATAATATAAATATATTTTGGGATATGCAGTGTTAATAAAAATTTTAATTTCATTTATATATTGTAATTAATTGTGTATATTTTTAATTTAATTTATTTTAAAAGCTTTATTTACGTAAAATAATTTATTTGGGGGTTTTATTATTTAAAAATATTAAAGTTATTAATATACTATTATCGCTATTATTATTATTATTATTTCATTATTATTAGCATGCATGTAGATTATTTTTTATTTTAATTGTCATTATTTTTAAATAGCATTATTAATATTATTTCTATTGTTATTAATATTATTATTTTAACTAGGGTTATTTCTAGTATTATTGTTATGTCATTATTATTATATTATCTTGGGTGTTTTTTGTATGTATATATATCTAACCACCGCCTGTCACCACCATCAACCTCCCTCTCCTTCCTATCACTTGAAGACCCTTGGAGCGCCGCTAGAACTCGTGGGAACAACAACTGCAGCAGAGGAAGCTTCCCTCATCGGTGTCGACTCTGGTGGACTCAACTTAGGTTCCTGGTCTTACCGGACTCCTTGAGCTACGGTGTGTCCATTTCTAACCTCCTTCAAAGCTCATTCTCCTTTGGTTTTGAGTTTTGATCAAGTTTTTATTTATGTTAGGGTTTTATATTTTTATTTTATTTTTGGGTGTGATCTATGGATTTTTGCTTTTAGATTGTTGTTAGATATAGCTCAATCTTCTCAAAAATATTTTTTTTTTTGTATTTTTTTGAATTAATCTGATTTATGGGTATTTTTGAATATTTTAATAATATAAATTGAATTTTTATTAATTAATTATTTTGGGTGAAAATTTGAGTTAGTTAGTGTTATTAGTTTAAGTTAGTAATTTTAGTATTAATAAAATAATTTTTAGTGAATTTATATAATTTTTGAGAAATTATTAGTATTATGTGATTTTTGGATATATAGGTTAATTGTGTAATTTTATTGAAAATATAGTTAAATAATATGTTTTAAATGGTTTTAGAATTTTATAGGGTATTAAAATAATTTTTATAAATTATTTACTATTTTTAACTAATTAATACTAATTTTTGAAAATTATATTCAAATAATAAATTATTTACTATTTTGTGATTAAATGGGTTTTTAATTACTTTTATAATATCTTTAAACTATTTGGATAATTAAATGTGAATTTGACTATTTATGTTGAATATTTAAAAAAAATTGGATTTTATAAAATTATATAAATTATTTGAGATTTTATTAATTATTATGAAAAATAATTATATTTAGTGTTTTGAGGTTTAAATAAATTATATTGTGATATATTATTGATTTTATGGATTTTTAGTAATTTTAATATATTATTATTTAATATTTATTTTTATTGCATGTTGTGAACCTTGGTTGGGAATTGTGTAGTTCGGGGTAGAACCTGAGGTGTTGAGCTATTGTGAAGTTTAGAAGTGTGTTTGCTTGCAGGATTGACTCTACTTTTGTAGAGGGATGTCCGTTTTACAAAGGAAATTCTATCGAATTTTCAGTAGATTTCTTGTAAAATGTGACATCGGGTCGATCCTAAGTTTTGAATTCTGGGTTCGAGTCGAGTCTTCCTTAGAAATTCTAGAAGTTAGGGTTTCTATTTTTCTAATAGTCATTTTTTTTTCTATCTTTTAGCCGCCCCTCTGGTCACATCTACTAGTCGAGGTCGGACACGACGTAGAAAGGGAGCGGATCCATCTTGTAAGTTAATATTTGATTTGCATATCTAGTTTTCAATTAAATACATAAATTTCTGATGAATTTAAATTTATGAGAATTCAAGTCAGTATTCTTTATATGATATTGCATGATTTAATTTATAGTTGATTTATTTTATTTTTATTTATTGTAATTTTCCTTGTATTAATTACTTTATTTATTTTAAATAAACTATGGTAGAATGGGCTACCTGATGGGTTTTATCAGGATCGTGTTCTCACTGATAAAATATTGGGCTGCATTGATTGTATTACTAGGGTCGAAGGTCTGGTGATACTTTGCTCTCGGACACCGCTAGTAACATTATATTTGGTTGGATTGATTTATACTGGGGCCGAAGGTCTGGTGATGATTTGCTCTCAAACACTGCTAGTAAAGTTAGATTATATTATTAAATCACTAGGGCCAATGGTTTGATGATGCTTTTCTCTCAGACACCACCAGTGATATTGGATTAAGTGACATAACCACGGTTATGCATCCTGGTGATGCTTTGCTCTCGAGATCCGGCAGTCTTGGATATAAATGAGTTGTATAGCTGTTAGAATTGAGGACTAGGGTTCTACCTAGTTTTTATCCTGAAATGTTTTAAAAGCATTTAAAAATTTATTCCTCTTTTTGAAAAATGAATTTCTTATATGTATATAAAAGGATTTGAATAAAATTATAAATATATTATAGTTTCATAAAATCCTATTTTTAAGAAGATTTTCAAACCGCATTCATTTCTTTTGTTAGCTTACTCAGTGAGGTTTGACTCTCCTCAACTTATTTTTTTTAGGAGTTTGGGAGTCTTCTATTAGACCTACTTCCCTATGTCGAGTAGCTTCCTCATCGACTATTTTATATAGGACTACATAGTTTGTACTTGTAATAGTATCCGTGTACCACAGTAGAGAAATTGTATAATTGCATACTTTAATTTTGATATTATGTATTTGAGATTTATGCACTGAGATATTATTTTGTATAACTGATTATTACTATATTATGCATGATGATGGTATGGTTTATTTATATTTGAGAAAAATCAGTTTGATAATGTGCATTATGATTTAATTATGACATTGTAAAGTTTTAAAAGTGAAATGTTTCGTGTTTTTCTTTTAAGGCTTACTATGGGTTTTGGTAGCTTTAACCTTTCTCATTCCTTAGTGCCGGTCACGTGCCCCTTGGGTTCGGGTTGTGCAAAGTTAGTATCAGAGCTTTAGCTCATTTTTTGTCACGACCCAAAACAGGGGCCATGACCGGCACTAGGGAATGGGAATTCTTTCGAATCCGAAACCTGTAGCAAGCCTAAAAAAAAAATAAACATGCAATAGTAATAACAATATATAATGTAGCGAAAATAAATATCATAAATATCACAACAACACATGCACCAACTGGATTTAAATTAAATACTCATCTCATATATATATAAACTCTTTTAATACAAATCCAGTTCAAATATAATACAACATCTCTTTAATAATTTAATGTCTACTGTAGTGTCTAGATAAAATAAAACTCAAAACTCAGGGAAGCAGTTTACACAAAGAAGCCGGGGCAGAAGAAATCCAGCGTACAGGCCTGCTACTGAGGTCTGAAGATGATGACTCTCCTGAAAAATGGTCAACAGAGGGGAGTCAGACCTCACTGAGTGAATTACTATAATATATATGCATGCATACTAAATGACAATGCATACAATCAACAGTATATATCTAATATGTATATATACAGGCACTACACACAGATGCAGTAAAATCATTTTATATATTTTTATTAAAATCATCGTTTATGAAGGACCAAATAGAACCCTATGATATCGAAACCTCAATCAGTGTTAGATAACACTCTAGCCATACATGCTCACTTATTCCAAATATATCCACTTAATCCATTTAAACAGTAGACTGGCCCCGAGACACTAAGTCAACCGAGCTCCAGCAGTCTGATTGCCAATGTGATTGGCCCCGAGACAATTAGTCAATCGAGCTCCAACAATCACACCTCCAAACCATATCTCACACATCAAATAATCATATTCAATCAATATCCACAAATGGTTAGTAATATAGCCTAAATGCTATAAGCATACCGGTACGTACTCGGTCCTAGTGCTGCCTACTAGGTAGCACGTTCTATTGATATCCTTCATTAATAATATAAAACATTCATTCACAAATAAATGATGCATGAATTTAAATAAAATAACATTATAAACTATATATACTGGAAATATACCAAAAGTAAACCAGGTATATTTCGAGTATATATATGTCAAATAAATCCAATTAAATTACAAAATAAACTAGAGATATATTTGAAAACATTTTAAACACAATTCATTAATAAAACATGCATATAATTTAATATATACCAAAAATAAACTAAAGATATACTTAAATACTAATCACGTTATTTATGCATATTCAATCAAAATAAAACATATATTTTAAAATCATGCATCCTAAAGCATATATATATAAAATAGTAACTCACACTTAGTGCGCTCCACGAGATGGGTCCGACGGGCCTGGTCCACTAGGCCTCGGTCTCGGCGCAACTAAACAAACAATAATAATAGACATCAGAATAAACCTAATAAAAAATCCTAGAACTTGATCTAGAATATTAAACACTGAATCGAAATTAAGGTTCGACCGGACATCACGTTTTATGAGAATTCTACCAAAAATTCGACAGAACCTCCCCTGTAAAATGGACATCTCTTTACTCAAAGAGTAGAGCCGACCCTGCAAAGAAACACACTTTGAAAAATAGGCACAACAACTCATCCACAACCCCTCGGTCGAACTCCAAACTACAGTCTACCGATCGGGGTCCACAATCACAGAACAATTTTAGAAATACCAAAAATACCCTTATATCATAGAAATTTATTTTATAAGTAGAAATTACATAATTAACCTAAAAACACAGTAAAAACCGATAAAAACTCATTTTATTAGTAAAATCGTATATTATATATATAATTGAAAATAATTCACGAAAAATAGTTTTAATTAGTTAAAAATACTAAATCATTTTTAGAAATCATTTTTATACCTTAAATAACTATTAAAACCAATTAAATTATATTTTTAGCCAATTTTGTGAAAAATTACCAAAATGCCCCTATATATATAAATATACTAAAATTACTTCAAAAATTCACCAAAAATAGTATAATTATCCAAAATTAATTTTCTCAACATATTTATCAATAATTAAAATCAATTAACCAATTAATTTCAATTAAAAACATAATTAACCTAATTTTCCCAAAATTACCTAAACTAATAAAATTCAAAATAAATACATAGAAATTCATAAAAATTCCAATTAAATTCCTATAATTCATTTAAACACCTATATTTATCATAAAACACAATTTCATAATTTAATTAATTAATTTTCGAAAATTAGAAAATAATATTAAAATATTCAAAAATACCCAAAAATCAAAATAATTCCCAAAAATTCTACAAAAATTCATAAATGAATATTAAGCTAAGGGTAACAACATTTGTTAAGGTACTTTTTATGAATCAACCATTTGAAGCTCAAAAAAATTCAAAATAAGATGGCCGAATTGAATAATTGAGAAAAATCTTACCAAATCAAGTTTTAAGCTTAAACAAAGCTTGGAATCGTCTTCCATGGAGGCTAGGGAGTCCAACGACACTGGAATCACTAGATTTGGTGGTCGGGAAGCCGGTGAACGGTGAGGAGGGAAATTTTTGCCATTCCGGCCAAAAGCAAGCCAAACGGTGCCGGAGAAGGAGGCTAAGGGCGGCGGAGCTGCTGGCTGGGAAGGGCGGAGTTGCTAGCAGCACACCGACGGCCTGAGAAAGAAGTTAGCAGCGGTGAGGGGAGAAGGGACGGGTTTCGGGAAGAAAGGAGGAAGAAGAAGAAAAGAAAAAGAAAAGAAAAGAAAAGAAAAAAAAAGAAAAAAAGAAAAAAGAAAAATAATAATAAAATACTTGGGAAAATCACACACCACACATTATATTATAATAATTTATATACTACTTGAAAATAATTAAATAACAATAAACCAAATAAATAAATAATAAAATATTAGGGTAATAAATTAAACCCTAATTAAATAAATATATACACATATAGGCTTTATTTAGTATTTTAAAAATATATATGAATTCATGCAAGTCCGTAAATCTATTTAAAATAATTAATAGTAAATTATTTACGTGAAATTTCCCCGAAAATGCAAGTCCCGGGAAAATTTTACGTAAAGCACTTAAAATAATAATAAAAAAATTAAAATTAGCTTTAATTAAATAACAAACTCATAAAAATTTCATATATATACAAAAATTATTAACACTGTATATCCTGATGCAGTATTAAATATTTAAAAACACAGGATATTACATTTTTCATGCTTTTAACTGTCGATGTTTATCTTTCCTCATGTTACTATGGTACTTACGTTGTCAACTGTCACTTGTTGATTTCTTATCCTTAGGATTCTGTGTTGAGTCTGTGTTCTTGTTTTGTTTTGAATTTGGGTTTTCTTGTCTTTTCAGAATGAGGCATGCTTAGAATGCCCCTACTACTAATGCATAGCATAATGACAATGAATAATCATTTTAGGATGAGATTCTTCCTCCTGCCCCTCGACCTAGAGGTAGGGGTTGAGGTAGAGGTAGGGACAAATCTAGAGTAGCAGTAGCTCAGAGGTAGGAATAGCCTCAGGTAGAGCCTAAGATTCTAATAGAGGATCCTATAGCTTTTGCAACTGCATGGCAGGTATTAATCAAGGCTTAACAGCTCTTAATTAGGCAATGCCCATAGTGCAGCAAATGCTTTACCGACAGAATCAGGAGATGTCAGATGCAAATGCTGCATTATTATACTCCAGGGTTGGACAAGTTCATTTTAATGGTACTGGAGGTGCATTGGATTTTATTAACACCATTGAGTCCAGGACTAGATCAGGAAATTCTAATTATCAGCAGATCATGATTGTGGAGTTATCCATCTCAATGGCAGTTTAGGACTTGTTTATGCAGTCCATCCAGCCCTTTATGACCACGATGACATGGTTGGGTTTTAAGGAGCATTTTATAAGATTCTTCTATCCTTCATCTATAAGAGAGAACTATAAATGGCAATTGCTCAATATCGACAGGAGAGATCGATCAATTGAGGAATATACTTGGGAGTTCTATAGACTAATGAGACATGCTGAGGATGTGAGGTAAGATATTGCTAGAGCAGTTGAGCTATATGTGACTAGGTTAGGCCCAGCTTATATTGGCATTCGACTAGAGGGTCGTAATTTGGAAAGTGTTATGGAGGAGGTGAGACATCTAGAGCAGAGACATATTTGACATGGCACTATACTTGATCCTTATGATAGTGGCATAACATACCTATTTAGAGAGTGTAGCAGCTAGTGTTTCAAATAGGCAACATGAGTACTCAGTCAGTAGGTTCTTCTCAGCAAATCAGACAGTTCAGAGCACATCGGACTAATGAGCATCATTTTGCTTAAGATCGCAGGAGTACTAGGGCCGCTGGATTTAGTGGTAGTGCCAGCAACAATAGTGGACAAAGCTCTGATCATGGCAGTTCTGGGTCTGGAGCTAGTGTGCGTGCCACGTGTGGGCTAGTGCATCAGGGTCCTTGTCACTTAATGCTAGGAGTGTGTTTCAGATGTGGTTAGTTTGGACACTTTGCTAGAGGCTGTCTAAATTATGGATTCCAATCGTCCTTTGCTAAGGGATCTTTACCTTATGATGTTCAACCTTTGCAATAGGTGCCTCAGCAGTATCAGATACCCATGTACCCTCAGTGGTGATTGATTTAGTTTGTGAGTCAGTAAGGTCAAGACAGAGGACATACTCAATTGTTCACCTCACAGCAGTAAGGATGTGGAAAGGCTAGGGTCTTTACTTTAACTCCTCAGGATGCACAGACATCCAATGCAGTGGTAGTAGGTATTATTCCAGTTTGTTATTCTGAGGCTAGAGTTTTATTTGATCTGGTGCTATATATTCTTTTTATGTCTCCTTTGTTTGCTTTAAAAGTATCTTGTCTTCCTTTTAAAATGAGTTTTCCTTTATTTGTTTCGACTCCGCTTAATGATGAGTTGGAGATGGACATCTTTTTTCCATCTTATCATGTATTGGTTGAAGGTAGAGAATTATTGGCAGACTTGGTCCTTCTAGATGTGATTGAGTTTTATATGATTCTGGGAATGGATTGGTTGTCCCAGTATTATGCTTTTATGGATTGTCAAGTGAAAGAAGTAATTTTCAAAATTCCAAGTGAAGAGGAATTCAGGTTCAGAGGTATTCAGGTTCAGAGGTAATGAGAGTTCCATACCTTATAACCTTATTTCTGCTATTACAGCTAGAAAGATGCTTAGAAGAGGGTGTCAAGGCTATCTAGCTATAGTAGAGATGTTCAAACAGAAATGGGATCAGTAGAAAGGGTACTAGTGGTACGTGAATTCTTGGATGTTTTTCCAAAAGAGTTACCTGGATTGTCACTGGATAGAGAGATAGAATTTTGTATTGATGTTGTGCCCAGTACAGATCCTATATTTATGCCACCTTATAGGATGACACCTGCAAAGCTGAAAGAGCAATTATAGGAATTATTGGATAAGGGGGTTTATTTGGCATGACACATCTCCTTGGGGTGCTCTAGTTCTTTTTTTAAAGAAGAAGGATGGTAGTCTTCGACTCTATATCAACTACATACAATTGAATAAGGTCACCATCAAGAACAAGTATCCATTCCCCAGGATTAATGATTTTTTTGATCAATTGCAAGGAGCTCGGTATTTCTCCAAGATTGACTTAAGATCTGGGTATCATCAGCTGAGGATTAGAAGTGAGGATGTGCCTACGTCAGCATTTCGGACTAGGTATGGCCACTATGAATTCCTTGTGATGACCATTGGGTTAACTAATGCCCTAGCAACCTTTAGGGACTTGATGACCAGGGTGTTTAGGCTATTCTTGGACCGATTTATGATTGTGTTTATTGATGACATTTTGGTATATTCCAAGAATAAGGAAAAGCATGCGATGCATTTGGGATTGGTGCTGTAGACTTTGAGAGAGCACCAATTGTATGCCATGTTTTCAAAATGTGAATTCTTGTTAGACAAAGTGGCATTCTTAGGCCATGTGGTATCCAAAGATGACATTCAGGTAGATCCCAAGAAGATAGAGGTGATCATTGACTGGCCAAGACCCATAACAGTTACAGAAGTGAGAAGTTTTCTAAGTTTGATGGGCTATTACAGGAGATTTGTGAAGGATTTCTCTAAGATTGCTATGTCTTTGACTAGACTGACCTAGAAGAATATTAAGTTCATGTGGACTAATAGATGTGAGGAGCATTTTTAGTTGCTTAAGGATTTATTGACTTTGGCTCCAGTGCTGACTTTGCCTTCTAATGGCGATGGATACACAGTGTATTATGATGCTTCCTAAGTAGGATTAGGCTATTTGCTATTATAGAATGGCAGAGTGGTTGCTTATGCTTCAAGGCAGTTGAAGAAGCACGAGCAGAATTATTCCACTCATGATCTAGAGATGGCAGTAGTTGTATTTGCACTAAAGATTTGGAGGCATTACCTGTACGGTGTCACTTGTGAAATATGCACCGACCACAAGAGCTTGAAGTGTATCTCCAAGCAGAGGGATTTGAACCTAAGGCATAGAAGATGGATGGAACTTCTGAAGGACTATGATTTTTTGATTCTTTACCATCTAGGCAAGGTGAACGTAGTAGCAGATGCATTGAGCAGAAAATTAGCAGGCAGTCTTTCCTATATCAGTACTAAAAGGAGGCTGATTATTCAAGAGATGCATGAGCTGATTGATTAGGGTTTGTAGTGGTAAGTGACTAAGAAATTCCTTTTACCTCAGTTCAGAGTACGATCAGTGTACTTGGATATAGTTAAAGTAGTTCAAAGAAAGGACCCACAGCTACAGAGAATCATGTTTAAGGTACAACAGGGTCAATCGAAAGAGTTTATGATTAATAGTGAAGGTGTTCTATGCTTGGGTACTCGTTATGTGTGCTAGACGTTGATGATCTAAGAAAAAGATATTGGAAGAGGCATATTTTTCTACTTACAGTACTCATCCAGGTTCCACTAAGATGTATTATGATTTAAACGATACATACTGGTGGAATGGAATTAAGAAAGATGTTACAGAATTTGTATTTAGGTGTCTTACATGTCAAGAGGTAAAATTAGAACATTAGAGGCCCTAAGGATTATTACAGCCTATGCCTATCCCAAAATGGAATTGAGATATGATTGCCATGGATTTTGTGACTGGTTTGCCTCGAACGATAGGTGGATTTGATACAATTTGGGTAATAGTTGATAGGTTAACCAAGTCAGCTCACTTTCTGTTGATAAAGAAGACATACTCCACTGACAGGTTGGCATGGTTGTATGTCAGTATAATTGTTTATTTTCATGGAGTTCCAATGAGCATAATATCTAATAAAGGAGCCACTTTTACATCAATTTTCTAGTAAGAGTTACATAAAGCTTTAGGTACAAGGTTAGAATTCAGTACATTATTCCATCCTCAAACTGATGGTCAATCAGAAAGGACCATTCAAACTTTAGAGGATATGCTCAAAATGTATGTGATGGATTTTGGAGGTTAATAAGATAACCACTTGCCATTGATTGAATTTGCATATAATAATAGTTATCATGCAAGTATTGAAATGGCTCCATATGAAGCGCTATATGGTAGGAAGTGCATATCACTTTTGTGTTGGGAAATTGGTGAGAGACAGCTGACAAGTCTAGAGTTGGTACAAATTACTTCTAAGAAAGTCCTTATCATTCAGCAAAGGTTGAGGATAGCTTTTAGCAGGCAGAAGAGTTATGATGATCCTAAAAGGAAAGATGTTTCCTTTCTAGTTGGAGATATGGTCTTTCTAAAGGTATCTCCAATGAAAGGAGTCATGAGGTTTGGTAAAAAGGGTAAGTTGGCTCCTATATACATTGGACCTTTTGAGATACGGTCACGAGTTGGAGAAGTGGCCTATAGACTGGTGTTACCACCTGAATTATAACGAATTCACCTAGTGTTCCATATGTCTATATTGAGAAAATATATTCGTAATCCTTCTCATGTACTTTAGCCTCAAGCAGTAGAGCTTAGCGAAGATCTATCTTACAAGGAGTATCCAGTAATGATTGTGGATCGCCAAGTTTGTCAGCTTCGCTCCAAGGGACTTCCAATGGTAAAAGTTATGTGGAGTAACCACACAGCAGAAGACTGTACGTGGGAGACAGAATCCAAGATGCAAGCTGCTTATGCCTATCTTTTTCATTCATAACCTTGTTTTTCTTTGAATTCGAGGACGAATTCTTATAAGGAGGGAAGATTGTAATGACTGATATTTTAAATAATATAAATATATTTTGGGATATGCAGTGTTAATAAAATTTTTAATTTCATTTATATATCATAATTAATTGTGTATATTTTTCATTATCTACGTAAAATAATTTATTTAAGGGTTTTATTATTTAAAAATATTAAAGATATTAATATAATATTGTCGCTATTATTATTATTATTATTATTATTATTATTATTATTATTATTATTATTATTATTATTATTATTATTATTATTATTATTATTATTATTAGTAGTAGTAGTAGTAAGTAGTAGTAGTAGTAGCATGCATGTACATTATTTTTTATTTTAATTGTCATTATTTTTAAATAGCATTATTATTATTATTTCTATTACTATTAATATTATTATTTTAACTAGGGTTATTTCTAGTATTATTGTTATGTCGTTATTATTATATTATATTGGGTGTTTGTTGTCTGTATGTATATGTATATATATATATATCCCGAGTTTTTAAATATTTTTAATACTGCATCGGGATATGCAGTGTTAATAATTTTGTATATAATTATGATATTTTTACGAGTTGATATGTATTTAAAACTTATTTTAATTATTGTATATTATTTTAAGTATTTTACGTAAAAAATTTCGAGACTTGCATTTTCGGGGAAATTTTCACGTAAATAATTTACTATTAATTATTTTAATTAGATTTACGGACTTGCATGAACTCATATATATTTTTATAGTACTAAATAGCGTATACATGTACATTTATTTATTTAACTAGGGTTTAATTAATTACCCTAATATTTTTATTATTTATTATTAGCTTTAATATTATTTAATTATTTTTAGTGTATAATTATTTAAAATATTAAATTATATGTGTGTGGTGTATATTTAATGTGTGTGAATTTATATTATTTTAATATATAGTGTAAAGTATATATATATACATATTATATGTCAAAAATCAAAATTTATTGCCAAATTACCTAATTGCCCCTCCCTCCTTCTCTTTCTCTCCCGATGCCCTATCCTCACTGCGCCTCCCATTCCAGCATGCCAGACTGCCCTTCGCCGCCATCAGCTACCGCCAACCTCCTCCCCTTTCCTTTCTCTTCCTCTCCGACGTGACCAGGCCGCCGAAAGCTCGCTGGAACGCTAGAAATTCACAGTGGCAACAAGTTGAGCTCTTCGCCGTCGACCACGATTCCGGCCACCATTTCATGTACCGTCAGTCTTCATCAACTCCTTGAGCTCTGGTGGTCCCTATTCTAAGCTCCTTTTGGCCTAAAACAAGTGGTTGAAGAGGTTTGAGCTAAATCTTTAATTCGGCCATTTTAGCTTCTTGAATTTTTTTGAACTTAGAATTGATTGATTCATGAAAAGTCCCTTAACAAATGTTGATCCTAGTAGCTTAATCTACATGTGTGAATTTTTTTATAATTTTTGGAGATTATTTTGATTTTTGGGTATTTTTGAATATTTTATTATTATTTTCTAATTTTCGAAAATTAATTAATTAAATTATGAAATTATGTTTTATGATAAATATAGGTGTTGAAATGAATTATAGAAATTTATTTGGAATTTTTATGAATTTTTATGTATTTATTTTGAATTTGTTTAGGTTTATGTAATTTTGGAAAATTAGGTTAATTGTGTTTTTAATTGAAATTAATTAGTTAATTGAATTTAATTATTGATATTATTGATAAATATGATGAGAAAATTAATTTTTTACAATTATATTATTTTTGGTGAATTTTTGGAGTAATTTTAGTATATTTATACATATAGGGGTATTTTGGTAATTTTACCCTAAATTGACTAAAAATGTAATTAAATTGGTTTTAATAGTTATTTAAGGTATAAAAATTATTTCTACAAATTATTTAGTATTTTTAATTAATTAAAACTATTTTTCGTGGATTATTTTCAATTATATATATAATATACGATTTTTCTAAATAAAATGAGTTTTATTCGGTTTTTAATGTGTTTTAGGGTTAATTATGTAATTTCTACTTATTAAATGTATTTCTATGATATAAGGGTATTTTTGGTATTTTTATATTATTCTATGTTTGTGGACCCCGGTCGGTAAACTGTAGTTTGGAGTCCGACCGAGGGGTTGTGGATGTGTTTTTGTGCCTGTTTTTTGAAGTGTGTTTCTTTGCAGGGCCGGCTTTACTCTTTGAGTAGAGAGATGCCCATTTTACAAGGGAGGTTTTACCGGATTTTTGGTAGAATTCTTATAAAACGTGATATCCGGTCGAACCCTAATTTTGATTCTGTGTCTAATATTCTAGATTGAGTTTTTAGGATTTTCTGTTAGGTTTATTCTGATGTCCGTTATTTATTGTTTGTTTAGTTGTGCCGAGACCGAGGCCTAGTGGACCAGGCCCGTCGGACCCATCTCGAGGAGCGCACTAAGTGTGAGTTACCATTTTATATATATGTGCTTTAGGATGCATGATTTAGAAATATATGTTTTATTTTGATTAATTATGCATAAATAATTCAATTATTACTTAAGTTTATTTTTAGTTTATTTGGTTTATCTTTAGTATATTTTTGGTATATTTTAAATTATATGCATGATTTGCTAATAAATTAGGTTTAAAATATTTTTAAGTATATTTCTAGTTTATTTTGTAATTTAATTGGATTTATTTGACGTATATATACTCGAAATATACCTGGTTTATTATTGGTATATTTCTAGTATATATATGGTTTATGTTGCTATTTTATTTAAGTTCATGCATCATTTGTTTTTAAGAATGTATGTTTTATATTTCAATGAAGGATATCGATAGAACGTGCTACCTAGTGGGCAGCACTAGGACCGAGTACGTACCGGTACGCTTATAGCATTTAGGCTATATTACTAACCAGTTTGAGGATATTGATTGGAAT
>CANTUR010000561.1:0-96264 GCA_947683625.1 Mallotus nudiflorus
AGAAAGGAAAAGAAAAAGAAGAAAAAGGAAAAGAAAAAAAAGAAAAAAAATAAAATAAAATTAAATATTAATAAATAAATAATAATAAAATAATAATTTTAATAATTTAATAATAAATAAAATAATCAAATAATAATAAATAAATAATAAAATATTAGGGTAATAATAAACCCTAATTAATAAATATACACACACAGACTTTATTTAATAATTTAAAATATGTATGAGTTCATGCAAACCGTAAATACATTTAAAATAATTAATAATACAT
The DNA here is from genome assembly GCA_947683625.1 of Mallotus nudiflorus. NCBI lineage: Eukaryota > Viridiplantae > Streptophyta > Magnoliopsida > Malpighiales > Euphorbiaceae > Mallotus > Mallotus nudiflorus. Next base: position 272 of record CANTUR010000561.1, read on the forward strand.
TGTTTACGTGGAAATTTCCCCGCAGATAAAGAAAGTCCCGGGAAAATTTTACGTAAAATACTGAAAATAATAGACAGTAATTAAAATAGGTTTAAAATACATATTAACTCATAAAAATATCATATAAAATACAAAAATCACTACACTGCATATCCCGGTACAGTGTAAAAATATTTTAAAAAAAAACACGGATATTACAATATTGATGATTAATAGGTATCAAATAATTTTTTTTTTTTAAAAAAAAGAAGTTGTTAGACCTTTTAATAAACAAATTAAATAAAAAAATAAAATCGTTATTCTTTAAGATATAAAAGGAGGAAATTTTTTTTTATTTATTGTTGTTACAACAGTTGAAGATATTTATTGTTTGTTTAACAAGAATTAAAGATGTTTAGTTCATAATATTCATTTGAAAAAAAATTTAAAGAAAAAAATATTGACCAAAAAAAAAAAAGAAAACATTGACAATAAAATGAAGAAAGAATGTTAAAATAAAAAAAAAAATTTGTTGAGAAAAAAAATGAAGACAGTAGAAAAAATTGTTGAGAAAAAAATATAGTACTATAAAAAATCGAAAAAAAATATTTAGCAAATGTAGGTGGTGGGAGTTTAGCACACGCCCAAGTGTTTGGCAACCAATCAACGTGTAGGCTTGAGACCATTAGAAAATATGAAATAGGTTTATAGAGCCTACTTGGAGATGGAGTTGCCACTTAGATGAAAGTCATGACACATTATACAGCAACTAGATCCCACGAAGATTCCCATAAGCCGTCATCAGAGATCAGGTTCGAAAACTGGATATGGGCATTTGAATGCCCAACCAACTTTGTGGTTGCCTCTGTTTACATTTTGTAATTTATTACCCTTAATTATTCAATGATTTCTTTGTTATCACATAGATTGCAATTTCCTTCAAACAAATTGTTAGATTTTTTTAATTAAGCCCAAATTTGCATATTAATTAAATTCATGCGACTTGTCCCAACATTCACAATGAATAAAAAAAATTATAATTTACAAGCATACAATCCAAATCATGTGGGGAGGGATTAAGGATTGTGGCCTCTTGCAAAATAAGAGTGCAATAAACATTATAACCAAAAATAAACTGAAAATAAACTGCTTGATTTAAGTAAAAAATGTCACGACCCAAACAGGGCCATGACCGGCGCTAGGGAACGGGAATTCTTTCGAATCCGGAACCCGTAGCAAGCCTAAAAATAAAATAAAAATGCAATAACAACCATAAAAATATAATATGCAGCGGAAAATAAAAATCATAAATATTACAATATCATCCATATCAACTGATTTAATTCAAAACTCATCACATCACATATATTATCTCATAAATGTATAATCTTATACAAATCCAGTTTCAACATAAACATCTCTTTAAAAATAAAGTACATAAAATCCAACATTTTAATTCACATCTACTGCTAGTGTCTAGATAAAATAAATAAGACTCAAGTAGACAATTTACATAAAGAAGCCGGGCGAAGAAATCCGGCGTATCGACCTGCTACTGAGGTCTAAGGAAGTTGACTCTCCTGAAAAATAGTCAACGGAGGGGAGTCAGACCTCACTGACGTGAATTACTATAATATATATACATACACTCTAAGTGATAATGCATACAGTCAACAGTATATGAGTAATAGGTATATATACAGGCAAGTTCATACAGATGCAGAAAATCATTTTATATATTTTGTCTGAAAATCAACTTTTATGAAGGATCACATAGAACCCTAGAATATCGCAACCTCAGAAAAATAGTGTTAAACAACACTCTAGCCATACAGGCTCACTGATTCCAAATATATCCACTTAATCCATATGGACAGTAGACTGGCCCCGAGACACTAAGTCAACCGAGCTCCAGCAGTCTGACTGCCAGTGTGATTGGCCCCGAGACACTTGGTCAACCGAGCTCCAGCAATCACACCCCAAACCACATCTCACACATCAATGATCATAATCAAATCGATATCCACAAATAGTCAGTAATAAAGCCTAAATACTATAGGCGTACCGGTACGTACTCGGTCCTAGTGCTGCCCACTAGGTAGCACGTTCTATTGATCCCTTCAGTAATAAATAATAAAACATTCATTCACAAATACATGATGCATGAAATTTAAATAAATCAACAATATAAACCATATATATACCGAAAATATACCAAACATAAACAGGTATATTTTGAGTATATATACGTCAAATAAATCCAATCAAATCATGAATTAAACTAAAAATATATTTAAAAACATTTTAAATATATTTATTAATAAACATGTATATAATTTATTATATACCAAAAATATACCAAAAATATACTTGAATATAAATCATGTTATTTATGCATATTTAGTCAAAATAAAACATGCATTTTCTAAATCATGCATCCTAAGCATATATATATAATATAGTAACTCACCTAATGCGCTCCACGAGACGGGTCTGACGGGCCTGGTCCACTAACCCTCGGTCTCGGCGCAACTAAACAAGAAATAATTAATCGACATCAGAATAACCCTAACAGAAATCCTAGAATTCAATCTAGAGTATTAAAATACGGAAATAGAATTAGGGTTCGACTGGATATCACGTTTTACGAGAATTCTACCGGAAATCCGGTAGAACCTCCCCTGTAAAACGGACATCTCTCTACTCAAAAGAGTAGAGCCGACCCTGCAAAGAAAATACACTTCTAAAATAAACACCACAATCACTCACAACCCCTCGGTCGGACTCCAGACTACAATCTGTCGACCGGGGTCCACAAACACAGAAAATATTCCAATATACCAAAAATATCCTTAAATCATAAAAATACATTTTATAGGTAAAAATTACATAATTAACCTTGAAACACTATAAAAACCGATTAAAACTCATTTTATTTGAAAAACCGTATATTATATATATAATTGAAAATAATTCCCGGAAAATAGTTTTAATTAGTTAAAAATACTAAATATTTTGTAGAAATAATTTTTATACCTTAAATAAATATTAAAACCAATTAAATTACATTTTTAGACAATTTAGGGTAAAATTACCAAAATACCCCTATATATATATATATACCTAAATTACTTCAAAAATTCACCAAAAATCATACAATTATCCAAAATTAATTTTCTCAACATATTTATCAATAATATCAATAATTAAACTCAATTAACCAATTAAATTCAAATAAAAACACAATTAACTTAATTTTACAAAATCACCTAAACTTCAATAATTAAAAATAAATACTTAGAAATTCATAAAAATTCCAAATAAATTCCTATAATTCATTTCAACACCTAATTCAACCATAAACTCCAATTTCATAATTTAAATAATTAATTTCCGAAAATTAGAAAATAATATTAAAATATTCAAAAATACCCAAAAATCCAAACAACCTCCAAAAATTCTGTAAAAATTCATACATGAAGATTAAACTACCAGGAACAACATTTGTGAAGGAAGTTTCCATGAATCATCCAAATCAAAGCTCAAAAAAATCAAAAACCAAAAGTGGCCGAAATATTCAAATCGAAACCTAAGCAATTCTAGACCATTTTAGCTCAAACCAAAGCTAGAATAACACTCACCGGAGCTCAAGGAGAAGATAGAGACCGGCGGTGTCGAAAACGGTGGCCGGAGGAGGGAGAAACGGCGATGAGGAATGTGGCCGGCGCTCGCGTGAAGAAGAGAAGAAGAAGAAGAAGAAAAAGAAAAAGAAGAAAAGGAAAGAGAAAGGAAAAGAAAAAGAAAGAAAAAGGAAAGAAAAAAAAAAGAAAAAAAATAAAATAAATTAAAATAATTAAATATTAATAAATAAATAATAATAAAATAATAAATTTTAATAATTTAATAATAAATAAAATAATCAAATAATAATAAATAAATAATAAAATATTAGGGTAATAATAAACCCTAATTAAATAAATATACACACACAAGCTTTATTTAATAATTTAAAAATATGTATGAGTTCATGCAAACCCGTAAATACATTTAAAATAATTAATAATACATTGTTTACGTGAAAATTTCCCCGAAAATGAAAGTCCCGGGAAAATTTTACGTAAAACACTGAAAATAATAGACAGTAATTAAAATAGGTTTAAAATACATATCAACTCATAAAAATATCGTATATACAGTCAAAATTATTGACACTGCATATCCCGGTACAGTATAAAAATATTTTTAAAAACACGGGATATTACAAAAAACCTCTCAAGAACTAATTAATGGAATAAATACTTGCTGATAAAAAATCACCGATGAATTCCTATAACAGAAAAAATGTTAGTCCCTCAAAATACACAAAGATCTTACATAAAAATCCACAAAATCAACTCATCAATCAATTTAGTAAAGAAATGAAGTCACAAAAAAGGTGAATGGTAAACTTTAATTGAACAATGTTGTAGGATAATTATAATATCCCGAGTTTTTAAATATTTTTATACTGCATCGGGATATGCAGTGTTAATAATTTTTGTACATAATTATGATTATTTTCATATGTTTGATAATTATTAAGTTATTTTAATTATTCTTAATTATTTTAAGTGCTTTACGTAAAATTTTTCTGGGAATGGTATTTTCGAGGAAATTGACATGTAAATAATTTAATATTAATTATTTTAAATAAGTTTACAAATTTTCATGAATCCATGCATTATTTTAATTGTCATATTAGAATACATATATATACATGCATATACATTCTTATATTTAATTATTTTAGGGTTTAGTAATTATTTTAATTATGTATGTGTATATTATATAGTTGTTATCTAATTACTATGTGTATATATATATATTGTTTATTTTAAACATGTGGTGTGTGATTTTCCTTAGTATTATATTAATATATTTTAATATAAATTATTAAAGTTATTAATATATATATATACAAATTATAAAAGTTCATCAAATTTACCAAATGTGCCATTGACCCTTTCCTTCCCTCAACCCAACGCCAACCTCACCCTCTCGCTGCAACTCCAGCCGACTACCGTCGGTGTGCCTCCTGGACATCCACCCTCTTCCTCCAGCAGCTCCACCACTCCCTTCCACCCTCTCCGGCGCCAATGAAGCCAAGGAATCATGTTTTGGCCGAAAGTTGCCTCTTCCTCCACACCTCACGTTTCCCACCACCAAAACCCATCATTCCGGTGCTTTTGAACTCTTCAGACACCATAGAAGACGATTCTAAGCTTCCTTTAAGCTTAAAACTCGATTTGGTAAGGTTTTTGTCAATTTTTCAATTTCGGCCATTTTGACATTCTGAATTTTTTTGAGCCTTTCCCTTGTGATTCATGAAAAGTACCTTAACGAATGTTGCTCCCCTTAGCTCAATATACCTATGCAAATTTTTTTGGAATTTTTGGAATTTATTTTGATTTTTGGGTATTTTTTATTATTTTATTAATATTTTCTAATTTTCAAAAATTAATTAATTAAATTATGAAATTGTATTTTATGGTAATTATATGCGTTGAAATGAATTATAGAAATTTATTTGTAATTTTTGTGAATTTTTATGTATTTATTTTGAATTTATTTAGTTTATGTAATTTTGATAAAATAGGGTTAATTATGTGTTAAATTGAAATAAATTGGTTAATTAAGTATATTTATTGATATTATTGAAATATATGTTGATAAAATTAATTTTGAGTAATTATATTATTTTTGGTGAATTTTTGGATTAATTTTAGTATATTTATATGTATAGGGGTATTTTGGTAATTTTACATTAAATTGGCTAAAAATGTAATTAAATTGGTTTTGATAGTTATTTAGGGTATAAAAATAATTTCTACAAATTATTTAGTATTTTTAACTAATTAGAACTATTTTTTCATAAATTATTTTCAATTATATATATAATATACGATTTTTCTAATAAAATGAGTTTTTATCGGTTTTTACTGTGTTTTAGGGTTAATTACGTAATTTCTACTGATAAAATGTAATTTTATTATATAAGGGTGTTGACCATTTGCATGATCAAACTCCTAATTTTGGACTTTGACAAACACTTTTTATACTAACAATTTCAATTAAGTATGTAGGGAATTATATACCAAATATATACCAAGGATATACACTTTTTGATGAATAGTAACTTTTCGGGCGGTTTGAACTTCTGGGATTGAAGAAGACTTTTGACATATTTAGAGCTATTAAATGTGAAAATGAGCTTCTTCACTTTTGAAGTAGACTTGATCATAAAAAATCCAAGTTCATTTGGGTATGCAAATCTTCAGTCGAAGTCAGCATATGCAGCTTGTATTTCAGTTTGCACAACTCTTGGTAATTCAGCAATATCTTTAGCTACAGATGTCCAAATGAGGTGATTCATAGTTTTATAGAAAGATAAGACAATTATCTACAACTTTCATGAAGAACGTTTTGTCTGAATCGATCGTCTTTAGTCCTGTTCACGAGCATCTTTAGAAGTGATCATGAGCAGTCCGTCAAAGGAGCATTTGGAGCACATTCTTGCCAAAAGATGGCAGTACTCCTCACGAGCGCTCCTCAGGAGCTGGTGGCTCATGACCTGCTCATGAGCGCACCTCTGACAGCATTCCAACGGGAATTTTTAAAGACAACGGCTATATTTTCACCCCTCACGAGTACTGTTCACTCGTGAGGAGGTCGTGAGCAGCCCTTAAGCTGCCATAAACTCAAGAATTGATTCAAAATCAATTCTAAACGTTGGAGACATAATTGATACATCCAAAAACTACATTTTTGAGTGTTTTTCTATATAAACACAACTTAGAATTCAATTGAAAGGTTAAGAAAACTTGTGCATCATTCATCATTTTCTTAAACATTCAATTGAGCTCTAAAAATTTCTTTCAATCAAATTATTTATGTATAACTCTTGTGAGAGTTGGTGAGTGATTAGAATAGACATTCTTATTCTTCTATTTTCTGGGTTTAGAAAATGGGAAGTGAGATTCTATTCTAAAGGAATTGGTTTAAGTGTTGAGCCATTAAAACACTTGGGAATTTGGTTTTTTGAGTGAGTCTTGAAAACTCAAAATTGTAAGGTTGTAAGAGTGAGCCATAAAACTCTTATGTATTCTCAATCTTGGTAATAAGATTGTGGGTGATTAAAAAATCCTAACATGGGGATAAGTTAGGTGGAGACGTAGGATTATTTAAGAATCCGAACTCCTTAAATAATTGTGTTCATCATTCTTCCTTCTATACTCTTACTCACTTCTTGCAAATAATTCATTTAATTTCCCATTTTTATTCGATAGTCCTATTCACCCCCCCTCTAGGACTCTTTCAAAGGGCATTTTTGATATTTTATAAATATTCTGTGAATTGTGGACCTCGATCGGTGATTTGTAGTTTGGAGTCCGATCGAGAGATTTTAGTTGTGAATTCTGTGTCTATTTTCGAAGTGTATTTCTTTGCAGGGCTGGCTCTACTCTTTAAGTAGAGAGATGTCTGTTTTACAGGGGAGGTTCAGCCGAATTTTTGATAGAATTCTCATAAAACGTGATATCCGATTGAATTTTGATTTTAATCCTGTGTCTAGTAATCTAAATCGAGTCTTTAGAACTTCTGTTAGATTTATTCTGATTCCTGTCATCATTTGTTTGTTTAGTTGCGTCGAGACCGATGCCTAATGGACCAGGCCTGTCGGATCCATCTCAAGGAGCGCAATAATAGTGAGTTGCTATTTTATATATATATATGCTCTAGGGTGCATGATTTTAGAAATATATGTTTTATTTTGATTAAATATGCATAATGGTTTAATTAATACTTAAGTTTATTTTAGTTTACTTTTGGTTTATTTTTGGTATATTTTAAACTATATGCATGTTTTATTAATGAATTATGTTTAAAATGTTTTGAATATATTTCTAGTTTATTTTGGTAATTTAATTGGATATATTTGTCGTATATATACTCAAAATATACCTGGTTTACTTTTGATATATTTCCAGTATATATATAGCTTATGTTGCTATTTTATTTAAATTCATGCATCATTTATTTTTATGAATGTATGTTTTATATTTTAATGAAGGATATCAATAGAACATGCTACCTAGTGGGTAGCACAAGGACCAAGTACGTACCGGTACGCTGATAGCATTTAGGATATTAAACTAACTTATTTATGGATTATGATTGGATTTGATTTGATATGTGAGATGTGATTTGGAAGTGTGATTGCTGGAGCTCGGTTGATTTAGTGTCTCGGGGCTAATCATACTGACAATCAGACTGCTGGAGCTCGGTTGACTTAGTGTCTTGGGGCCAGTCTACTATCCAAATGGAATAAGTGAATATATTTGGAATAAGTGAGCCTGTATGGCTAGAGTGTTGTCTAACACTGTTTTGAGGTTGTAATTTTCTAGGGTTCTATTTGATCCTTCATAAACTATGATTTTCAATAAAAATATATAAAATGATTTAATTGCATCTGTGTGTATTTGCTTGTATACATATGTAATATATATACTTTTGACTGGGTGCATTGTCATTTAGTATGCATGTATATATATTATAGTAATTCACTCAGTGAGGTCTGACTCCTCTCCGTTGACTATTTTTCAGGAGAGTCATTGTCTTTAGACCTCAGTAGCAGACCTTTACACCGGATTTCTTCTGCCCCGGCTTCATTATGTAAACTACTCACCTGAGTTTTATTTTATTTAATCTAGATACTGCAGTAGTTGTAAAACTGTTAAAAAGATATTGTATTATATTTGTGTGAGTTATGTATTTTAGGAATTTGAACTAAAACTTGTATTAAAAGTTATTTATATATGAGAAGAGGATATTGATTTAATTTCATTTGGTGGAAATATTATTTTGATATTTATGATTTTATTCTGCTGCATAATATTTTATTTAATTATGTTGTTATTATTATTATTGCATGTTTTTATTTTATTTTAAGGCTTGCTACGGGTTTCGGATTTGAAAGAATTCTCGTTCCCTAGTGCCTGTCATGGCCCCTGTTTTGGGTCATGACAATAATCATACAAAACAGACTTGAGTAGTTAAGGCCTATACATGCATGGAAATCTTTTGCAATTTACAAAAAATGAGATAAGGTCGTATGAGACCCTGTCAGAAGCAATTGCCTCATGGCAATGAGGCGACATGGTTTGTAGATGTTATGTCATGACCTAAAACAGGGGTCATGACCGACGCTAGGGAACGGGAATTCTTTCGAATCCGGAACTCGTAGCAAGCCTTTAAAAAAAAATAAAAGCATGCAACATATATTAAAATAAATAAAACATTATGTAGCAGAATTAAATCTCATAAATAAAATAATAATTCATCAACTCTTTAATAACACAAGTCCATCTCATATATATAAAATCTTTTAATAAAAATTCTCAGTTCAAACTTTTAAAATTTAAATCTTATACATATATAATACATACAGCTAACTGAAACAACTACTGCAGTGTCTAGAATACAAAACAAAACTCAGGTAAGCAGTTTACACAATAAGGTCGGGGTGAAAGAAATTTGGCGTAAAGTTATGCTACTGAGGTCTGAGGATGAAGACTCTCCTGAAAAATGTCAATAGAGGGGAGTCAGACCTCACTGAGTGAATTGTTATAATATATATACATGCATAGCTAAATGACAAATGCACACATTCAATAACATATATAATAAATATATATACAGGCAACTACACACGGATGCAACAAAAATTATTTTATATAATATTGAAAATAATAACCGTTTATAAAGGATCAAATAGAACCCTAAATGATCGTAACCTTAAATAGTGTTAGAAAACACTCTAGCCATACAGGCTTGCTTATTCTAAATAAATTCACTTATTCCATTTGGACAGTAGACTGGCCTCGAAATACTAAGTCAATCGAGCTCCAGCAGTTTGACTGTCAGTGTGATTGACCCCGAGACACTTGGTCAACCGAGCTCCAACAATCACACTCTCAAATCACATCTCACATCAAATCAATCCAGTCATAATCCACAAATAGGTTAGTAATTCAACCTACAATCTATCGTCGTACCGGTACGTACCAGTGCTGCCCACTAGGTAGCATGTTCTATTGATATCCTTCATTTAAAATAAACTCATACATTCGTATAATAAATGATGCATGACATTAATTTAAATGGCAATATAATTCATATATATACTAGAAATATACTAAAAATAAATCAAGTATATTTCAAGTATATATACGTCAGATAAATTCAGTTCATTTATAAAATAAACTAAAAATAAACCATATATATACTTAAAAACATTTTAGGTATAAATAAAAAATAAAACATGCATTTAATTAAAATATACCAAAAATATACTTAAGCATTTATTAAATTATTTATGCACATTTCATACAATTAAACATACATTTCTAAAAACATGCATCCTAATATACGTATATATAAAATAATAACTCATAGTTGTGCGTTCCACGAGACGGATCTGACGGGCCTGGTCCACTAGGCCTCGGTCTCGGCGCAACTAACAAATAAAATATTAACACAAGATTAGAATAAATCTAACGTAAATTCTAGAGACTCGATCTAAAATTTCGGACACATACTAGGAATAGGGATTTGATTGGATGTCACATTTTACAAGAATTCTATCAAAATTTTGGCAGAATCTCCTCTATAAAATGAACATCTCTCTACTCAAAAAGTAGAGTCAGTCCTACAAGAAAACACACTTCGAATATATATAGTCACATAACCCCTCGGTCGGACTCCTAAACTACGATTCTATCGACCGAGGTTCACAATTCACGAGATATACACAGAATACATAAAAATTCCAAAAATACCAAAAATACCCTTTATATACCAAAAAATAGCAATTTAGGGATTTAAACGCTAAAAATAATTATTTTATCAATTTTTACCTAAAAACCTTAATTTTAATAAAATATTATTAAAAATAAAAAATTCTCGATAAATTCACAAATACTAACTGAAATTCATTTTATAAATCCAAATTACATAATTAGCCCAAAAACATGTTAAAAATTACTAAAAACTCATTTATTTACAAAAATAGTATATTATGTATAATTTGAAAATAATTTTTGAAAAATAGTTTTAATTAGTTAAAAATACTAAATATTTTGTAAAAATCATTTTTATACCTCAAATAATGATTAAAACCAATTTAACATAATATTCAACCAAATTATTACCAAATTACCAAAAACCACTAATACATATAAATTCACATAATATACAATAATTATTCAAAAATTCACTAAAAATTATATAATTACTCAAAAATTATTTTCTCAACATATAATTCAATAAAATAAATAATTATACTCAATTAACCAATTAATTTTAACAAAATACTCATTTAACCTCTTCCAAAATTCACCTAAACTAAATAAAATCATAATAATTACAAAAAATCACAAAAATTACAAATTAATTTCTAAAATTAATTTCAACCTCTATAAACACCATAAATTACAATTTCACAAATTATTTAATTAATTTACGAAAATTAGAAAATATTAATAAAATAATCAAAAATTCACAAAAAGCAAAATAAATTCCAAAAATTCTACAAATTACAGGATGTAGATTGAGATACTAGAAGCAACTTTTGTAAAGGAATTAAGCTTGAATCATCAAGATTGAAGTTCAAAAAAATCAAGAAGTAAAAGAGGCCAAATTTGAAACTAAGCTTAAATCCTTATCAAATCGAGAGGAGCTTAGAATCAACTTCTATGGAGTTCTAGAAGTAAAACCACACTGGAATCATCAAGAACGGTGGTCGGATGAAGGAGAACGAAAACAATGGTGATTCTCGGGTTTTCGGCCAAACCACGACCAAACGACGCCGGAAATGGGTGGAAGAGGTGGTAGAGCAGCTGGGGAAGGTGATGGCATGCCGACAGGCATACTGAACGGAGGGGATCGGCGGTTTGCAGTGATGATAATGAAGGGAGGGGCGTTAAGAACTTTGAGAGGAAGATGATGGCACAAAACGTAAATTTGCATAAGTTTTATATATATATATATATATATATATATATATATATATATATATATATATATATATATATATAACATTATCACTTTATATTAAAATATACTAATATTATATCTTAAAATAATCTCACACCACTAAAAATAAATATATACATATACATATACATATCTAATAATAAAAATGAAAATTATAACATATATATATAGTTAAATAATAAACCCTAAATAATGTTAAATGTATATATATATATATATTAATATGAAAAATATAATCATGCTATTTAATAAAATGAGCTAACATAAATAAATAAATAATTATTTAGGTTTTATTTTCCCAAAAATGTAAATCTCGAAAAAAATTTACATAAAAAACTTAAAATAATTAAAAATTAACTTTAATAATTAACAAATTAATTAAATAGTCAAATATATTTATTAAAATTATTAATACTGCATATCCCGATGCAGTTTAAAAATATATAAAATCTCGGGTTATTACATGCTACGCCACAAATAAACTCATGAGGGCCTATCAAAATGGTGATGATAGGTGATCGCCTCATAGCAATGAGGCGATGCCTCTTTGATAGGAGATTGTCTGATCAACATGCTCAAATGACTCTCAAATCAGCAAACTTCCATTTCAAGTAAAAATCTACTACTACAAATGAACTAAATACACAACTACACCTAAGGCTCAGTGAATCACACTAAAAGCAAGGCATATTACAAACAATGAATACAAGATACTAAATAAAAAGTTAGTAAACGAATAAATTAGAGGTTATATAAGCAAGTAAAAAAGAACCATGCAAATCTATGAATCAAGTTTAAAAAGAATTGAGATAATTATTGAAGAATGAGCTTTCAAAATGTTGGTCCTAAAAAATGATTAGGAATGTTGGTCTTCTCTTGAATGCAAGCTTCTTCCCTTCTCTTTCTTAAGAAAATCCACCTCTAAGCTTTCTCTTTTTTTTCTTAAGAATGTTTTAGTTCCTCCCCTTAAAGCTTTCTTCCTTGAAACTCTTTTTTAGTGTTTTTTCAAAAATGCCCAAAAAGGATCCTCTTCCTCTCTCTCTTCTCTCCTTTTATTTACACTTTTAACCCATATCCTTATTACTCTCCTCCATCATTGCATTTTCTAGCCTTTTCCTTTACCAAATTTTTTTTTTTAGACAAGAGGCTGAACTCTAGTCGAGGTGGGCCCACCAAGTTGGCTGTCATGACCATCTTTGCATTTAACGCAGACGCAAGTGTCTGCTGTAGAGACGGTACCTTTACGATGAGGTGATCACCTCTTCAGCTGCTGCCATAGAGGCGATCGCCTCTTTGGCCTACCCTGCACTGGACTTGATGAGCCTAGACGGTTTAGACTAGTTTTGTAAGGGTTTTGGGCTTGTTTATGGGTTTCTAGCCCTCGAGCTCATTTTCAAGAAGATTTAAGATTTTTTTCTTGCATTCAAGTTTTACATTTCTTATCATTGGGTTCTGTTACGGGCCTACTAAATTGAGTATCCACAATTTGCCCTCTATCATGAATTGATTGAATCGGGTGTCTACAGCAAAAAAATATTGAAAAAAAATGAAGACAATAGTAAAAAAATTAGAAAAAAAGGTTGAGCAAAAAAACATTGATAAAAAAATAGATGAAGACAATAAAAAATATTCAACAAAAAAATATTGAGAAAAAATAATTGAAAACAGAAGTAAAAGAGTGTTGAAAAAAAAGAAAATAAATAAAATATTGAAAAAAATGTATAAAGTAAAAAAAAGTTAAAAAATCAATAAAAAGAAAAAACATGTTGGAAAAAAAAAACAACCCTAAAAAATAAAGATATTAAAAAAATGAATTATATTTAAAACAATTAATTTTATAAAAAAAATTAAAAATTTTTCAAATCAATGACATTTAAATTTTTTTTTTTCAGTTTTTGGTATATTTATATAAAAATTTCTAATTATATGCTGTTCGCATAGGATATTATTTCAATGCCCATGGCCCCTCAGAATGGTCCATTTGATCTACCAACCCAAATCATAGCAAAGGCCAACATTTCTTTTTCTTTCATTATGATTTACTAATTTAGGCCCCATCAAAAAGCTTTACTCCTGCTAACTAAACTTGCATTTTGTGTATTAATGGATAATAATTAGGGATTTTTATAAAAATATGCGTTTTTTGGTTCTCATTTTTAGTAAAATATATATATATTTTTAAGTATTACACGCGTATCTTTTTTTTTTCCTGCATTTTCTTCTTCCTTGCGTTTTTTTTTCCATCACAACTTCTACCACCATCATCATCATCCTTTATCTGTCTTTTTTTTCAGTCCTTGCTCAATCTTCTTAGTCCGGCCAAGCTCAGCCTTCCAATTCCGCTCAATCTACTGTCACGAGCGCCGCAGATTCTGCTCCAAAACCTGTTAGGAATTTGATTCTAGAACGACCTCGGCAGGATTGCATTCTCCTCCAATTCTAAAATGACCTCGGCTGGATTTGATCTCGAGGTGCTTGAGAGAGATGCTAAAGCCTTGACGGAGATTGCTTCTTCTACTCATGCTAAAAATGTTTTTTTTTTTAAATTTTATCACTAGACCCATTTTCTTTATTTTCTTCTTCTTTAATTCGATGATTATTATAAATAATCAGTGATTTTCAAATTAATTTTTTTCCTTATGCGATTTCCAAATTGCATTTGGAAGTAAAGACATGAAGAAGAATTGAATTCCATATTCACTTTGTTTATGAATGTGGTTGGTAACAGTATGGATAACTATCAAATATCGACATCTGATTTCTTTGTCCACCAAAATTTGGTGCCATGTGCTTATGAGCCAGGTGTTTGCTCTAACTAATTTATTTTGAAAGAGGAATTGCAGAACATTTTAGGACTTGAAAGCACCCTGTGGTTGCTTATGTTTGTTTTCATAGATTTTATTAATTCTTTTGTTTGTTTTTGTAGATGTATGAAGAAAAACAAAAACTAATTACTCCACCTTTTAATACCCATTTACCTAAGCTAACGTTTAAAGAATATCAGCCCCTGCGCTGCCTTTCCCAGGGTAGACTCCACGATGCAAACAACCTGGTCAACAAAATGTCTGAAAGGACTTCCCAACCGTATCGTTTACTGAATGTCCTTATGCTATCTCCAACTCAAAACGGGTTAGAAACAAAATACTGTAAATATAACAATTTATTGTAATGAGTTAAAAATAAAATAATGTAAATATAGCCATTTATTGTATACAGTAAATATAACAATTTATTGTGTGCAGTAAATTGCTATATTTACAGTACTTTATTTTTAATTCATAACATTATTTTTTATTTTTAGAAAATAATAAAATAAAATAAATATAAAGAGAGAAAATTAAAAATAAATATAAAAATAAAATAAAAAATAAGAATAACAAAAAATAAGAAAAAAATAAAATATAGAGAAATTAAAATAAAAAATTTAAAAAATAAAGATAAAGTAAAGTAAAAGTAAAAAAGGGGAGAAAAAATAAAAATATAATAAAGTAACAAAGAGAATATAAAAGAGGGCAAAAAAAAAAAAACCTAAAAAAGAGGTACTCATGTAATTAAAAAAAAGAGGTATTTTAATGAAAGTTGGATTCCGAAATATGTATATTTGTGTAATTTTTCCTAATAATGATCTCAAGAGCAACACATAATTGTATTAATTATGAGCTTTCATAATTGAGTTTAATTTTTATATTTATTATTGTAAATTTATTTTTATGACGGTTTTAAGTACCTAACTTTTTTTTTTTTTATCTATTATCAAATGTAGAATGTGATTTGAAACTTGATGAAATGAGACATCTTATGAGGTTTGAGCAGAGTAAAAAGAGAAATATCATTACAATATTTTTATACTACTAGAGTATTGATTGCCCTTTAAATATATAAATATTGACCATTTACAATTTTAGAAGAGAATAGAGAATTTAATTTCTGGTGAGAACATAATATTTGAGCATTAATTAATAAGTCAAATAATGCGAACGATCACTTTTTAAATATTAAATTTGAAAAGGACTTAAACCTAAAATTAATTCAGGTTTAGCAATAATTTTTTGATTTCAAGAGTTTATCAACATTGGAATGTCGTTTACAAGTCGTAGTCAGCTTAATAGTGATAGAATTTTTTTGTAGATCAATTTGGCCACTTTTATACGATATCAATTAATAACCAATTAATAATTCAATTATAGACCTATCTTGAAAATGACTTAGCACACCTTTTACAAATAGAAATTAAAAAGAAACAATTTGCACTTTTTATATGATAGTGTGATGATATGTGATATGTTTCTTAGCATTAAAGGGATTAAGTAAATGGTATAATAATTATTAACTAATGCATCAAATGTGGCATATGAACCTTTTATGTTCTTTTTCTTATTTCTATATGATCATGCACTATATTTTAGCTAAGTGTGAGACCAATTTGGTATGAAGTCATAGAACTCATATATATGTCTAAAATACTACTATTTTTCAAGTCAAAGTAAACTTTAGTGGATTTCTGTTTCATTATTTCATAATCATATATATAATTAAGGATAACACTTAATACCTCCTACCTATGTGGAATTAAAAACTTGGATTTTTTTAATATTGAGTTTTATAATTGTCTATATTGATCTTGTTTTTCATTGAAAATGAAAAGATGAAAGTATTAAAAAATATATTTTTTTAATATTTTAATTATAAAAAATATTTAAAATTATAGAAATAAAAATTCTATTATTTATAGTTACTTTTATTTTATTTTATTTTGTTTTAATCAGCATTAGATAAAAATGTATTTTATCAAATCAAAGTAAACATGGAAAAACCAACATTTTAAGTCATTAATAGGACTTCAATCTATTCATATTTTTATATTTGTATTTAACATATATAGTGAAGAGTCGAAAATTGAGTAATACAGTAATATGATTATTTTCAAAATATTAATTAATCAGAAAAAAAATTGTATTTTGATATTTTACTCTCTAATTTTGATTAGCCTGTAAATTTTTTTTGTTTTTGTTTTTAACAAATAGCCTGTAAAAATTATATTTTGATATTTTACTCTACAATTTATATTAGCCCGTGTGAAGATTATTATCAATACTATTGTTGTGATTTTTTATAAAAAAAAGAAGAAAGAAAACAGGCATGTAAATATGGCAATTTAAAGGGAAAGGTGGATCATAGGTTTTATTTTGTTCACATTCGTTTGATTCTCTGACAAAAGGCATGACGCTTCACGCAACCTACCGCTATCAGTGTGCTCTCTCTTCTCTGATAATATCTTCTCAACCCTTTTTACTCCTCTGCTATCGTACCCATTACCGTATGTATTGCAACTCACCCACTCCATCGCACGATCAATCAACCCTTTCCATAGGATCCATGTGCTTTTTTCACATTATTTCATTTTCCTTTCTCATTCATTTTTCTTTTAAAAATTTTCTCATAAAAATATTTATAATTATGGAAAATTCTACACTAATTTTATTTTCTTGTGTAATTTAATTTACTTTATTTTTTATAAAATATTGCAATTTGCATCATTCAATTATAAATTATTAACAAATTAAAATTTATTTTATAAAAAATAAAATAATCATAATCGTGATATAATTATTTTTAAAATATAAAAATATTTTTATTTAGAGTTAATTTTTATTAATAAATTAATTTTTAGTATAAAAATTTATTACAAAATCAAAAAATTAATTTTTAGAAATTAAACTCTAATAATTAAAAGGTCACCAACATTATATGGTCCAATCACAATTACACAAGTTTCCATCAATAATCAACGGTGCACATGTATCCGCTGCACATCGAATGCAGCATAAAATTACACTCTAAACACAAACGTAAACGAAACTACAACCAACCGCACAAAATCATTTCCACCCAACCAACCACATGCGTAGTTCCATAGTCTCTTCCTGCTTGGCTGCTTGAACTAGAGTGCACTACTTTAGTTTAAATCAAATCTTCTCTGTGCTCCTTAAAAAAAAAAAAAAAAAAAAAACCTCAAAAACTGTGTCTTTTGCATTTTCACCGATCAGTGGATCAATCTCCATATGTCGAAAATGCAATACAAGAATCTGGGCCGATCAGGTCTGAAGGTGAGCCAGCTCTCCTATGGAGCATGGGTCAGTTTCGGCAACCAGCTAGATGTCAAAGAAGCTAAGTCCCTCTTGCAGTGTTGCAGAGACCATGGTGTCAACTTCTTTGATAACGCTGAGGTTTATGCAAATGGGAGAGCTGAAGAGATCATGGGTCAAGCGATCCGTGAACTGGGTTGGAAACGCTCTGATATTGTAGTTTCTACAAAGATCTTTTGGGGTGGCTCTGGTCCTAACGATAAAGGGTTGTCAAGAAAACATATTGTTGAGGGTACTAAAGCTTCGCTCAAAAGATTGGATATGGAATATGTTGATGTACTTTATTGCCACAGGTGGGCTTTTTTTTTTTTTTTTAACAATTCATTTATGTTCTGTTCATTTAGATTATTCCAGTTGTTCGACGATTATGATTTATGTGACTGAATGTTCGATTTCAGTATTTTGTTGGAAAGATGCTCGGTTGATGAATTTGATTTGATTTCTGTGAAGTCTTGATTTGTTGTGTTGTTTTTAGTGGTGGGCGGGGATTCATTTGTGTTAATGTGATACGTGTTTTGGCTGAGAAATTCTTTTGGTTAATGGGGGTGTTTGTACTGGTATTTTTTGGATTCTGCATGATCCCTTAGTAAGAGTAATTTGTTAAATTGAAAGTTATGGGATTTGATGGACGTGGCAGGTCAGTAGACACTGTTGCATCTTGTGACATTAATAGTTGAAATGTCAATTCTAGTTAATTTCTGTAGATCATTTGTAACATTTCCCCCTTATTTTATTTCTTTGTGAAATGGTCTTTTAGCTGTAGATATAACATGACATACTGTCTGCAATTGTTTCCGAAGAGAAGTGTTGCGGATTTGATTTTGCAGCTGTGAGAATCTGGCTGAATTCAATAGCAATTGTTGTAGTTTTTATTTGATGTTAGAATGTTAGTTAACTGGTGTTTCATTGTTGGGCTTCTTAGGCCTCTTCCTGTTGCCTTACTTTATTTTTCTTTTTTGGTTGAAGTGTGTTTCTTGCTTGCAAGGCTTGCTAAAGTAGTGAGGCATTTTCTTTTTGTCTTGTTTTTTGTTATTGATCTGTGTTTATCTGGGACTTTTGTTTTTCTCAAAAAGATTGCTTTTTAAGCAATTATTGAACACTGTTATTGTTTTTGCTGTACCACCTGGTGCAAGTTTGTTCCTAATGAGGATTTTTCAAGTGGTCTGACATGCAGCACGGGAATGTGATTTTCTGTCACAGGCCGGACTCATCAACGCCAATTGAAGAAACAGTGAGGGCAATGAATCACGTGATTGATAAGGGTTGGGCATTTTACTGGGGGACTAGTGAGTGGTCGGCACAACAGATCACTGAAGCATGGGGCATTGCAGAAAGGCTGGACTTGGTAGGACCTATAGTGGAGCAGCCTGAGTATAATTTGTTGTCTAGGCACAAGGTGAGACTTTTTTATATGCAGTCAAATTTGAAACTTTCAGTTTTCAATTTTTATGTGTGAAAATTTTTGCTTTACAGCTCTTGGGAATTTTCTTAAGATGCTTTTCAGTTTTCAACTTTATATTTTTCATTAGAAAGAAATCGACCAAATTTACTCCTCTTTAGAGTATTTTGATTTTTATGAGTTCATGTTGAGTCAAAATCAAATATGAGGACATTCTGGAGTTGAATTGTGTTTGGGTGGTGAGAAATGTGCAATGTGAATTTTCTTAAGATGGTCACTTTTGGTGTGAATGCCACTGTTTATTTCATATAATACAACAACTGAGCACCAGTTTTTTTGCCCTGTTCTGAAGATCAACTTGAAGCAGAGCTGCAGAGCAGACTTCTTGTCAATGAATAAAATGTTGAATGTTGATTAAGTAGGCTGATGCATAAGAGCTTACATCATATCTGATCTCAATATTCATTCTCATGAAAAAGATGTCGATATGTACTAAGGATGAGTGCTGCAGTGTTGGTATAAGTGTCAATGAGTCTTTATTACTGGATAGGGCATGATTATAACTTTTACATAGTATATATGCATATTTTTCCTCAAAATTGAAATTTCTGGTTATCTGCTGCACGTGTTAGTTTAATCCTTTAAATGATACTATGAAAAGTTTTGTAGCTGCTGCTATTACCATTTGAAGTTTTGGACTTAGTTTTGTAGTGCAGAATGTCTTCAATCTCATACAGGGGACATAAAAATCTCAATATTGCTGGTCGTTCATTTACTTGTTTCTTGTTTGCATGCAGGTAGAGTCAGAGTACATCCCTCTGTACACCAACTATGGCTTGGGTCTCACCACTTGGAGTCCACTTGCATCTGGGGTGCTCACTGGAAAATACAGCAGGGGAGCTATTCCTCCTGATAGCAGATTTGCCTTGGAAAACTATAAGGTAATGCTTAGCCGTATGTTTTATTTTGATGTCTTGATTCTCTGTTCTCCAGCTTTGTCTTAAAATAATTTCTTCATGCATAGGAAACTTCCAGTGTTCATTGTTAAATTCAGCTATAATTGTTAGATTGTTTTCCTGTAATTTGGCATTGATCCTAAACCATACTCTCTGTTTTGTAGAATCTTGCTAGCCGGTCACTAGTCGATGATGTTCTGAAGAAGGTTAATGGGCTAAAGCCAATTGCTGACGAACTTGGTGTGCCTTTATCTCAACTTGCTATTGCATGGTGTGCTGCTAATCCAAATGTCTCATCAGTTATTACTGGTGCTACAAAGGAATCTCAGGTCAGGTTTAAAAAAATATTAGATCTGTTGCTTATTAGGCTACCTTTTTGGAAGCTGGATGCTGTCTGTATGTCTTATTTCATTTTTATTCTTATAAAATATATGATTTTGACTGCTTATTAGTCCATGTCATTAAAGAGTAGGAAACTCATGTTGGTTGTGGATTCAGTTGTCTTGCCTTCTTCATAATTTGTTCGTTTCAATTTGTTTGCATATGCTTGTTCCATCTTATCTGCTGGATATGTGGTTGTAGTTTGCTGCCTGTAGCATTTTTTATTCCATAATTTGTTGAGCATTTAAGAGGAATAAGAAGTGATGTAAAGTTGTTAGATATTTAGGAAAGGAGTTTCCAACATCATGTGAAACACCCTGGATTCTGCTAATAACCAGCTAACTTTAATATATTCGATCAAAACTATCTGATCAATGTTTTACTTGTCTAAGTATCTTGGAACCTTTAGCTTTATTAACTGAAATCTTTGAATTTTTTGTTGTTGGAAAATATGTATTTTTGGGATCATCTACAAATTGGTATTTACTAATATAAATATTGATTTTATGTACTATTTTAAACCTCAGTCTAAAATATTGCTCAAGTCTTATCATACGTGGACATGGATTCATGGACAAAGCCAAGAACATGATATTATCTGTCATTTCTTGTCAAGATGAAGTAGATCTACTCCTTCCGTGAGACTTCAACTTATATTTTCCCCCTTCCAAAAATGCTGAGATATTTAGGAAAGTGTTCATAATCTTCTATTGCACCTTGTGCGGTCTGAGTTTTGTACACCTGTTACCGTATAACTTTAGGAACTATTCATATCATTAAGGGAAAAGCTTTCCCATTCAATTGTTGCTGCTACCTAAAATTAAAGCGTCAACTGAGTTGGAGCAGGTGTCTGTAAGATGTTAAAACAAGAAGTTTTTGTTGTTTTTTGTATAGATAATGACTTGTTCATTAGGGTGTAAAGTTCCAGCGCTTCTATATCTCACTCCAACTGAGATTTATAAAGAAAACAATAGACTTCATGTGCAATAAATAAAATAACTTTGGCTCTGGGCACTCGTCTAGGCTTTGAACTAATCTAATCAAAATGCTATAATTGGAGGCTTAGTCTTTCGCAGTAGCGCTATGTGGCTCTTTCAACATTGCCTATTGACTGTTGTTTCTCTCTATGTATTGCAGATTCAGGAGAACATGAAAGCTATTGATGTAATCCCCTTGCTGACTCCTGCAGTGATGGAGAAGATTGATGCCATCGTTCAAAGCAAGCCAAAACGCCCAGATTCATATAGGTGATTGTCAGACGCGTAGAGCATCCAGATTTCTGCATGTCATATAGCAAGATTCATTGCCTGAATGTGTTGGAACAGCAGATCTCATTATTCCTAGTGGGTGAGTTCTATAGTTATTTCTTGGTATCTTTTCATGGAATTTGAACTCCATCATTGGATTTTTCTGTGTAGCTGTTTCTCTCCCTCTTTTTTCTCCGTTATTTTTGATGATTGATTATTGGTGGGTTGGTGATGCTCACACACAATGCTTACATTGCTAAGAAATTGGTAAATTATCGATTGGCATATCTCAGAGGAAACAATTTTCTTCCATGCGAATGGTTGAACGGTTTGATTCCCTTTTCCACAGGGAGTGTTTACTGCTGGCTGAATCACTTGAGTTCCATTTTCTTTAGCATCTAGAAAAATTCCATCAGAAAGAAAAGAAAATTGATGAGAAAAAATGAGGCTGGCTCCTCATCCAACAGTCGAGCGTAATATATTTAATATTATGCATATTTTAGGTAGGATATGTTTTTATTTATTATTAATTATTTTGATATTTTTTAGATGTCTTTTTATACTCAATATATTTTTTCATGAAAACAAACAATTTTATACATAGTAATACTTGAAATTGTTATAACTATAAAGTTGCAATTAACTTAAATAAAATGTTTCCTAAAATTCGCAATTACAATTTTTTTTATTTTTGTGAATATGATGTTTAATGTAAATAATATAAAAATTTGTGGAACTAATAAATAAGAAAATAAAATTGATATCATTTATTATATGATATAATAAATTTATGGAAATTCGAGTTAGTATTAATAAAATCATTCTAGCTACATATTTTTCAAAATTGTCTAAATAATGAGAACTAAATGTGTACAGAATTACAAAATTATAGGCCCTTGTTTTTGGAAAACATACAATTCATACCCACTACTCCTAACATTCTATACATATCTCATCGCCATGTTAAATATTCAATTTGTGATTTAAAATTCTTAAAATTTTAATTTAATAAATTCTTGCCTTTTTTCGGTGTGAGACAAATTGATCAAATTAATGTATGTAGATATAGGTAATAAGGTCGTAAGCTTTTAAATCGATAAAAGGATATTATTATGATTAAAATTAAAATTTTATGAGTTTTAAGTGATAAATTTAATTTTTAAGACAATGGCGTATCTGATTAAAATGTTTGTAACCATGGTCATGAACCACACAAAGAATAGGAGTCATTCTTTGGTGTTCCAGAATATTATGATATTTTTTTAATTTTATTTTTTTATGGACTTTTTATGAGTTTTTTAATTATTTAATTTTTTATGAAATTAATTATTGATGTACTAATGGTACAATTTTATGTATGAATATCTGAATGTCCAATACTCTATGAGCCATGCTAATTATATAAATAAATATGAATAATACTCTGTAAGCCATGTTAGCCTTTCATCATGATCATGTGGATAATGTTGTGCTCTCTAACAGGCCAACCCTGATAAGTGATGTATCACTGGGAAGAAATGGTTCCCCTATCTAAGAGGCATGAGGATAATCCTGCAAAATATGCAAAAAACTTTCCTCTGCACCTGAGACAATTAGCAGTTTGAGTTAAACTACACTGTGCATAATTATCTGCAAAATACAAACATAATAATAATTCATAATACATTTGTTTATTACACCCAACACATATATAAACTTCCCTGATCAAAACATAATACATTATCTTGAACTTCATTGTTATCTATAATTGTCTCTATCTGATTGACCAGTGTACTACAACATCCCATGTAAGTAAGAAATTTTCATAATTTTTAACTGATTTAGCATTAAAATTGTTTAACAAAAGAAAGGACTGCAAATACAGTTTGTGCGCAGGTGAGCACAAGCAGGATGAAAGCAGCCAAAACTGAAATGCCTGACCATGTACTAATGAAATAATTGTGCCTTAAGTTAGCCATCCACACAATCGCTGCTTATCGCAATGCTCGTGCACTTGGTCGTGTATATCAGCGTACAAAGCCTTGTCCATGAAAACTTCATCCCCAATCCTGTTAAATAATGCAGCCACTGTTTTATCATCACCGAAGCAGTTCTCGATGATTCCTTTGCGACAAAGCTTCTCAACATCCTTCCCAGAGTTTATCAGGCTAGCCATAAATATCATATAACCAGTGACATATTTTGGACTGCTTCTGGGATTTAGCTGCTCGTAGGCAATGAGATTTCTCATTACGCACTCTGATGTGTCAGCAATTTTCAGTGTCGGGATCTTTATTAGGCCATTTTCGAAGCTGATATCAAATATATTATGCTCTTCATCAACTTTCTTCGGCTTGATCCCGGCCTCTTGGAGCTCCATGACACATCGTGGGAATCTTAATTTAGAATTACATATGGTCTTCAAAGTCAAATACCATTCCATTCTTGCAGGCAATGGTTGCCAATTGTCATGTACTAATATGTCAATGTATGCTTGATTTTATTCATCTCTTCTAATAAGTACTTACGATATGGACTGTACCCTGCCCCTGATCGTAACATTTTAAAGACCTCTAGAATTAGGTGAATTATATCTGGAGCCGAGAGGATTGTGTAAAACAACTTCACAAGGATGAAGAAAGGAAGTTGATTTTCAACTAATAACAGGTCAAACATTAATCTAACCGCTATCTGTGTCATCTGAATAATAGGGTCTTCTAAATCCCTTTGGATGAATCTATATAGAAACTCTACAATGAAACAACCATCAAAAACTATCATTTCCACAAACTCATCTTCTTTAAAACTTACAGGTTCCGAGTAGCAATCACAACTTTAAGACCTATAGGTTCCAAGTAGCAATCACGAGCTCTTTCTTGGAGCTCCCACATGGTCTCGACTAATCCTGCTACACTATTCTCATCATTTCTTGGAAGAGACATTTGAAGAAGGCATACTTTATGCTCCTCCATTGCCTCTAAGTGATACGGACAAATTGCAATTATATGCGGCTCATATACCTTTTCATTAACCATAAGGTAGTTGATTAGGCACTTTCAAGATGCAATGTTCAGAGTACAGCTGACGCAGACCTCCAAACTTTTCATTGATTCTTATGGCAACAGAATCCTTCGTGGCCATACTTTGGAAAATCTGATACACATTTGTTGCGCCAGAGTTGATATACAACAATGCGATTAAACTACTGAAATGCATTATATGCACGTATATATAAGATGAATGAAACATTTTAGGGGCCAAAGGTAATTTTTTTCAGTTAATAGAAAGGCCAAATCATTGCAGTTTGATCAAATCAATCCTCACAATTTCAAAATTTTATTAAGTTTTTCTGATATATTTTAGTAAAATAAAAGATTAGGCTGAATTAAATTGCAATTAAATTAAGAGAACAAATCTTAACTACTGTAGGTTACAAATTATTTATCTAATTTTTTATTCAAAGTATCAATTGCCAGGAATTCAAATTTACTCCTTCCATACTTCACACGCAGCAATTAGTTTAGGAATTCATTTGCTAGATTTTCATTACTATACAACAAGGATTGTACAAATCAATTATACAAATCAAGTGAAAACCAATTATACAAATAAATTATAGTAGAATTTCAACACTACACTTATATATATTTAAAAAAAAAAAAAAAAAAACACTACACCTATATATATAGTTAACTTTCTTGTTCACAGGGTCGGTTCTTCTAATGTTTTCTGCTTCTATCCTGTGGAAAGAGAGAAATAGAATGAGGAAGTGATTACAATGATAAATTGGTGCTCTGGTTCTTTCAATAGCAGTCCATGACAGGTTTTAACTTATTTCAGGGCCTGAGTACGTTGACGAAGACCAAGGCAACTTTGATATTGTCCTGAAAGACTCCAGATGTGGATACTCTTTTTCAAATGAATCACAATTTTTCTAAAAACTGGAAAAATCTTTCTTTTTTCTGAACCAAGTAAATTAAAAAACTGGATAAATTTCAAATTATCTACTTAATTTATTTTTAATTGCAACTTTTATAAGTCTCACTCATTAATTAATTAATTAAACCTTAACAACAACAGGGAACGGTGGGTATAGTAATTAATATTTGTTGTTGGGACTTGGTTCTTGGGTACGATAATATTAGTAGTTTCTATATGCTGTATGGTACACTGCAACTGCAAGCGATTTTTTTTTTCCCGCATAGAGTTCAAATAGTTTGATTTCACATTAGAGGAAGAGTAGAAATTCAAATCCTATTATTTATATTTAAATATTTATATTTGATAATTAATTTCAAAATTTCTAGACTGAACGTCCTGCAAAGTACGAAACAGGGGCAAGTGAAAGGTGGGGGGAATCTCCATAAATACTCTGATGCCTAAGTTAGAGAATGGAAGCAGGAAGAAGATAAGACAGCCTGAATGTGTGTGAATAAGATGTCCTCTTATGAGGGGTATAGTGTTCTATATATAGCAATACTCAACCCTGGGAGGAATAAGATTCCTTATGGATCAGTAAATCATAATCTTTACAGAAGAGTGTTCCTTCTTCGGTTAGGATTCCTCTATGAGGTAGTTCCTTGGACGGATCTATCTTCTCCTTTGTCCATGTGTTCCTATTTAGGGGGGTAGAAGACCCTTAATTAGGTGGGAACTTTCTAGATGGTATCAAGAGTCTCCCCTCAGAGTATGCGGATATTTATGTCCGTTGCATCCGAGTAGGGTGCAGATGCCTTTGTATGGGTTATAAGATGCAAGTGAGCTGAGGTGGCCAGCCTTAGTCAAATAAGCAGAGCTTGGTGCCGAGTATTTTGGTTGGTCGTCATCGAATCATAATCTGTGGAACTGGGGTATCTGACGAGTGAGTATGATCACGGCAATAGATTAACCCATATGTTTTGGAACAAGACGGAACCAGTCGTCATTGGATTTGTAGATGCTCGGCTCAGGGGCACGAGGCTTACATGCTCGGAACCTCAGTACTACAGAAGCGACCTGAGGGTGCTAGCTTCAATCACTGGACTTATGTGAACGAGACTTAGATGCTCAGCTCAGGGGCGTAAGGCTTACATGCTAGAAACCTCAGTACTACGAAAGTGACCTGAGGGTGCCAGCTTCAGTCACTGGACTTATGTGAACGAGACTTAGATGCTCGGCTCAGGGGCGCGAGGCTTACATACTCGGAACCTCAGTACTACGGAAGCAACTTGAGGGTGCCAGCTTCAGTCATTGGACTTATGTGAACGAGACTTAGATGCTCGGCTCAGGGGTGCGAGGCTTACATACTCGGAACCTCAATACTACAGAAGCGACCTGAGGGTGCCAGCTTCAGCCACTGGACTTATATGAACGAGACTTAGATGCTCGGCATAGGGGCGCGAGGCTTACATGCTCAGAACCTCAGTACTATGGAAGCGACCTGAGGGTGCCAGCTTCAATCACTGGACTTATGTGAACGAGACTTAGATGCTCAGCTCAGGGGTGCGAGGCTTACATGCTCAGAACCTCAGTACTACGGAAGCGACTTGAGGGTGCCAACTTCAGTCACTGGACTTATATGAATGGAATGGGCTGGGAGTGATGCTTGAAACGTCTCTTGATTTGTTTGATGGAGTGGCCCACTCAAAGATGTAGGTGGGCCAACACGTGGTGGTTTTATTTTAATTCTTGAGATCACGTGATTGATGCGTTGTTTCGTGTGTCAGTGAATGAAATGCTTGTACAGCTGTTATCGCGACTCCTCCCCTAATGGGTTATTTTATTCCTAACAGGACCTTGGTGGCCTAGGGAGGATCAGAGTAATGATGAGGGCAGTTAATGACGTGCTTCTAGGTCCTTTCGTGTCTCTATAAATACTGCTGCTCTTGCTAACTGGCACATTTTGCTTTCTTCGCTTTTTTGTTATGTTTTTTCTACGTTTCTACTGCGTCCACCGTTTCTATTTCTTCCTGCCATAATTCTTTCTTGAGGTGACCAGGTGATTCTTTTCATCTTTTCTTCCTCCTCTTTTTGCCCCTTTTCTGTCATTTGGTTTTTGTCTCCTTCTTTGCTATGGCTCTCCGGGAAGAAATTAGCTTTGACCTCTTTGTGTCCAACGTAAATAGCGAACTGCTAGGGTGGTATCGGAGGCGGTTCTGCATCCTTGCCGATCATGCCCTCCACACTGTAGATAGAAGGTTTAGGGTGCATACCCCTTTATCGGGGCTAAGTAGATTAGTAGTGTACTTCAACCAGTTAGAGGAGGGGCTGAAATTTCCCTTAGATCCCTTCGTTAAAGACTTTCTTAATAGGAACAACATTGCGGCCGATCAGCTTCATCCGAATAGTTATAGGATACTGATCGGGTTCCTCCAGCTGATGCATGAAGAGGGTAGGGTTCCCGATCTAGATGTCCTCCGGTATTTGTATAGGCTGACTAGGAAGAAGGGAGAGCTGATGTTCTCCCTTTCGACTGTACCCAACCATTCACTTTTTGTTAAACTTCCAGATCTCCATAAGAAGTGGAGATACCATTTTTTCATTGTGGAGCATCAATCGGACTTCTTGGATGTCCAGAGGATGTGGTCGAACGAGTGTCATAAAGTGACCCGTCCAATGAAACTTTTCGATTCTGATACGGAGTTAGTTTTGCGGCTACATCTAGACGGACTCACCG
Organism: Mallotus nudiflorus; assembly: GCA_947683625.1. NCBI lineage: Eukaryota > Viridiplantae > Streptophyta > Magnoliopsida > Malpighiales > Euphorbiaceae > Mallotus > Mallotus nudiflorus. The sequence goes on from CANTUR010000561.1 coordinate 29,104, forward strand.
AAGCTCGATCCGTGGAATATGCGTCCCGGAGGTATTTGTGGAGAGTCTGTCCGAGTCGCGACCATTCCCCTGGTATGATTATTTTTCTTTGAGCTTTGTTTTGTCTAACTAGTCTTATGTTTCCATCTGTAGATGGCTGAATTTTTTAATTTTACGGGTGGGATTTTCACTACTAGATGAGCCAGCTGCAGTGGAGGAGCACCAGGATTCTCCTTCACCAGAAACTGAGGCTTTTTCGACTTCGGAGGCTATTCCCATCGACCCTATGGGCAAGGCACTGGTGGAAAGTGAGCGGCCGGAGCGGGTCGGGAGAAGAAAAAGGAGACTGATCGAAACAGGGTCAGATGCAGAGGGGCTGGATGAAGAGATTTTCATCCAGCGCGCCCGGTTATCTGGTTTTCCGGATATGCAGGGCTGGATATTAAAAAAGATGAAGCCCCTGAGCATCTCCAACAGTTAAGTACGGGACCAGTAAGTTGAGCACTGCGGTTACTTGGTGACATGCAACGTTGGTCGAAGGAGGGGTCGGACGGATTGCTAGATTCCATGATCGACCAGTCGTTGGAGGTAAGGGAGTTTCTGCTGCTTGATTACAACTTTTGTAGTGGATTTTTGACTAAGTTGCATGGTTGTTTTTTGTCACGACCCAAAACAGGGGCCATGACCGGCGCTAGGGAACGAGAATTCTTTCGAATCCGGAACCCGTAGCAAGCCTAAAAAAAATAAAATAAAACATGCAACAATAATAGCAATATATAATGCAACGGAAATAAAAATCATAAATATAAAAATAACATTTCCATCAACTGGATTTAAATCAAATCCCCATCATCACATATATATATAAAATCTTGTAATACAAATCCAGTTCAAATATATAATACAACATCCCGTTAAATAATTTAATGACTACTGCAGTGTCTAGATAAAATAAACTCAAAACTCAGGGAAGCAGTTTACACAAAGAAGCCGGGGCGGAAGAAATTCGGCGTACAGGCCTGCTATTGAGGTCTGAAGATGATGACTCTCCTGAAAAATAGTTAACGGAGGGGAGTCAGACCTCACCGAGTGAATTACTATAATATATATACATGCACACTAAATGACAATGCATACAGTCAATAATATATATCTAATATGTATATATACAGGCAAATACACACAGATGCAATAAAATCATTTTATATATTTTTACTGAAATTCACAGTTTATGAAGGATAAAATAGAACCTTAGAAAAATCGTAACCTCAAAACAGTGTTAGACAACACTCTAGCCATACAGGCTCACTTAATCCAAATATATCCACTTAATCCATTTAGACAGTAGACTGGCCCCGAGACACTAAGTCAACCGAGCTCCAGCAGTCTGACTGTCAGTGTGATTGGCCCCGAGACACTTGGTCAACCGAGCTCCAGCAATCACACCTCCAAACCATATCTCACACATCAAATAATCATATCCAATCAATATCCACAAATGATTAGTAATATAGCCTAAATGCTATAAGCGTACCGGTATGTACTCGGTCCTAGTGCTGCCCACTAGGTAGCACGTTCTATTGATATCCTTCATTAATAAATATAAAACATTAATTCACAAATAAATGATGCATGAATTTAAATAAAATAAAAATATAAACCACATATATATACTGGAAATATGTCAAAAGTAAACCAGATATATTTTGAGTATATATACGTCAAATAAATTCAATCAAATTATAAATTAAGTTAGAAATATATTTAAAAACATTTTAAATATAATTTATTAACAAAACATGCATATAATTTAATATATACTAAAAATAAACTAAAAATAAACCAAAAATATACTTAAATACTAATCACGTTATTTATGCATATTTAATCAAAATAAAACATATATTCTAAAATCATGCACCTAAAACATATATATATAAAATAGTAACTCACACTTAGTGCGCTCCATGAGATGAATCCGACTGGCCTGGTCCACTAGGCCTCGGTCTCGGCGCAACTAAACAAACAATAATGACAGAAATCAGAATAAACCTAATAGAAAAATCCTAGAACTCGATCTAGAATATTAAACACAAAAACATAATTAGGGATCGACCGGACATCACATTTTATGAGAATTCTACCGAAAATTCGGTAGAACCTCCCCTGTAAAACGAACATCTCTCTACTCAAAGAGTAGAGCCGACCCTGCAAAGAAATACACTTCGAAAAACAAGCTCAACCACTCATTCACAACCCCCTCGGTCGGACTCCAAACTACAGTCTACCGACCGGGGTCCACAATCACAGAACAATTTTAGAAATATCAAAAATACCCTTATAACATAGAAATTCATTTTATAAGTAAAAATTACATAATTAACCTTTAAACACATTAAAAACTGATAAAAACTCATTTTATTAGAAAAATCGCATATTGTATATATATTTGAAAATAATTCACGAAAAATAGTTTTAATTAGTTAAAAATACTAAATAATTTTTAGAAATCATTTTTATACCTTAAATAACTATTAAAACCAATTAAATTACATTTTTAGCCAATTTTGTATAAAATTACCAAAATGCCCTTTTATATATAAATATACTAAAATTCATTCAAAAATTCACCAAAAATAGTATAATTATCCAAAAATTAATTTTCTCAACATTTTTATCAATAATATCAATAATTAAACTCAATTAACCAATTAATTTCAATTTAAAACACAATTAACCCTAATTTTCCAAAATTCCATAAACTTAAATAATTTAAAATAAATACATAGAAATTCATAAAAATTCCAAATAAATTCCTATAATTCATTTCAATACCTATATTTATCATAAAACATAATTTCATAATTTATTTAATTAATTTCTGAAAATTAGAAAATAATATTAAAATATTCAAAAATACCCAAAAATAAAAATAATCTTAAAAAATTCCAAAAAAATTCATACATGTAGATTAAGCTACTAGGATCAACATTTGTGAAGGGAGTTTTCATTAATCAATCAATTTGAAGTTCAAAAAAATAAAAAACCCTAATATGGCCGAAATCAAAAATTCAAAACCTAAGCAAATCAAGACCATTTCAGCTCAAACCAAAGCTAGAATCACACTCACCAGAGCTCAAGGAGAAGAAAGAGACTAGCGGTGTCAAAAATGGTGGCCGGAATTGCGAGGGAAGAAGAAAATGCAAACTCTCGGCTTCCGGCCAAAAATCGATCTCCAAACGCCGGAAATGGCTGCTACAGGCGACAAGGAAGGCTGGGGAAGGTGGTGGCACACCGGAAGGTACACCAATGGCGAGGAATCGGCAGTTGTAGATGGCAGACGGCGAGGGAAGCGGAAATCGGGGAAGAAGAAGGAATCGGGGCCAAAAATGTAATTTTCCAAAAGTTTTGATTTTTTACTTATAATATGTATATATATATATACTTTATACCATATAATAAAATAATATTAAATTACACACATTAAATATACACCACACACTTAATATTGAATATTTTAAAATTTAATAATAAATAAAAATAATTAAATAACAATAAAATAAATAAATAATTAATAAAATATTAGGGTAATATTAAACCCTAATTAAATAAATATATACACACATAGGCTTTATTTAGTAATTTAAAAATATGTTTGTGTTCATGCAAGTCCGTAAATATATTTAAAATAATTAATAATAAGTTATTTACGTGAAAATTTCCCCGAAAATAAAAGTCTCGAGAAAATTTTACGTAAAACACTGTAAATAATACACAATAATTAAAATAGGTTTTGAAATACATATCAACTCGTAAAAATATCATAATATATATATAAAAATTATTAACACTGTATATCCCGATACAGTGTAAAAATATTTAAAAATACGGGATATTACATTTTTGGCAGATGACTCAGGCCTTACTGCTGGCGAAGGATCAATACTTCTACTTGAAGAGCCAGTACAACTTAAAGGAAACTGAGGTGGGGACGATAGCGATAGATTTTGAGAAGAAGCTAGATAGCGCCAAGGCAGCTCTAGAGCACTGCTAGACAAGATACGCGGAGGCCAAATCTGATGCGTAGGTGAATCAGACAAAGGTTTCTGAACTGGAACACAGCCAGGCCCAGCTGACCAGGAGGATCGAGGAGCAGGATCTTCAGATTGCTAAACTTTAGGGTAGGCTGGTGGAGCTTGAGAAATCTCGTGCGAATGATAAGAAGGCATATCAAAGCATGGTAAGGGGGTTTCTCAAAGCATACAGGGTGTCACGACCCAAAACAAGGGCCATGATCGGCGCTAGGGAATGGGAATTCTTTCGAATCCGGAACCTGTAGCAAGCCTAAAATAAAATAAAATAAAACATGCAATAACAATAATAACAATATTTAATGCAGCGAAATAAAATTATAAACATCAAAATAATAATTCCACCAAATGAAATTAAATCAAATCCTCATCTCATATATATAAATAAACTCTTTTATTACAAATCCAGTTCAAATATTTAAAGTACATATCTCACACAAATATAATACAATAATCTCACAGTCGACCATAACTACTGCAATGTCTAGATTATAAAATAAAACTCAAATAAGCAGTTTACATAAAGAAACTGGAGTAGAAGAAATCCGGCGTACGGGCCTGCTACTGAGGTTTGAAGACGATGACTCTCCTGAAAAATAGTCAACGGAGGGGAGTCAGACCTCACTAAGTGAATTACTATAATATATATACATGCATACTAAATGCCAATGCACACAGTCAAAAGTATATATAATATGTATGTATACAACCAAATACACACAAATGCAATAAAAATTATTTTATATATTTTTATTGAAAATCACAGTTTATGAAGGATCAAATAGAACCCTAGAAAATCGCAACCTCAAACAGTGTTAGACAACACTCTAGCCATACAGGCTCACTTATTCCAATATATTCACTTATTCCATTTGGACAGTAGACTGGCCTCGAGACACTAAGTCAACCGAGCTCCAACAATCTGACTGTTAGTGTGATTGGCCCCGAGACACTTGGTCAACCGAGCTCCAGCAATCACACTTCCAAATCATATCACACATCAAATAATCATATCCAATCAATATCCACAAATGGTTAGTAATATAGCCTAAATGCTATAAGCGTACCGATACATACTCGGTCCTAGTACTGTCTACTAGGTAGCACGTTATATTGATATCCTTCATTGAAATATAAAACATACATTCATAAAAATAAATGATGCATGAATTTAAATATAATAGCAACAATAACCATATATATACTAGAAATATACCAAAAATAAACCAGGTATATTTCGAGTATATATATACATTAAATAAATCCAGTTAAATTACAAAATAAACTAGAAATATACTTAAAAACATTTTAAACATAATTCATTAATAAAACATGCATACAGTTTAAAATATACCAATAATAAACCAAAAGTAAACTAAAAATAAACTTAAGTACTAATTGAATTATTTATGCATAATTAATCAAAATAAAACATACATTTCTAAATCATGCACCCTAAAGTATATATATATATATAGAATAGTAACTCACAATTAGTGCGCTCCTCGAGATGGGTTTGATGGGCCTGGTCCACTAGGCCTCGGTCTCGGCGCAACTAAACAAATAATAATAACAGACATCAGAATAAACCTAACAGAAAATCTTAGAAACTCGATCTAGAATATTAGACACAGAATTAAAAATCAGAATTTGACCGGACATCACATTTTACAAGAATTCTACCGAAAATCAGGCAGAACCTCCCCTGTAAAACGGACATCTCTCTACTCAAAGAGTAGAACCGACCCTGCAAAGAAACACACTTCAAAAAAAAAAAATAAGTACAGAACCACAATCATAACCCCTTGGTCGAACTCCAAGCTACAGTTTACCGACCGAGGTCCACAATTCACTAAATATTCACAAAATACCGAAAATACCCTCATATACTAAAAATACATTTTATCAGTAGAAATTACATAATTAACCCTAAAACACAGTAAAAACCGATAAAAACTCATTTATTTAGAAAAATCGTATAATATATATATAATTTGAAAGTAATTCACGAAAAATAGTTTTAATTAATTAAAAATACTAAATAATTTGTAGAAATCATTTTTATACCTTAAATAACTATTAAACCAATTTAATTACATTTTTAGCCAATTTAGGGTTAAAATTACCAAAATACCCCTATATATATAAATATACTAAAATTAATCCAAAAATTCACCAAAAATAATATAATTGCTAAAAATTAATTTTATCAACATATATATCAATAATATCAATAAATAAACTCAATTAACTAATTAATTTCAATTAAAAACACAATTAACCCTATTTTTCCAAAATTACATAAACTAATTAAATTCAAAATAAATAGATAGAAATTTACAAAAATTAAAAATAAATTTCTATAATCCATTTCAACACCTATAATTACCATAAAACACAATTTCATAATTTAATTAATTAATTTTCGAAAATTAGAAAATAATAATAAAATATTCAAAAATACCTAAAAATCAAAATAATTTCCAAAAAATTCTACAAAAATTCATACATGAAGATTAAGCTAAGGGTAACAACATTTTTTAATTAATTTTTCATGAATCAATCAATTGAAGCTCAAAAAAAATAAAAAACCCTATTAGGCCGAAATTGCAAAATCGAAACCTAGGTAATTCTAAACCATTTTAAGTGAAATAAAACTTGGAATCACACTCACTAGAGCTCAAGGAGATGATAGAGACCGGCGGTGTCGAAAACGGTGGCTGGAATTGGCTTGATCGACGTTGATAAGAGTTTTGGCTTATCCAGCCAAAACAAGCTTCTTGACGCCGGAAACGAGCTTTGCTGACGGCGGAACAGGCTGAGGACGATGGTGGCTCACCGGGAGGCACACCGATGGCAAGGGAACGGCCTGGCAGCGACCGGAAAGGGGATGAGGACAATCGGGAAGAAGGAGAGGGAGGAGTGGCACAATTGTAATTTTTGTTAACTTTATTTTTTGTTAAATAAATAAGTAGATATGTGTATATATATATATATATATATCCCAACCATATATTATAATAATATAAATTCCCACACATATTAAATATACACCACACACATACTTTAATATATTAAATAATTTATACACTAAAAAAAATTAAAAAAAAATTAAATAATATTAAACTAATACTAAATAACAAAAATTAGGGTAATTAATTAAACCCTAATTAAATTTAAATAAATGCACATATATACTTTATTTTAAAAATTTTAAAAATATATATGAGTTCATGCAAATGCATAAATCTATTTAAAATAATTAATAGTAAATTATTTACGTGAAAATTTCTCCAAAAATAGAATTCTTGGGAAAATTTTACGTAAAGTACTTAAAATAGCATAAAATACTTAAATAAGCATTAATTAAATAACAAACTCATAAAATATCAATATTATATACAAAAAATTATTAACACTGCATATCCTGATGTAGTATTAAAATATTTAAAAACACGGGATATTACACCGGGCTGAGTGCAAAAGGATCCTGCTCTCTCAAGACTCAGGATTGGATTTAGGGGCCTTAGATCGGATAACTCCAGCTGATCTAGCCAGGCTTGTCGCAGAGGAAGACGCCCGTCGAAAAGCCGGTTCTTTTTCTGTGAGGGAGTCTGAGGGGGTCGCTGTTATAGCTGGGTCTGGCGAGCGTCCAGAGGCTGCCAATGTTACTTCCCCCTCAGTTTCTGGGACCGGGGGTCCGAGTGTTTAAATACTAGAGTAAATATGTATAGGTTAATGTGTATCTTCTATTTTTTTTTGTAACCAATCATGTGTAAAGACATTCTTTATCAATGAAGATACTTTTATTATAGAATCAGATTGGGTATTTAAGTACAAGATTATTGATAATATTTCCTGAGAGAGTATGAGTTCCAAAACCTCGATAGTTCTCTGCCTCCTCTTTCTCTTAGCTTGTACACCCCTTTTATTGTGCATTCTGAGATCTGATACGGGCCTTCCCAGTTCAGACCTAATTTGTCGGTGCCCGAGGTGCCTTTGCTAATATCTGCTCTTTTAAGTACCTAGTCACCCGTCCTGAAATTCTCTGTTGGTTTACGCAGATGGTGGTACCGGGTTATTCTTTGTCGATGTGCCTCAGCCGTTGCTACCGCTTGTTCTCTTCATTCTTCTAGTATGTTTAGGCATATCCGTGCGTTGATGCTATTGACGGCGTGGTCGAGGTTTTGGCTTACCTGGTAACTTGGGGACCCAACCTCTATTGGAATAATCGCGTCCATGCCATAAGTCAGTCTGAATGGCGTTTCTCCAGTGGACGATCGGGGTGTGGTTCTGTAGGCCCAGATTATGTTGTTCAGCTCTTCGACCCAATTCCCTTTCTTATCGTTGAGTCTTTTCTTCAACCCTTGCATGAGGATTCTGTTGGTGACCTTAGTTTGTCCGTTCGTCTGAGGGTGAGCTACTGAGGTAAAGCGCAGTTTTATTCTAAGGTCCGAGCAAAAACTTCTGAATTTATGGTTGTCGAACTGTTTGCCATTGTCTGTAATTAAAGTGTAGGGGATGCCGAATTTGCAAATGATCTCCTTCCAGAAAAGTGCTGTATTCGGGCTTCGGTGATGGTTGGGACCGCTTCTGCTTCTACCCATTTTGTAAAATGGTCAATGGCCACGATTAAGAACTTTTTCTACGAGGTAGAGGGAGGAAAAGGACCCAGGATGTCCATCCCCCACATGGTGAAAGGCCAAGGGCTGCCAGTGGGATGCAGAGGTCAAGGAGATTTGTGGCTAAGTCGGGCATAGTGCTGGCACTAGGGACATGATTGTGTTAGCTGCTGAGCATCCTTGGACATGGTGGGCCAGTAATACCCTTGGAGCAAAGCCTTTCTGGTGAGCGAATAGTGGGACTCATGTGCACCGCAGATTCCTTCGTGGATTTCTTGGAGTATGTAATTTCTCTCCTCCGGGGAAACGCACTTTGACCAGGGGTGTGATAGGGATTTTCAATAGAGCTCCCCTCGCTGGACAGAATAGTAGGCTGCTTTGGCCTTGAGCTTCCGAGCTTGCAGCTTGTCTTCTGGGAGGGTGCCATGCTCAAGATATCAGATTATGGGCTGTATCCATTCCAAGACTACTTGTGTTCTGAAAACTTCAGTGTCCTCTGTACTGGGATTGGTGAGTGATTCGGTGAAATTCATGTCCCTAAATGTTTAACTGTTCTCGATTGCGGATTTAGCAAGGTAATCAGCCTCATTGTTGTCTTCCCTAAGAATCTGGATGATCTTCCATTGGCCTCCATCTTGCTCGATGTGTTGTAAAAGTCGCCTGGCTTTGTCTACATACTTGGCAATGCAGGCATCTTTGACTTGAAATGCTCCGCTGACTTGGTTGACTACTAGTTGGGAATCTGAGTGTATGATGAGGTGTTCGGCCCTGACTTTAGTTGCTAATTTCAACCCTGTGATGAGTGCTTCATATTCGGCTGCATTGTTGGTGGCATTATACTCTATGCAGACTGCATACTGGATATGAACTTTATGCAGCCCCCTGAGTATTATTCCCATGCCAGAACCCTGAGTTGAGGATGCTCCGTCAACATAGAGCTTCCATTCTAGTATTTTGGTTAAGGTTACATCTTCCGGAGCCATTTCTTGTACAAAATCTGCTAATGCCTGGGCTTTCATCTACTGCCGGGGCTCGTAATCAATATCAAACTTGCCGAGTAAGACCGACCATTGCATTAGCCTGCATAAAGTCTCTGGTCTCTGTAATATTTTTCACAGTGGGAAACGGGATCACACTATAATATGGTGAGCTTGGAAGTAGTGCCAAAGCTTTTGAGAAGCATGAACCACAGCTAAGGCTAACTTGTCCAACATGGGGTATTGAACTTCAGGTCCTCGGAGCATCTTACTAATATAGTAAACAGGGCTTTGCTGGCTTCCCTCTTCCCTTATCAGAACTGATGCGATGCATTCTCAGCCAATAAAGAGGTATAAGTATAAGGTCTCATTCGGTATCGGATGACTGATTAATAGTGGGGAAGATAAGAATCTTTTAATTTCTTCAAATGCTGCCTGGCAATTAGCGGACCATTAAAACTTATCGGCATTCTTGAGAGCTCGGAACAATGGTAGACATTGCCTAGCTGAGTAAGAAATAAAACGCCCCAGTGCGGTTATTCTACCATTTAGCTTTTGTATATCACGGATGCTCTTCGGTGTCGCCATGTTGAGTATGGCTTCCATTTTTTCTTGGGTTGGCTTTAATGCCTCGGTGAGAAATTATGAACCCCAGGAACTTGCCTGCTTGGACTCTGAAGATGGATTTTTTCAGATTCAACTTGATCTTGGATTAGCTCAGTAATTGGAGGACTCGATCCACGTCCGCTGGGTGATCCTTTGGGTGCTTATTTTTGATGATGATATCATCCACATATACCTCTACACTGGTTCCAATCTGGCTCTGGAGAACTTGGTTCATCATTCTTTGGTACGTGGCTCCAACATTTTTCAGTCCAAAGGGCATCACCTTGTAACAATACAACCCTTTATGCGTGACGAAGGACGTTTTCTCCTGATCTTCTTTCTTCATGGGGATCTGGTGATAACCTTGGGTAGCATCTATGAAGCTGTATAAGTTGTGGCCAGCGGTGGAATCCATGAGCTGATCAATTATTGGTAACGGGTAGTTGTCTTTAGGGCATGCTCGGTTGAGGTCGGTGTAGTCTTCACACATTCTGTACTTCCCGTTTGCTTTTTTAATGAGTACCACGTTGGCTACCCAGTCCGGGTGAGTAACCTCTTTAATGAATTCGACTACCAATAGCTTTATCGTTTCCTCGGCAATGATCTTTTGTCTTTCATAGGCAAAAGTTCTTTTCTTCTGTGCTACTGGCTTGGCTCTTGATTTGATGTTTAGGCAGTGACAGGCAACTCGTGGATTCACGCTGACAATCTCGGAGGCTTGAGAAGCAAAATCCTCTGAGTGTCTGGTAAGGACGTCCCTTATTGTGTCTTTGATGTTTAGATCCAGGGCATTGCCAATTTTCACAGGCTTTCCTCCTCTGATTCGTAATGTCTCTGTGTCTTCCACTGGTTGTGGGTCAGTGCCTTACTTCTTAATTTCCCATGCCTCTAAATGAAAAGCCTCTGCCAGAGACTTCATGGTCATCTGGTAGCATTGTCTGACCATTTGCTGATCTCCTCTAATAGTAAGGGTCCCCTTCTTGACTAGAATTTTCATGGTTAATTGTCGGATGTTGGTGACTGCATCTGCTTCGTAAAGTATCGACCGCCCTATTATTCCATTATAGGCTAGTGGTATGTCTACCACGTTGAATGAAGTCTGGACAATTTTTGTTTCCTCATCCTTTTGGTTTCCGAATTCTAGGTCCAGATTGACAATCCCCATTAGTTGCACCGTTCCCCCACAAAAACTAGTGATGGGGTTTTGGATGGCCATTAAGTTGGTGATGGAGCCGCCCATAGCTTTGTACACATTCCAAGATAAAACATTGATAGTACTCCCATTATCGACCAATAGCCTTTTGACCCGATACTTATTTATGCATGCAGTTTTCACCAGGGCATCACTGTGAGGGTGATGTATATTCAAATTGTCTTCCGGGTTGAAAATGCTATCGCTTTTCCTAGGTATCGTTTTTCCTCCTCTACTGCACTTTAACCGTTTCCCGATGTTTTCTCCTCCTACAATCATGTTGATCGTCCTAATCGGTTCTTTCCTCATTTTCTTTGCCTCAGCTTTGTCATGGTCATGATTTTCTGGGTTTTCGCGTTCCCTCGGCGCGTCAGTGAAATTATCAAGCTTTCCCCACTGCACCAGTTTTTCTATGGCACTCTTCAGTTCTCTGCAGCCCTTTGTGTTATGGCCGTACTCCCTGTGGTAATCACAGTACTGGTTTCTGTCACGAGTAAATCTCCGGCTTAGGCTGATTCTCTTGGCTGGTGTAATCTCCACCCCATTCTGCCTGACCCACATGAGGATCCTGGATCGGGAGGTGTTTAGGGGTGTATATCTGTCCACTTCCCTATCGAATCTATCTGCCAGAGTTCTGAAATTCATTTTTGGGAAGCTTACTCGTCTCTATTTTGGCCATTCATCCCTGATCGATGGCCTGTCTTCTTCCCGACGCATCCTCCTGTCTTCATCCATCTTTATCATCCGAACCGCTATCGCCATTGTCTCAGCAAAGGTATTCGGCTCTTTAGTCATTAATTTGTCTTTTAGGTTTCCGAGTCTGGTGCTGTTTTTCAAAGCTTCTATGGTAACTTCATGTAATATCCCGTGTTTTTAAATATATTTTTACACTGTACCGGGATATGCAGTGTTAATAATTTCTGTATATTATATGATATTTTTACGAGTTGATATGTATTTAAAATCTATTTTTATTACTGTGTATTATTTTCAGTGTTTTACGTAAAATTTTCCCGGGACTTGCATTTTCGGGGAAATTTTCACGTAAATATTTTAATATTAATTATTTTAAATATATTTTTGGACTTGCATGAACTCATGCGTATTTTTAAATTATTAAATAAAGCCTGTGTGTGTATATTTATTTAATTAGGGTTTATTATTACCCTAATGTTTTATTAATTATTTATTAGTTTTATTGTTATTTAATTATTTTTTTTTAGTATAAATTATTAAAATATTAGATTTTATGTGTGTGGTGTATATTTGATGTGTGTAATTTAATATTATTTTAATATATAGTATAAAGTATATATATATACATATATACATTAAAATTTGTCAAATTACAAAAGATTTGGAAAATTACAAAACTGCCCCGATTACTCCTTCTTCCCCGATCACCTTCTCCTCGTCGTCCGGATGCCTGTCACGCCGTTTCTTCACCGTGGGTGTGCCGTCCAGTGTGCCACCGCCTTCCCTAACCTTTTCCGCCGCCTGAGGTAGCCGTTTCCGGCGCCTGGAAGTCGATTTTGGCCGGAGAAGCCGAAAATCGATCCATCGTCGATCACGCTGATTTCGGCCACTGTTTTTGACACCGCAGGTCTCTTTCTTCTCCTTGAGCTCCGGTGAGTGTGATTCTAGCTTTGGTTTGAGCTAAATTGGTCTAGAATTGCTTAGGTTTCGAATTTTCAATTTCGGCCTATTAGGGTTTTTGATTTTTTTGAGCTTCGAATTGGATGATTCATGGAAACTACCTTCACAAATGTTGTTCCTAGTAGCTCAATATACATGTATGAATTTTTGTAGAATTTTTGGAGATTTTTTGGATTTTTGGGTATTTTTGAATATTTTAATATTATTTTCTAATTTTCGGAAATTAATTATTTAAATTATGAAATTGGGATTTATGGTTAAATTATGTGTTGAAATGAATTATAGTAATTTATTTGGAATTTTTATGAATTTCTAAATATTTATTTTGAATTATTGAAGTTTATGTGATTTTGAGAAATTAGGGTTAATTGTATTTTTATTTGAAATTAATTGGTTAATTGGGTTTAATTATTAATATTATTGATAAATATGTTGAGAAAATTAATTTTGGATAATTTTATAATTTTTGGTGAATTTTTGAAGTAATTTAAGTATATTTATATATATAGGGGTATTTTGGTAATTTTACCCTAAATTGTCTAAAAATGTAATTTAATTGGTTTTAATAGTTATTTAAGGTATAAAAATGATTTCTACAAATTATTTGGTATTTTTAACTAATTAAAACTATTTTTCGTGAATTATTTCCAATTATATATATAATATACGGTTTTACAAATAAAATGAGTTTTTATCTGTTTTTACAGTGTTTTAAGGTTAATTCTGTAATTTCTACGTATAAAATGTATTTCTGTGATTTAAGGATATTTTTGGTATATCTGGAATATATTCTGTGATTGTGGACCCCGGTCGGTGGACTGTAGTTTGGAGTCCGACCGTGGGATTTTGATTGTGTTGAGCTTGTTTTTCGAAGTGTATTTCTTTGCAGGGTTGGCTCTACTCTTTTGAGTAGAGAGATGTCCATTTTACAGGGGAGGTTCTATCGGATTTTTGATAGAATTCTCGTAAAACGTGTTGTCCAGTCGAACCCTAATTTTCGATTCTGTATTTTAATACTCTAGATTGAATTCTAGGATTTCTGTTAGATTTATTCTGATGTCGATTATTTATTGCTTGTTTAGTTGCGCCGAGACCGAGGGCTAGTGGACCAGGCCCGTCGGACCTGTCTCGTGGAGCGCATTAGGTGAGTTACTATACTATATATATATGCTTAGGATGCATGATTTAGAAATGCATGTTTTATGTTGATTAAATATGCATAAATACTTTGATTATCTCTTAAGTTTATATTAAGTATATTTTTGGTTTATTTTTGATATATAATAAATTATATACGTGTTTTGTAAATAAAATATACTTAAAATGTTTTTGAATATATTTTCAGCTTAATTTATAATTTGATTGAATGCATTTGATATATATATACTCGAAATATACCTGGTTTACTTTTGGTATATTTCTGGTATATATATATATATATATGGTTTATATTGCTATTTCATTTAAATTCATGCATCATCTATTGTGAATGAATGTTTTATATTATTTATTAATGAAGGATATCAATAGAACGTGCTACCTAGTGGGCAGCACTAGGACCGAGTACGTACCGGTACGCCTATAGTATTTAGGCTATAATACTAACTTATTTGTGGATATTGATTGATTATGATTATTTGATGTGTGAGATGTGGTTTGGGGTGTGATTGCTGGAGCTCGATTGACCAAGTGTCTCGGGTCCAATCACACTGGCAGTCAGACTGCTGGAGCTCGGTTGACTTAGTGTCTCGGGGCCAGTCTACTGTCCAAATGGATTAAGTGGATATATTTGGAATAAGTGAGCCTGTATGGCTAGAGTCTTGTCTAATACTATTTCCGAGGTTGCGATATTCTAGGGTTCTATGTGATCCTTCATAAACTGGGATTTTTCAATAAAATATATAAAAATGATTTTACTGCATCTGTGTGAATTTGCTTGTATATATACATATTAGATATGTATTATTGATTGTATGCATTGTCATTTAGTATGTATGTATATATATTATAGTAATTCACTCAGTGAGGTCTGACTCCCCTCCGTTGACTATTTTTCAGGAGAGTCAACTTCCTCAGACCTCAGTAGCAGGTCGATACGCCGGATTTCTTCCCTCCCGGCTTCTTTGTGTAAATTGTCTACTTGAGTCTTATTTATTTTATCTAGACACTGCGGTAGTTGTGAATTAAAGTATTGGATTTCATGTACTTTATTTTAAAAGAGATGTATTATATTAAAACTGGATTTGTATTAAAGAGATTATGTATCTATGAGATGAGATTTTAATTTAAATCCAGTCAATGTGAATAATATTATGATATTATGATTTTATTTTTCCGCTGCATATTATATTGTTACTGTTATTATGGCATGATTTATTTTATTTTTAGGCTTGCTACGGGTTC
The DNA here is from genome assembly GCA_947683625.1 of Mallotus nudiflorus. NCBI lineage: Eukaryota > Viridiplantae > Streptophyta > Magnoliopsida > Malpighiales > Euphorbiaceae > Mallotus > Mallotus nudiflorus. The sequence continues at coordinate 44,630 of CANTUR010000561.1, forward strand.
CGGATTCGAAAGAATTCCCGTTCCCTAGCGCCGGTCATGGCCCCTGTTTTGGGTCATGACAAAGTTGGTATCAGAGCGGAGTTCTGTGTCAGGGCTTAGTTATGTGAGTTGTGGCCCTAGTTTTAAAGTTGTGTTTTCTTCTGGTAACTACTACAGTGTATTAGGTTCGAGTATGTCTTGATGAGTATTCCTTGTTGTAGTTTTCAGCGTTATTCCTCCGTTGTCTGTTTTGTCTGAATCTTTCCGTTTGTCTTTTCAGTATGAGGAGGCGAGCGCGTGTCACTCCACCAGTCGTTGAGGCCGAGGATGATGAGTCTTTTCAGGATGAGGTTTTACCTCCTGAGCAGCCAGTGAGACATAGAGGTCGTGGCAGAGGTAGACCTCGAGGAGCGACAGGTCGCCGTAGGCAGAGAGAGTTACAAGACGAGGAGCCTGTTGAGCCTGAATTTGATGTTCCTGTTCCTCCAGTTGTTCAGCCTGTTCAGCCTGCCTATCAGCAGGATATGTCTGACCCTGAGGCAGCTTTGTTCTGTGCCCGAGTTGGCAGGATTGCTTTTGATGGTACTTCTGATCCGTTAGACTTTCTGCATGCGATTGAGACTAGGACTCGGACTGCTCATACCGAGTACTAGCGGATCATGATTGTTGAGTTGTCTGTCGAGGGACCAGCCTTAGATTGGTTCATTCAGATGATCCAGCCTTATATGATGACGATGACCTGGGTTCAGTTTCGAGAGCGGTTTATGAGGAGATTTTGTCCAGAGCCTCTTCGTTTGAGCTATCGTCTCCGTCTGACCAGTATTTCTCGTGGAGATCGATCTGTAGAGGAGTATACCCGAGAGTTTCTTCGTCTGGGTAGATATGCTGAGGATCTGATGCGAGATCAGTATTTCGCTGTTACTACATACGTTACTGGTTTGGGTTCAGCTTTTGCTGGTATGCCTACAGCAGGCCTTACTTTGGAGTCTGTGATTGAGCTAGCTAAGGAGATCGAGCTGAGGCTAGTTAGGCAGGGAGCGATGCCTGATTATTACCAATTGGGAGTTCAGTCGAGTGGATCGCAGGCTACTCCATATTCGAGTTTTCATGTTGGATCGAGTAGTCAGCAGCGAGGTTCGACTCAGCAGAGTCAGAGACAGCAGCAGCGAGTGCATCGGAGCAGTAGACATGGCCGTGGAGGTCAGCGTAGATCATTTAGATTTGGATCAGGTGCTTCGAGCAGCAGCAGTGGTCATAGTTCTGGATTAGCGGCCAGTGTTTGCCAGACTTGTGGTAGAGTCCATTAGGGACCGTGTTATCTGACACCGCTGACATGTTTCAGATGTGGGCAGACAGGACATTTTGCCAGATCGTGTCCTTATTCCGGGTATCAGCGATAACAGATTCCATGATTCCCACAGCAGTCGATTATTAGTGCTGCACCCGTGCCATTTCAGTTGCCACCAGCCCAGCATCAGAGTTCCACTCAGTTTGTTCCACAGCAGAGTCGTGGTAGAGGTACTAGAGGAGGTGCCAGAGGTGTTGGCCAGGCTTCTACCAGTCAGCAGGGAGGTCAAGGTCAGGCCAGAGTCTTCTATCTGACTCAACAGGATGCTCAGGCATCTAATGCAGTCGTGGCAGGTATTCTTTCTGTTTGTTACCTGGATGCATGGGTTTTGTTTGATCCGGGTGCCACGCATTCATTCATTTCTCCTGTTTTTGCTTCTAAATCTTGTTGGCATGCTTTGAGGATGGCTTTTCCTTTGTCTGTTGCCACTCCTCTGAGCGATTCTTTGGACGTCGATATTATTCTTTCTGGTTGTCCAGTTCTCGTGGGAGATAGAGAATTACCCACTGATTTGATATTATTGGATGTGATGGAGTTTGATGTTATTCTGGGAATGGATTGGTTATCTCAGCACTATGCCGTGGTAGATTGCAGGAATAAGGAGGTGACTTTCAGAATTCCTGGTGAAGAAGATTTTAAGTTTGTTGGTGATAGGAGTTCAGCACCTCAGAATCTTATTTCTGCTATTACAGCTATGAAGTTGTTGAGGAAAGGATGTCAGTGGTTTTTGGCATTGGTTAGGGATACGTCAGTAGAGAAGTTATCACTCACAGATGTTCCTATTGCTTGTGAGTTTCCTGATGTTTTTCCCGAGGAGTTACCAGGTTTACCACCTCATAGAGAGATTGAGTTCTGTATAGATGTGGTACTAGGTACTACTCCTATATCTATGCCACCCTATCGTATGGCTCCTGTAGAGTTGAGAGAGTTGAAGGAACAGTTGCAAGAGTTGTTGGAGAAAGGTTTTATCAGACCTAGTGTTTCTCCTTAGGGTGCACCAGTCCTGTTTGTGAAGAAGAAGGATGGTCCCCTGAGACTGTGCATTGACTACAGAGAGTTGAATAAGGTGACAGTGAAGAACAAGTATCCTCTCCCGAGGATAGATGACTTGTTTGATCAGTTACAGGGTGCGCAGGTCTTTTCTAAGGTTGACTTGAGGTCGGGTTATCATCGGCTACGTATCAGTGAATCCGATATTCCTAAGACAGCGTTTCGCACTCGATATGGCCATTATGAGTTTCTGGTGATGTCTTTTGGTTTGACTAATGCACCAGCAGCTTTTATGGACTTGATGAACAGGGTATTCAGACCGTATGTGGATCAGTTTGTGGTAGTCTTCATTGATGATATACTAGTATATTCGAGGAGTATGGAGGAGCACGTATATCATTTGAGGATTGTACTACAGACACTGAGAGATCATCAGCTTTATGCTAAATTCTCGAAGTGTGATTTCTGGATGGAGAGTGTTTCTTTTCTTGGACACGTAGTGTCTAAAGAAGGTATTCAGGTTGATCCACAGAAGGTTGAGGCAGTATCTGAATGGCCTAGACCTACTTCTATCACTGAGATTCGAAGTTTTCTGGGTTTAGCAGGGTATTATAGGCGGTTTGTGCAGGATTTTTCCAGGATAGCAGCCCCTATGACTCGCTTGACTCAGAAGAATGTTAGATTCGAGTGGTCAGAAGCTTGTGAGAATAGTTTTCAATTATTAAAAGAGAAGTTGACCACAACGCCAGTATTAGCTTTGCCTAATAGTGTGGATAAGTTCATAGTTTACTGTGATGCCTCTAGAATTGGTCTTGGTTGTGTGTTGATGCAGAATGGAAAGGTGATAGCCTATGCTTCGAGGCAGTTGAAGAAGCATGAGCAGAACTATCCTTCACATGATTTAGAGATGGCTGCAGTGATCTTTGCTTTGAAGATTTGGAGACATTATTTGTACGGGGTGACTTGTGAGATATTTACTGATCACAAGAGCCTTAAGTACATTTTTCAGCAGCGAGATCTGAATCTGAGGCAAAGAAGATGGTTGGAATTGTTGAAGGATTATGATTGTAAGATTCTTTACCATCCGGGTAAAGCTAATGTTGTAGCAGATGCCTTGAGTAGGAAGTCCTTGGTAGTCTTGCTCATATCGGTGTTGAGAGGAGACCATTGATCCAGGAGTTGCATTTGATGGTGGATCAAGGTTTGATGATGAAGATTAGTAGATCGGGTGGACTGTTAGCTCAATTTAAGGTGCGATCTGTACTGAGGGATAGGATTAAAGCAGCTCAGAGCCGAGATCCTATTCTGGAAGAGCTTGCAGAGAATGTCCGAGCAGGGAAGTTCACTGATTTCACACTCGATGATGATGGTGTGTTGTGGATCAGTGGTAGATTGTGTGTTCCTGATGTGGATGATTTGAGAGAAGAGATCCTAGAGGAAGCACATTCTACGGCTTACAGCGTTCATCCAGGTGTCACTAAGATGTACCACAGTATTAGAGATTTATACTGGTGGGATGGATTGAAGAAGGATGTCGCCGATTATGTTGCTAAGTGCTTGACGTGTCAGTAAGTGAAAGCCGAACATCAGAAGCCTTCTGGGAAGCTTCAGCCTCTTCCTATTCCCGAGTGGAAGTGGGAAAGGATAGCTATGGATTTTGTGGTAGGTTTACCTCGTTCAAAGGATGGATACGATTCCATCTGGGTGATTGTAGATAGGTTGACGAAGTCTGCACATTTCTTGCCTGTGAAAGCTACATATTTAGTTGCTAGATTGGCGAAGTTGTATGTGAAGCATATTGTATGCCTTCATGGAGTACCTGTGTCCATTGTGTCAGATAGAGGTTTAGTGTTTACTTCTCGTTTTTGGCAGAAGTTGCAAGAAGCGATGGGCACTAGGTTGGATTTCAGTACAACTTTTCATCCTCAGACAGATGGCCAGTCTGAGAGGACGATCCAGACACTGGAAGATATGTTGAGGATGTGTGTCTTGGATTTGGGAGGTAGCTGGGATGATCATTTGTCGCTTGTTGAGTTTGCATATAATAACAGCTACCATAGCAGCATTGGTATGGCACCATATGAGGTGTTGTATGGAAGGAAGTGTAGATCCCCTCTGAGTTGGGATGAGATTGGTGAGAGAGCTTTGACTGGACCATAGATGGTTCAGGATGCTGCAGAGAAAGTCACCGTGATTAAGCGCAGATTAGTGACCGCAGTTAGTAGACAGAAGAGTTATGTGGATCCTAGGCGCAGAGATGTGGAGTTTCAGGTTGGAGATTTTGTTTTTCTGAAGGTATCTTCGATGAAGGGGGTGATGAGATTTGGCAGGAAGGGTAAGTTAGCACCGAGATACATTGGACCGTTTGAGATTCTGGAGAGAGTTGGCACTGTTGCATATCGGTTGGATTTGCCTTCGAGTATATCACAGGTGCATCCAGTATTTCATATCTCGATGTTAAGGAAGTATATCTCAGACCCTTCACACGTGTTGCAACCTGATAGTGTGGAAGTGAGTGAAGATTTGACATTTGTGGAAGAACCTGTGGCGATCGTTGATTTTCAAGTTCGACAGTTGCGATCGAAGCAGATTCCTATGGTCAAGGTTCTGTGGCGCAGCGACAGAGTTGAAGAGCATACGTGGGAGACTGAAGCTGAGATGCGAGCTTCTTACCCGTATCTCTTTCCTTCTTGATCTTGTTTTCTGGAATTCGGGGACGAATTCTTGTAAGGGGGGAAGACTGTAATATCCCGTGTTTTTAAATATATTTTTACACTGTACCGGGATATGCAGTGTTAATAATTTTTGTATATTATATGATATTTTTACGAGTTGATATGTATTTAAAACCTATTTTTATTACTGTGTATTATTTTCAGTGTTTTACGTAAAATTTTCCCGGGACTTGCATTTTCGGGGAAATTTTCACGTAAATATTTTAATATTAATTATTTTAAATATATTTTCGGACTTGCATGAACTCATGCGTATTTTTAAATTATTAAATAAAGCCTGTGTGTGTATATTTATTTAATTAGGGTTTATTATTACCCTAATGTTTTATTAATTATTTATTAGTTTTATTGTTATTTAATTATTTTTTTTTAGTATAAATTATTAAAATATTAGATTTTATGTGTGTGGTGTATATTTGATGTGTGTAATTTAATATTATTTTAATATATAGTATAAAGTATATATATATACATATATACATTAAAATTTGTCAAATTACAAAAGATTTGGAAAATTACAAAACTGCCCCGACTACTCCTTCTTCCCCGATCACCTTCTCCTCGCCGTCCGGACGCCTGTCACGCCGTTTCTTCACTGTGGGTGTGCCGTCCGATGTGCCATCGCCTTCCCCAACCTTTTCCGCCGCCTGAGGTAGCCGTTTCCGGCGCCTGGAAGTCGATTTTGGCCGGAGAAGCCGAAAATCGATCCATCGTCGATCACGCTGATTTCGGCCACCATTTTTGACACTGCAGGTCTCTTTCTTCTCCTTGAGCTCCGGTGAGTGTGATTCTAGCTTTGGTTTGAGCTAAATTGGTCTAGAATTGCTTAGGTTTCGAATTTTCAATTTCGGCCTATTAGGGTTTTTGATTTTTTTGAGCTTCGAATTGGATGATTCATGGAAACTCCCTTCACAAATGTTGTTTCTAGTAGCTCAATATACATGTATGAATTTTTTTAGAATTTTTGGAGATTTTTTGGATTTTTGGGTATTTTTGAATATTTTAATATTATTTTCTAATTTTCGGAAATTAATTATTTAAATTATGAAATTGGGATTTATGGTTAAATTATGTGTTGAAATGAATTATAGGAATTTATTTGGAATTTTTATGAATTTCTAAATATTTATTTTGAATTATTGAAGTTTATGTGATTTTGAGAAATTAGGGTTAATTGTATTTTTATTTGAAATTAATTGGTTAATTGGGTTTAATTATTAATATTATTGATAAATATGTTGAGAAAATTAATTTTGGATAATTGTATAATTTTTGGTGAATTTTTGAAGTAATTTAAGTATATTTATATATATAGGGGTATTTTGGTAATTTTACCCTAAATTGTCTAAAAATGTAATTTAATTGGTTTTAATAGTTATTTAAGGTATAAAAATGATTTCTACAAATTATTTGGTATTTTTAACTAATTAAAACTATTTTTCGTGAATTATTTCCAATTATATATATAATATACGGTTTTACAAATAAAATGAGTTTTTATCGGTTTTTACAGTGTTTTAAGGTTAATTATGTAATTTCTGCGTATAAAATGTATTTCTGTGATTTAAGGATATTTTTGGTATATCCGGAATATATTCTGTGATTATGGACCCCGGTCGGTGGACTGTAGTTTGGAGTCCGACCGTGGGATTTTGATTGTGTTGAGCTTGTTTTTCAAAGTGTATTTCTTTGCAGGGTCGGCTCTACTCTTTTGAGTAGAGAGATGTCCATTTTACAGGGGAGGTTCTGTCGGATTTTTGATAGAATTCTCGTAAAACGTGATGTCCAGTCAAACCCTAATTTTTGATTCTGTATTTTAATACTCTAGATTGAATTCTAGGATTTCTGTTAGGTTTATTCTGATGTCGATTATTTATTGCTTGTTTAGTTGCGCCGAGACCGAGGGCTAGTGGACCAGGCCCGTCGGACCTGTCTCGTGGAGCGCATTAGGTGAGTTACTATACTATATATATATGCTTAGGATGCATGATTTAGAAATGCATGTTTTATGTTGATTAAATATGCATAAATACTTTGATTATCTCTTAAGTTTATATTAAGTATATTTTTGGTTTATTTTTGGTATATAATAAATTATATACGTGTTTTGTAAATAAAATATACTTAAAATGTTTTTGAATATATTTCCAGCTTAATTTATAATTTGATTGAATGCATTTGATATATATATACTCGAAATATACCTGGTTTACTTTTGGTATATTTCTGGTATATATATATATATATATATATATATATATATATATATATATATATGGTTTATATTGCTATTTCATTTAAATTCATGCATCATCTATTGTGAATGAATGTTTTATATTATTTATTAATGAAGGATATCAATAGAACGTGCTACCTAGTTGGCAGCACTAGGACCGAGTACGTACCGGTACGCCTATAGTATTTAGGCTATAATACTAACTTATTTGTGGATATTGATTGATTATGATTATTTGATGTGTGAGATGTGGTTTGGGGTGTGATTGCTGGAGCTCGGTTGACCAAGTGTCTCGGGGCCAATCACACTGGCAGTCAGACTGCTGGAGCTCGGTTGACTTAGTGTCTCGGGGCCAGTCTACTGTCCAAATGGATTAAGTGGATATATTTGGAATAAGTGAGCCTGTATGGCTAGAGTGTTGTCTAACACTATTTCTGAGGTTGCGATATTCTAGGGTTCTATGTGATCCTTCATAAACTGGGATTTTTCAATAAAATATATAAAAATGATTTTACTGCATCTGTGTGAATTTGCTTGTATATATACATATTAGATATGTATTATTGACTGTATGCATTGTCATTTAGTATGTATGTATATATATTATAGTAATTCACTCAGTGAGGTCTGACTCCCCTCTGTTGACTATTTTTCAGGAGAGTCATCTTCCTCAGACCTCAGTAGCAGGTCGATACGCTGGATTTCTTCCGCCCCGGCTTCTTTGTGTAAATTGTCTACTTGAGTCTTATTTATTTTATCTAGACACTGCAGTAGTTGTGAATTAAAGTATTGGATTTCATGTACTTTATTTTAAAAGAGATGTATTATATTAAAACTGGATTTGTATTAAAGAGATTATGTATCTATGATATGAGATTTTAATTTAAATCCAGTCGATGTGAATAATATTATGATATTATGATTTTATTTTTCCGCTGCATATTATATGTTTACTGTTATTATGGCATGATTTATTTTATTTTTAGGCTTGCTACGGGTTCCGGATTCGAAAGAATTCCCATTCCCTAGCGCCGGTCATGGCCCCTGTTTTGGGTTGTGACACTTCATCAATGAGGTGCTCAATCTGTATAGTTGTTTTATTGAAACGATCAAGGTAACTTCGTAGAGATTCGTCAGCCTCTTGTCGGCACATCCGCAGGTCGTTGATGTTTTTTGCGGTAGGGATATTAGTAATGAATCTGATATGGAACTGCTCTGCTAGGTCCTCAAAAGAAGTGAAAGAATTCTTCGGGAGCCGATGAAACCATTTTTGGGTGCTCTTCATGAGTGTACTTGGGAAGACTCTGCATATGATTCCATCGTTCACATTATGGAGCAGCATCTTTGTCCGAAAAGCCGATATATGACTGATAGGGTCTCCTGTCCCATCGTACTGATCAAGCTGCGGGATTTTAAACTTACTAGGAATCTCCGTTTGAATTATTCTGTTGATAAACGGAGTTCTGCTACCCATCACCCATTCTTCTTCCTTTCTAGGTTTAGTCCGGGCTTTGATCATTGCTTCCTCAACTTTCTGTGCTAATTTTAAATCATCAAGAGCTGGGATGGACGAACTACACTCCCCTTCTGGTGCTTTTCCCACCCCTGTGCTTGTCCCTGGAGCTTGTCGGGGTGTTGTATTATCATTATTTGGAGCCGGTTCAGTATGCCCACTCTGTATTATAGCGCTTAGTTGTTGTTGCATCAAGGTTATCTGTGCCTAAATATTTTTTATCATGGCCTCTTTGCTTACTTGGTCAAGGCCGGGTTTTTGGGTTACGGTGTTTAGGCTTGGAGTGGTTATTGTTGGTGTTTCTAGTAGGCTTGAAAAAGGTATTGAGGGTATTGATCGATAGTGTTGCAACGGAGCATAGTATGGGAGATCTATGCCTAAGGACGGGTATCTCGGGGTGTTCTCCGAAAGTGAAGGTACATATTCGGATGAGGCTCCAATATGCTGCAAGGTGGGCGTTGGTATTATTATTGGGAAAGGGTTTGAAAGGACAGTCGAAAGGATAGGTGTAGAAGGATTGGTGCTAGCCTTAGGAATTTAGGCTGGAGGTGGGCTAAAAGTCATAGTGAAGGTGTCTTTAGCTTAGCAAGTAGATGAATGGCTTTTCCCAAAGAGTTCCCACAGACGGCGCCACTTGATAACTAATCTTCGGAACTCCTGGGCTGAACGTCCTGCAAAGCACGAAACAGGGGGCAAGTGAGAGGTGGGGGGAATCCCCACAAACACTCTGATGCCTAAGTTAGAGAATGGAAGTAGGGAGGAGGTAAGACAACCTGAATGTGTGTGAATAAGATGTCCCCTTATGAGAGGTATAGTGTTCTATATATAGCAATACTCAAACCTGGGAGGAATGAGATTCCTTATGGATCAGTGAATCATAATTTTTGCAGGAGAGTATTCCTTCTTCGGTTAGGATTTCTCTATGAGGTAGTTTCTTGGATGGATCTATCTTCTCCTTTGTCCATGTATTCCTGTTTAAGGGGGGGTAGAGAACCCCTAATTAGGTGGAAACTTTCTAGATGGTATCAATATTTTTTATTACTTTAATTATTTATAAGAATCGGAGAGTAGATTGGTCATTCGGGATCCCATATTGATTATGCAGTGTATGTTTGAATTATATGAATTAATATATATTTATAAAATTGTCATAGTTTTGTGAAAAAGTGTATTTTATCTCTAACCCGATGAATGTTGTATGTGTTTTATGTAATTCGAAAAAACTATTTATAGGAAACTTTTTTTTAACAAGTCATTGAAAAGGAGAAATTATAAATTTCTCCGAGTTACAATTAGAATTTATTAATGAATTCTTTTCTTAATTTGTTTACTTTTTATATACTATTATTATTATTCAAAAGAAAAGGAGTTCTATAATTGCGAGCATAATTAAATAGGATAATGTTTTATGTTATGGACAGCAATATAGATAATATGTTATGGACAGCAATATAAATAATACCGTCTGTAAAAATATTCTTTTTATCCTCCTATATTCATGGGAGCATAGAAAAAATAAAAAGTGTAAAATTACAAAAGATTATCCTTTCCCGGTATGTGTTGTAGGCATGGTCCAATTATATATTCAAGGTTTTGAATATCACATATAATTAAAATTAGTATTAATCTATTCTCATCACACATATTGTATATTAAATTTGTTTTGATTACACAGATTGTATATTAAATTTGTTTTGATTATAATTATAATCGTGTGCAGCTATTTTTTTTTACCTTTATGATCATATTTTTATTCTTAACAAACCTTGATGATCATGTTGGGAAGGCTTGTATGCTGCAGCTGCAGCAGCAATAATAATAATAATAATAGGAAAATTCTTATCTATACTAACTCCTTATTTATACAATTTCACTAAAAAATTTATTTGGAAATCAATTCCGAATTCATTTAAATCAAATATATTTTATTAATAAAAATTAATTTAGTTTCAAATAATTTCACAAAATTAAAAAGTTAGAATTTAAAATAAATTTTAAATGTTCTCATTAAAACCAAACACACCTATTTAAATTTACAAATAAATTTTATAAAATTTTATGACATTCATTTCATTCAATAGTAAAATTTGTAATATGAAATAATTATTTTATTTTTATCAAATATAAATCATTTGAATGACGTGGCACAAATTCTTCTAAAGGAGGTAAAGTAGGAATAATAATAATAATAATAATAATAATAATAATAATAATAATAATAATCATAATTGTCACGATCCAAAACTAGGAGTTATAATCGACATTAGGGAACGGGAATTCTTTCGAATTCGAAACCCATAGCAAACATTAAAAATAAAAACATGCAATAATGATAATAAAATATGCATTGATATTAAAAATCTCAAATCAATTAATAAAATAAAATAAACTCTTTCATATCATAAAGAAATATCTGAATACAATCTTAGAGAAAAGCTTCTAAATAAAATCACATATAGCGGTTATAAAATAAAACTCACTACTGATACAAATTGTAACTACTGCAGTTTTCTAGAGTACAATATAAAATAATTAAGTAGATAATTTACATAACAAAGTCGGGGTGGAAGAGGTCCGATGAATGAGTCTACTGCTGAGGTTTGAAGAAAAAGACTCTCTGTAAAAATATTAGTTGAGGGGAGTTAGACCTCACTGAGTGAATTGTTATAATATATATACACGTATTACTATATGTTAAATGCAATCATTCATCAGTATATATAATAAATATATGTACAAGTATATACACACAAATGCTAAAAATCACTTTATATATAATAATATTGAAAAACATCAATTTATGAAGGATCAAATAAAACCCTATTTAATCGCAACCTCAATTAATAATAATGTCACTCTAGTCATACTAGATCACTTAATTCTAAATAAATTCACTTAATCCATATGGACAGGAGACTGGCCCCGAGACACTAAGTCGACCGAGCTCCAACAGTTTGACTGTCAGTGTGATTGGCCCCGAGAAACTAAGTCAACCAAGCTCTAGTAATCACACCCTCAATCACATCAATCTCAATCATATCAATCAAGTCATAATTTCTATAAATAAGTTAGTAGTCCAATCCTACAATCTATCGCACTGGTACGTACTCGGTCTTAGTGCTGTCCACTAGGTAGCACGTTCTATCGATATCCTTCACTTTGAAAAAAAAAATAAAGCATTCATTCAGAAAATAAATGATGCATGATATCAATTCAAATGGCAATATAAACCATATATATATACTAGAAATATACCTAAAATAAACTAAGTATATTTCAAGTATATATATGTCAGATAAATTCAAATCAATTATAAAATATACCAAAAACAAACCATTAATATATTAAAAACATGCTAGGTATATTTATTGAAGATAAAACATGCTTTTATTTAGAAATACATTAAAAGTATACTAAAAATATACTTAAAGTATACTAATAATTTATTAAAGCAATTTATGAATAAATTCAATTAAAACATGTATTTCTAAAACATGAAATCTAAATGTAATGTATATATAGAATAACAACTCACAGGTGTGCACTCCTCGAGACTGGTACGACGGGTTGTATCTGTAAAATGATACTTTTTGTCACGACCCAAAACAGGGGCCATGACCGGCGCTAGGGAACGAGAATTCTTTCGAATCCGGAACCCGTAGCAAGCCTAAAAATAAAATAAATCATGCAATAATAACAATAATAATATAATATACAGCGGAAATAAAAATCATAATATCATAATATTATCCACATCAACTGGATTTAAATCAAAATCTCATCACATATATAATAATCCTTTTAATACAAATCCAGTTTCAATATAATACATTTCTTTAAAATAAAATACATGAAATCCAATACTTAAATTCACAACTACTGCCAAGTATCTAGATAAAATAAATAAGACTCAAGTAGATAATTTACACAAAGAAGCCGGGGGCGGAAGAAATCCGGCGTATCGACCTGCTACTGAGGTCTGAGGAAGTTGACTCTCCTGAAAAATAGTCAACGGAGGGGAGTCAGAACCTCACTGAGTGAATTACTATAATATATATACATACACACTAGTTGATAATGCATACAGTCAACAGTATACATATAATATGTATATATATAGGCAATTACACACAGATGCAATAAAATCATTTTTATATATTTTATCTGAAAATCATCTTTTATGAAGGATCACTAGAACCTTAGAATATCGCAACCTCAGAAAATAGTGTTAAACAACACTCAAGCCATACAGGCTCACTTATTCCAAATATATCCACTAATCCATATGGACAGTAGACTGGCCCCGAGACACTAAGTCAACCGAGCTCCAGCAGTCTGACTGCCAGTGTGATTGGCCCCGAGACACTTGGTCAACCGAGCTCCAGCAATCACACCCAAACCACACTCACATATCGATAATCATAATCAAATCAATATCCACAAATAAGTTAGTATTATAGCCTAAAGCTATAGGCGATACCGGTACGTACTCGGTCCTAGTGCTGCCCACTAGGTAGCACGTTCTATTGATATCCTTCATCATTACTAATGTAAAACATTCATTCACGAAAATAAATGATGCATGAATTTAAATGAAATAGCAATATAAACCATATTATATATATATATATATATAATATACCAGAAATATACCAAAAGTAAACCAGGTTATATTTCGAGTATATATATATCAAATGCATTCAATCAAATTATAAATTAAGCTGGAAATATATTCAAAAACATTTTAAATATATTTTATTCACAAAATATGCATATAATTTAGTATATACCAAAAATAAACCACAAATATACTTAACTGTAAACTTAAGAACTAATCAATTATTTTATGCTCTTTAATCAACATAAAACATGCTTTCTAAATCATGCCATCCTAAGCATATATATATTAGTATAGTAACTCACCTAATGCGCTCACGAGACGGGTCCGACGGGCCTGGTCCACTAGCCCTCGGTCCTCGGCGCAACTAAACAAGCAATAAATAATCGACATTAGAATAAACCTAACAGAAATCCTAGAATTAAATCTAGAGTATTTAACACAGAATCAGAAATTAGGAGTTTGACTGGACATCACGTTTTACGAGAATTCTATCGAAAATCCGGCAGAAGCTCCCCTGTAAAACGGATATCTCTCTACTCAAAAGAATAGAGCTGACCCTGCAAAGAAATACACTTCAAAAAATAGGCTCAACACAAAACCACAACCCCTCGGTCGGACTCCAGACTACAATCTACCGACCGGGGTCCACAACACAGAATAATTCCAGAAAATACCAAAATTATCCTTAAAACCTAGAAATACATTTTATAAGTAGAAAATTACATAATTAACCTTAAAACATATTAAAAAACGATAAAAACTCATTTTATTTGAAAAACCGTATAATAATATATATATAATTGAAAATAATTCACGAAAAATAGTTTTAATTAGTTAAAAATACCAAATATTTTGTAGAAATCATTTTTATACCTTAAATAAATATTAAAACCAATTAAATTACATTTTTAGCCAATTTAGGGTAAAATTACCAAAATACCCCTATATATATAAATATACTTAAATTACTTCAAAAATTCACCAAAAATCATACAATTATCCAAAATTAATTTTCTCAACATATTTATCAATAATATTAATAATTAAACTCAATTAACCAATTAATTTCCATTTAAAACACAATTAACCCTAATTTCTCAAAATCACAATAAACTTCAATAATTCAAAATAAATACTTGGAAATTCATAAAAATTCCAAATAACTTCCTATAATTCATTTCAACACTCTAATTTAACCATAAACTCCAATTTCATAATTTAAATAATTAATTTCCGAAAATTAGAAAATAATATTAAAATATTCAAAAATACCCAAAAATCCAAAAAATCTCCAAAAATTCTACAAAAATTCATACATGTAGATTAAGCTACTAGGAACAACATTTGTGAAGGAAGTTTTCATGAATCATCCAATTCGAAGCTCAAAAAAATCAAAAGCCTAATAGGCCGAATTGACAAAATCGAAACCTAAGCAATTCTAGATCATTTTAGCTGAAACCAAAGCTAGAATCACACTCACCGGAGCTCAAGGAGAAGAAAGAGACCCGGCGGTTGTCGAAAACGGTGATCGGAATCGACGTGATCGACGGTGGATCGATTTTCGGCTTCTCCGGCCAAAATCGACTTCCAGGCGTCGGAAACGGCCTCCTCAGGTGGCGGAATTGGTCGGGGGAAGACGGTGGCACACCCACGGTGAAGAAACGGCGTGACAGACGCCTGGACGGCGAGGAGAAGAATCGGGAGGAAGAAGGAGACTCGGGGGCAAATGTGTAATTTTCTAATTCTTTTGATTTTTGACAAATATTAATGTATATATGTATATATATATACTTTACACTATATAATAAAATAATTTTAAATTACACACATCAAATATACACCACACACATAAAATTTAATATTTTAATAATTTATACTAAATAAAATTAATTAAATAACAATAAAACAAATAAATACTTAATAAAATATTAGGGTAATAATAAACCCTAATTAAATAAATATACACACACATGCTTTATTTAATAATTTAAAAATACGAATGAGTACATGCAAGTCCGTAAATACATTTAAAATAATTAATAATACATTGTTTATGTGAAAATTTCCCCGGAAATGCAAGTCCCGGGAAAATTTTACGTAAAACACTGAAAATAATACACAGTAATTAAAATATATTTTAAATACATATTAACTCGTAAAAATATCATATAATGTACAGAAATTATTAACACTGCATATCCCGGTACAATGTAAAAATATTTTAAAAAACACGGGATATTACAGTCTTCCCCCCTTACAAGAATTCGTCCCCGAATTCCAGAAAATAAGATCAAGAAGGAAAGAGATACGGGTAAGAAGCTCGCATCTCAGCTTCAGTCTCCCACGTATGCTCTTCAACTCTGTCGCTGCGCCACAGAACCTTGACCATCGGAATCTGCTTCGATCTCAACTGTCGAACTTGATAGTCTACGATCGCCACAGGTTCTTCCACAAAAGTCAAATCTTCACTCACTTCCACACTGTCAGGCTACAACACGTGTGAAGGGTCTGAGATATACTTCCTCAACATCGAGATATGAAATACTGGATGCACCTGTGACATACTCGGAGGCAAATCCAATCGATATGCAACAGTGCCAACTCTCTACAGAATCTCAAACGGTCCAATGTATCTTGGTGCTAGCTTACCCTTCCTGCCAAATCTCATCACACCCTTCATCGGAGATACTTTCAAAAAAATGAAATCTCCAACCTGAAACTCCACATCTCTGTGCCTAGGGTCTGCATAACTCTTCTGTCTGCTGACTGCGGTCTCTAATCTGCGCTTGATCACGATGACTTTCTCTGCAGCATCCTGAACCATCTCTGGTCCAGTCAAAGTTCTCTCACCAATCTCATCCCAACTCAACGGGGATCTACACTTCCTTCCATACAACGCCTCGTATGGTGCCATGCCAATACTGCTATGGTAGCTGTTATTATATGCAAACTCAACAAGTGACAAATGATCATCCCAGCTACCTCCCAAATCCACGACACACATCCTCAACATATCTTCCAGTGTCTAGATCGTCCTCTCAGACTGACCATCTGTCTGAGGATGAAAAGCAGTACTGAAATCCAACCTAGTGCCCATCGCTTCTTGCAACTTCTGCTAAAAATGAGAAGTAAACACCGAACCTCTATCTGACACAATGGACACAGGTACTCCATGAAGGCACACAATATGCTTCACATACAACTTCGCCAATCTACCAACTGAATATGTGGCTTTCACAGGCAAGAAATGTGCAGACTTCGTCAACCTGTCTACAATCACCCAGATGGAATCGTATCCATCCCTCGAACGAGGTAACCGACCACAAAATCCATAGCTATCCTTTCCCACTTCCACTCGGGAATAGGAAGAGGCTGAAGCTTTCCAGAAGGCTTCTGATGTTCGGCTTTCACTTGCTGACACGTCAAGCACTTAGCAATATAATCAGCAACATCCTTCTTCAATCCATCCCACCAATATAGATCTCTGATACTGTGGTACATCTTAGTAACACCCGGATGAACGCTGTAGGCTGTAGAATGTGCTTCCTCTAAAATCTCATCTCTCAAATCATCCACATCAGGAACACACAATCTACCACTGATCCACAACACACCATCATCATCGAGTGTGAAATCAGTGAACTTCCCTGCTCTGACATTCTCTGCAAGCTCTTCTAGAATAGGATCTCGGCTCTTAGCTGCTTTAATCCTATCCCTCAGTACAGATCGTACTTTAAATTAAGCTAACAGTCCACCTGATCTACTAATCTTCATCATCAGACCTTGATCCACCAACAGATGCAACTCCTGGATCAATGGTCTCCTCTCAACACCGATGTGAGCAAGACTACTTGAGGACTTCCTACTCAAGGCATCTGCTACAACATTAGCTTTACCCGGATGGTAAAGAATCTCGCAATCATAATCCTTCAATATTCCAACCATCTTCTCTGCCTCAAATTCAGATCTCGTTGCTGAAAAATGTACTTAAGGCTCTTATGATCAGTAAATATCTCACAAGTCACCCCGGTACAAATAATGTCTCCAAATCTTCAAAGCAAAGATCACTGCAGCCATCTCAAGATCATATGTAGGATAGTTCTGCTCATGCTTCTCAACTGCCTCGAAGCATAGGCTATCACCCTTCCATTCTGCATCAACACACAACCAAGACCAATTCTAGAGGCATCACAGTAAACTGTGAACTTATCCACACTATTAGGCAAAGCTAATACTGGCGCTGTGGTCAACTTCTCCTTCAATAATTGAAAACTGTTCTCACAAGCTTCTGACCACTCGAATCTAACATTCTTCTGAGTCAAGCGAGTCATAAGGGCTACTATTCTGGAAAAATCCTGCACAAACCGCCTATAATACCCGGCTAAACCCAGAAAACTTTGAATCTCCGTAACAGAAGTAGGTCTAGGCCACTCAGATACTGCCTCAATCTTCTGTGGATCAACCTGAATACCTTCTTTAGACACTACGTGTCCAAGAAAAGAAACACTCTCCATCCAGAAATCACACTTTGAGAATTTAGCATAAAGCTGATGATCTCTCAGTGTTTGTAGTACAATCCTCAAGTGATATACATGCTCCTCCATACTCCTTGAATATACCAGTATATCATCAACGAAGACTACTATAAACTGATCCATATACGGTCTGAATACTCTGTTCATTAGGTCCATAAAAGCTGCTGGTGCATTAGTCAAACCAAAAGACATCGCCAGAAACTCATAATGGCCATATCGAGTGCGAAACGCTGTCTTAGGAATATCGGATTCACTAATCCGCAGCTGATGATAACCCGACCTCAAGTCAACCTTAGAAAAGAACTGTGCACCCTGTAGCTGATCAAACAAATCATCTATCCTCGGGAGAGGATACTTGTTCTTCACTGTCACCTTATTCAGCTCTCTGTAGTCAATGCACAGTCTCAGGGTACCATCCTTCTTCTTCACAAACAAGACTGGTGCACCCCAAGGAGAAACACTAGGTCTGATAAAACCTTTATCCAACAACTCTTGCAATTGCTCCTTCAACTCTCTTAACTCTGTAGGAGCCATACGATAGGGTGGCATAGATATAGGAGTAGTACCTGGAACCACATCTATACAGAACTCAATCTCTCTGTGAGGTGGTAAACTTGGCAACTCCTCGGGAAAAACATTAGGAAACTCACAAGCAACCGGAACATCTATGAGTGATAACTTCTCCACTGACGTATCCCTAACCAATGCCAAAAACCCCTGACAACCTTTCCTCAATAACTTCCTAGCCGTAATAGCGGAAATAAGATTCTGAGGTGCTGAACTCCTATCACCAACAAACTTAAACTCTACTTCACCAGGAATTCTGAAAGTCACCTCCTTATTCTTGCAATCTACCACGGCATAGTGCTGAGACAACCAATCCATTCCCAAAATAACATCAAACTCCATCACATCCAACAAAATCAAATCAGCGGGTAATTCTCTATCTCCCACGAGAACTGGACAACCAGAAAGAACAATATCGGTGTCCAAGGAATCGCTCAGAGGAGTGGCAACAGACAAAGGAAAAGCCATCCTCGAAGCTTGCCAACAAGATTTAGAAGCAAAAACAGGAGAAACAAATGAATGCATGGCACCCGGATCAAACAAAACCCAAGCATCCAGGTAACAAACAGAAACAATACCTGCCACGACTGCATTAGATGCCTGAGCATCCTGTTGAGTCAGATGGAAGACTCTGGCCAGATGGAAGACTCTGGCCTGACCTCGACCTCCCTACTGACTGGTAGAAGCCTGGCCAACACCTCTGGCACCTCCTCTAGTACCTCTACCACGACTCTGCTGTGGAACAAACTGAGTAGAACTCTGATGCTGGGCTGGTGGCAACTAAAATGGCACGGGTGCTGCACTAGCAATCGACTGCTGTGGGAATCACGGAATCTACTGCTGCTGATACCCAGAATAAGGAAACGATCTGGCAAAATATCCTGTCTGTCCGCATCTGAAGCATGTCAGCGATGTCAGATAACACGGTCCCTGATGGACTCTACCACAAGTCTGACAAACACTGGCCGCTGATCCAGAACTACGACCACTGCTGCTGCTCGAAGCACCTGACCCAAATCTGAATGATCTACGCTGACCTCCACGGCCATGTCTACTGCTCCGATGCACTCACTGCTGCTGTCTCTGACTCTGCTGAGTCGAACCTCGTTGCTGACTACTCGAACCAACATGAAAACTCGAATATGGAGTAGCCTGCGATCCACTCGATTGAACTCCCAACTGGTAATAATCAGGCATCGCTCCCTGCTTAACTAACCTCAACTCAATCTCCTTAGCTAACTCAATCACAGACTCCAGAGTAAGACCTGCTGTAGGCATACCAGCAAAAGCTGAACCCAAACCAGTAACATATGTAGTGACTGCGAAATACTGATCTCGCATCAGATCCTCAGCATATCTACCCAACCGAAGAAACTCTCGGGTATACTCCTCTACAGATCGATCTCCATGAGAAATACTGGTCAGACGGAGACGATAGCTCAAACGAAGAGGCTCTGGACAGAATCTCCTCATGAACCGCTCTCGAAACTGAGCCCAGGTCATAGTCATCATATAGGGCTACATCATCTGAATAAACCAATCTAAGGCTGGTCCCTCAACAGACAACTCGACGATCATGATCCGCTGGTACTCGGTATGAGCAGTCCGAGTCCTAGTCTCAATCGCATGCAGAAAATCTAACGGATCGGAAGTACCATCAAAAGCAATCCTGCCAACTCGGACATAGAACAAAGCTGCCTCAGGGTCAGACATACCCTGCTGATAGGCAGGCTGAACAGGCTGAACAACTGGAGGAACAGGAATATCAAACTCAGGCTCAACAGGCTCCTCGTCCTGTAACTCTCTCTGCCTACGGCGACCTGCCGCTCCTCGAGGTCTACCTCTGCCACGACCTCTACGTCTAACTGGCGGCTCAGGAGGTAAAACCTCATCCTGAAAAGACTCATCATCCTCGACCTCAACGATCGGTGGAGCGACATGCGCTCGCCTCCTCATTCTGAAAGACAAACGGAAAGATTCAGACAAAACAGACAATGGAAGAATAACGCTGAAAACTACAGCAAGGAACACTCATCAAGACATACTCAAACCTAATACACTGCAGTAGTCCAACAGAAAAACACAACTGTAAAACTAGGGCCACAACTCACATAACTAAGTCCTGACACAGAACTCCGCTCTGATACCAACTTTGTCACGACCCAAAACAGGGGCCATGACCGGCGATAGGGAACGGGAATTCTTTCGAATCCGGAACCCGTAGCAAGCCTAAAAATAAAATAAATCATGCAATAATAACAATAATAATATAATATGCAGCGGAAATTAAAATCATAATATCATAATATTATCCACATCAATTGGATTTAAATCAAAATCTCATCACATATATAATAATCCTTTTAATACAAATCCAGTTTCAATATAATACATTTCTTTAAAATAAAATACATGAAATTCAATACTTAAATTCACAACTACTGCAGTGTCTAGATAAAATAAATAAGACTCAAGTAGATAATTTACACAAAGAAGCCGGGACGGAAGAAATCCGGCGTATCGACCTGCTACTGAGGTCTGAGGATGTTGACTCTCCTGAAAAATAGTCAATGGAGGGGAGTCAGACCTCACTGAGTGAATTACTATAATATATATACATACACACTAAGTGATAATGCATACAGTCAACAGTATACATATAATATGTATATATACAGGCAATTACACACAGATGCAATAAAATCATTTTTATATATTTTATCTGAAAATCATCTTTTATGAAGGATCACATAGAACCCTAGAATATCGCAACCTCAGAAAATAGTGTTAAACAACACTCAAGCCATACAGGCTCACTTATTCCAAATATATCCACTTAATCCATATGGACAGTAGACTGGCCCCGAGACACTAAGTCAACCGAGCTCCAGCAGTCTGACTGCCAGTGTGATTGGCCCCGAGACACTTGGTCAACCGAGCTCCAGCAATCACACCTCCAAACCACATCTCACATATCAATAATCATATCAAATCAATATCCACAATTAGTTAGTAACATAGCCTAAAGCTATAGGCGTACCGGTACGTACTCGGTCCTAGTGCTGCCCACTAGGTAGCACGTTCTATTGATATCCTTCATTAATAATATAAAACATTCATTCACAAAAATAAATGATGCATGAATGTAAATGAAATAACAATATAACCCATATATATACCAGAAATATACCAAAAGTAAACCAGGTATATTTCGAGTATATATACGTCAAATAAATCTAGTCAAATCATAAATTAAACTAAAAATATATTTAAAAACATTTTAAATATATTTTATTAACAAAACATGCATATAATTTAATATATACCAAAAATATACTTAATGTAAACTTAAGAAATAATCAAATTATTTATGCATATTTAATCAACATAAAACATGCATTTCTAAATCATGCATCCTAAGCATATATATATAGTATAGTAACTCACCTAATGCGCTCCACGAGACAGGTCCGACGGGCCTGGTCCACTAGCCCTCGGTCTCGGTGCAACTAAACAAGCAATAAATAATAGACATCAGAATAAACCTAACAGAAATCCTAGAATTCAATCTAGAGTATTAAACACAGAATCGAAAATTAGGGTTCGACTGGACATCACGTTTTATGAGAATTCTACCAAAAATCCGACAGAACCTCCCCTGTAAAATGGACATCTCTCTACTCAAAAGAGTAGAGCAGACCCTGCAAAGAAACACACTTCAAAAAAAATAAGTTAAACACAATTCCACAATCAAAATCCCACGATCGGACTCCAAAATACAGTCCACCGACCGGGGTCCACAAACACAGAATAATTTCAGAAATACCAAAAATATCCTTACAGCATAGAAATACATTTAATATGTAGAAATTACATAATTAACCTTAAAACACTGTAGAAATCGATATAAAACTCATTTTATTAGAAAAACCGTATATTATATATATAATTGAAAATAATTCACGAAAAATAGTTTTAATTAGTTAATAATACCAAATATTTTGTAGAAATCATTTTTATACCTTAAATAACTATTAAAACCAATTAAATTACATTTTTAGACAATTTAGGGTAAAATTACCAAAATACCCCTATATATATTAATATACTTAAATTACTTCAAAAATTCACCAAAAATTATACAATTATCCAAAATTAATTTTCTTAACATATTTATTAATAATATCAATAATTAAACTCAATTAACCAATTAAATTCAATTTAAAACACAATTAACCTAATTTCTCAAAATCACATAAAATTCAATAATTCAAAATAAATACTTAGAAATTCATAAAAATTCCAAATAAATTCCTATAATTCATTTCAACACCTAATTTAACCATAAACTCCAATTTCATAATTTAAATAATTAATTTCCGAAAATTAGAAAATAATATTAAAATATTCAAAAATACCCAAAAATCCAAAAAATCTCCAAAAATTCTACAAAAATTCATAAATTTATATTGAGCTACTAGGAACAACATTTGTGAAGGGAGTTTTCATGAATCATTCAATTCAAAGCTCAAAAAAATCAAAAACCCTAATGTGACCGAAATTGAAAATTCGAAACCTAAGCAATTCTAGACCATTTTAGCTCAAACCAAAGTTAGAATCACACTCATCGGAGCTCAAGGAGAAGAAAGAGACCGGCGGTGTCGAAAACGGTGGCCAGAGGAGGGAGAAACGGTGAAGGGTCGATTTTCGGCCAAAAGAGGAAAACTAGCTCGCCGGTGCCGGGGAAGGGAGCTGCTGGCGGCGGGGGACGGCTGGGAACGACGGTGGCAAGCCGGGAGGCACACCGACGATAGGTGACCGGAGTTGCAGCGGGAGGGAAGGAAGAATGGTGGTCGGGCGCACGGGAGGAAAGAAGAAGAAGAAAGAAAAAGAAAAGAAAAAGAAAAGAAAAAGAAAAGAAAAAGAAAGAAAAGAAAAAAGAAAAAAAAAGAAAAAGAAAAAAAATAAAATAAAATAATATTAAAATAATAATAAAAATAATAAAAAAAATAATTTTAATAATTTAATATTAAATAAAATACTTAAATAACAATAAATGAATAAACAAATAATAAAATATTGGGGTAATATATTAAACCCTAATTAAATAAGTGTATACACACATAGTCTTTATTTAGTATTTTAAAAATACGTATGAGTTCATACAAGTTCGAAAATACATTTAAAATAATTAACAATGCATTGTTTACGTGAAAATTTCCCCGAAAATACAAGTCCCGGGAAAATTTTACGTAAAACACTGAAATTAATACACAGTAATTAAAATAGGTTTTAAATACATATTAACTCGTAAAAATATCATATAATATACAGAAATTATTAACACTGCATATCCCGGTACAGTGTAAAAATATTTTAAAAACACGGGATATTACATAGCTATAAGTTATAAGTTAAGGTAAGCAATAGGGAGTTGAAGAAAATTTTTAAAAAACCAATGAGCAAGGCAAGAAAAGAATAGGTAAGGAAGCTTAATGATGCTTTATGGGCATATAAAACAACTTACAAAACACTTGTTGGGATGTCTCCTTTTAGGTTAGTTTATAGGAAAGCATGTCATCTCCCACTGAACTTGACCATAAAGCCTACTGGGCAGTGAAAGCTTTGAATTTTGATTTAAAAAAGGCAGTTAAAAAGAGATTGTTACAAATGAGTGAGCTTAAAGAGATTAAAGAGGTTGCCTATGAGAATTCAAGGATTTATAAAGAACGCACAAAGAAGTGGCATTATGCAAGAGTTAGAATAAAGAGATTTAAGGAAGGAGACCCAGTGTTGCTTTTCAATTCAAAGCTTAATTATTTCCTAAAAAGTTAAAGGGTAGATGGTCAGGACCATTTACAATGACTCATTCATATCCTAATGGAGTTGTAGAATTATGCAACATAAAAGGAGAAACATTTAAAGTGAATGGATAGAGATTAAAGCTATACCATAGAGGCACATTTGAGGAATTCCATCAAGTTGCATACTTGAAGGAGTCAATTAAGTGATCAATATGGCCATCTAGCTCATGGACCCTTAAAAGAGCACTTATTAGGGGCTCAACCAAGACTATTTATTTTGTTTTATTTTAATTATTTCTTTTATATTTTTGTAATTTTATTTTAGTTTTAATATTCATTTCTTTTATAATCTCAGGAAGTAAAAGAAAGGAGGAGCTCTGTAAGAGGTTCTGTAAGTTTAATTCAAGTGGAATGTTGTTTAGTGTGATGTGCAAGTCATATTTATGATGCATTGCTTAACTATTGTCACGACCCAAACAGGGGGCTATGACCGGCGCTAGGGAACGGGAATTCTTTCAAATCCGGAACCCGTAGCAAGCCTTAAAAAAATAAAAGCATGCAATATAATAAAATAAATAAAATATTTGTGCAACGAAAATTAAATCTCGAATATAAAATAATTTCTCACTTCCTTTAATAATATAAATCACATCTCATATATAATTAAATCATTAAATACAAATTTTAGTGTAACACTCTGAGTTTAAAATCTCATACAATTATAATAACAAATACAACTCACGAAAAATTTAAGTACAACCACTACTGTAATGTCTAGAGTACAAAATAAACTTAAGTAAGTGATTTATAAAGCCGAAGTGGAAGAAATCCGGCTGATAGGTCTTCTGTTAAGGTCTAAAAATGAAGACTCTCCTGAAAAATATCAACATAGGGGAGTCAGACCTCACTGGGTGAATTATTATAATATATATACATGCATAACTAAATGTCAAATGCAGACACTCAAAGGTATATATAATAAATATATATACAGGCAAATGCACACTGATGCAAAGAAAATCATTTTATAATGAAAACCATCGGTTTATGAAGGATCAAATAGAACCCTATATTTTCGCAACCTCAAATACCAATAGAACTCACTTAAGCCATACAAGCCCACTTAGTTCCAAATAATTCACTTAGTCCAACTGGACAGTAGACTGGCCCCAAGACACTAAGTCAATCGAGCTCCAGCAGTCTGACTGTCAGTGTGATTGGCCCCGCAATCACACTATCTAACATACCATTAATCTTAGTCAAATCAATTAAATCAATTATAATCACCCAATTTTAACTCTCACTCAATCCTTATCTATCGTACCGGTATGTACACGGTCCTAGTGCTGCCCACTAGGAAGCACGTTCTACTGATATCCTTCACTTAGAATAAATCATTCATTCGAAAAATAATTAATGTAGAACAATATTCATAATAGTAAAACCAACCATATATATATATATATATATATATATATATATATATATATGTGTGTGTGTGTGTGTGTGTGTGTGTGTGTGTGTGTGTGTGTATGTGTGTGTGCGTGTGTGTGTGTGTGTGTGTGTGTGTGTGTGTGTGTGTGTGTGCGTGTTTGTGTGCGTGTGTGTGTCAAATAAAATACAAAATAAACTAAAGATAAATCATTAATATAGTTAAAAATAATTTAAATGAGTAACAATAATATAACATGCATTATCTTAAAAATATACTTAAATATGCAAAAGATATACCCTAAGTACTCAAATCATTTAATAACCATTTATTTATAAATATTCATTTAAATACGTGTTTGTGTTTAACATATATTCACAAATATACTAAAAATAAACCTAATTATCTAGCATGCATATATAAAAAATAAACCCTAAATATGTCACGACCCAAAACAGGGGCCATGACCGGCGCTAAGGAACGGGAATTCTTTCGAATCCGGAACCCGTAGCAAGCCTAAAAATAAAATAAAGCATGCAATAATAACAATAATAATATTATATGCAGCGGAAATAAAAATCATAATATCATAATATTATCCACATCAACTGGATTTAAATCAAATTATCATCACATATATAAAATCCCTTTAATACAAATCCAGTTTCAATATAATACATCTCTTTAAAAATAAAATACATGAAATCCAACACTGTAATTCACAACTACTGCAGTGTCTAGATAAAATAAATAAGACTCAAGTATATAATTTACATAAAGAAGCCGGGGTGGAAGAAATCCGACGTATCGACCTGCTACTGAGGTCTGAGGATGTTGACTCTCCTGAAAAATAGTCAACGGAGGGGAGTCAGACCTCACTGAGTGAATTACTATAATATATATACATACACACTAAGTGATAATGCATACAGTCAACAGTATATATGTAATATGTATATATACAGGCAATTTCACACAGATGCAGAAAAATCATTTTTATATATTTTATCCGAAAATCATCTTTTATGAAGGATCACATAGAACCCTAGAATATCGCAACCTCAGAAAATAGTGTTAAACAACACTCAAGCCATACAGGCTCACTTATTCCAAATATATCCACTTAATCCATTTGGACAGTAGACTGGCCCCGAGACACTAAGTCAACCGAGCTCCAGCAGTCTGACTGCCAGTGTGATTGGCCCCGAGACACTTGGTCAACCGAGCTCCAGCAATCACACCCACAAACCACATCTCACATATCGATAATCATAATCAAATCAATATCCACAAATAGTTAGTAACATAGCCTAAAGCTATAGGCGTACCGGTACGTACTCGGTCATAGTGCTGCCCACTAGGTAGCACGTTCTATTGATATCCTTCATTAATAATATAAAACATTCATTCACAAAAATAAATGATGCATGAATGTAAATGAAATAACAATATAACCCATATATATACCAAAAATATACCAAAAGTAAACCAGGTATATTTCGAGTATATATACGTCAAATAAATCTAGTCAAATCATAAATTAAACTAAAAATATATTTAAAAACATTTTAAATATATTTTATTAATAAAACATGCATATAATTTAATATATACCAAAAATAAACCAAAAATATACTTAATGTAAACTTAAGAAATAATCAAATTATTTATGCATATTTAATCAACATAAAACATGCATTTCTAAATCATGCATCCTAAGCATATATATATAGTATAGTAACTCACCTAATGCGCTCCACGAGACAGGTCCGACGGGCCTGGTCCACTAGCCCTCGGTCTCGGTGCAACTAAACAAGCAATAAATAATAGACATCAGAATAAACCCTAACAGAAATCCTAGAATTCAATCTAGAGTATTTAACACAGAATCAGAAATTAGGGTTCGACTGGACATCACGTTTTACGAGAATTCTACCAAAAATCCGACAGAACCTCCCCTGTAAAACGGACATCTCTCTACTCAAAAGAGTAGAGCCGACCCTGCAAGGAAATACACTTCGAAAAAAATAGGCTCAACACAATCAAAATCCCACGGTCGGACTCCAAACTACAGTCCACCGACCGGGATCCACAAACATAGAACATAATCTAGATATACCAAAAATATCCTTAAAATCTAGAAATACATCTCATAGGTAGAAATTACATAATTAACCTTGAAACACTGTAAAAACTGATTAAAACTCATTTTATTAGAAAAACCGTATATTATATATATAATTGAAAATAATTCACGAAAAATAGTTTTAATTAGTTAAAAATACCAAATAATTTGTAGAAATCATTTTTATACCTTAAATAAATATTAAAACCAATTAAATTACATTTTTAGACAATTTAGGGTAAAATTACCAAAATACCCCTATATATATAAATATACTTAAATTACTTCAAAAATTCACCAAAAATCATACAATTATCCAAAATTAATTTTCTCAACATATGTATCAATAATAAAAATAATTAAACTCAATTAACCAATTAAATTCAAATAAAAACACATTTAACCCTAATTTCTCAAAATCACATAAACTTCAATAATTCAAAATAAATACTTAGAAATTCATAAAAATTCCAAATAAATTCCTATAATTCATTTCAACACCTAATTCAACCATAAACTCTAATTTCATAATTTAAATAATTAATTTCCGAAAATTAGAAAATAATATTAAAATATTCAAAAATACCCAAAAATCCAAAAAATCTCCAAAAATTCTACAAAAATTCATACATGTAGATTAAGCTACTAGGAACAACATTTTTGAAGGAAGTTTTCATGAATCATCCAATTCAAAGCTCAAAAAATCAAAAACCCTAATAGGCCGAAATTGACAAAATCGAAACCTAAGCAATTCTAGACCATTTTAGCTCAAACCAAAGCTAGAATCACACTCACCGGAGCTCAAGGAAAAGAAAGAGACTGGCAGTGTCGAAAACGGTGGCCGGAATCGACGTGATCGACGGTGGATCGATTTTCGGCTTCTCCGGCCAAAATCTACCTCCAGACGCCGGAAACGGCCTCCTCAGGCGGCGGAATTGGTCGGGGAAGACGGTGGCACACCGGACGGCACACCTACGGTGAATAAACGGCGTGACAGATGCCCGGACGGCAAGGGGAAGGATCGAGAGGAAGAAGAAGAAGTCGGGGGCAGTTTTGTAATTTTCCAAATCTTTTGTAATTTTGACAAATATATGTATATATATATACTTTATACTATATATTAAAATAATATTAAATTACACACATCAAATATACACCACACACATAAAATTTAATATTTTAATAATTTATACTAAATAAAATTAATTAAATAACAATAAAACAAATAAATACTTAATAAAATATTAGGGTAATAATAAACCCTAATTAAATAAATATACACACACATGCTTTATTTAATAATTTAAAAATACGCATGAGTTCATGCAAGTCCGAAAATATATTTAAAATAATTAATAATACATTGTTTACGTAAAAATTTCCCCGAAAATGAAAATCCTGGGAAAATTTTACGTAAAACACTGAAAATAATACACAGTAATTAAAATAGGTTTTAAATATATATTAACTCGTAAAAATATCATATAATGTACAGAAATTATTAACACTGCATATCCCGGTACAGTGTAAAAATATTTTAAAAACACGGGATATTACAAAATATACCACTAATGTGTTAGGTTTAATTTAATAATAAAACATTTATTTGTTCGGAAATAAATCAAAAATATACCAAAAGTAAACTTAAAAATAATTTAAGTGTAGGTTTATAATTTAACATGCAATTATTGAAGAGTAAACCTAAAATCTACTAAAACTATACCTAAGGTATACTAATCATTTAATAAAATAATTATGTCTAAGTGTACATTTTAAAACATGTGTATATTATTCAAATGTATTAAACCTAAACCTAATTGTTTAATGTGCATATATCAAACTAACATGCATAATTATTTAATATGCATATATATAAAAATGCAGCCCTAGATATACCAAAAATATTATAATTTAAATCCCTTTTAAAACATACAATGAAAATGAAAAATTCTAAATAATGCACCCTATATGCAGTGCATATATATGCAGTATAATAACTCACATGTTAGCGCTCCACGAGACAAACTCGACAGGCCTGATCCGTTAGGCCTCGGTCTCGGCGCAGCTAGACAAACAAATGATAACATGAAATCAGAATAAATTTAACGAAAACTCTAAAGACTCGATCTAGAATTTTAAACACAGAATTAGAATAGGAATTTGACCGGATATCACGTTTTATGAGAATTCTACCGAAAATCCGGCAAAATCTCCCCTATAAAACGGACATCTCTCTACTCAAAGAGTAGAGCCGGTCCTGCAAAGAAATATACTTCGGAATAAACACAGAATTACAACTACAATCTCTTAGTCGAACTCCAAACTACAATTCACTGACCGAGGTTCATAATTCACAAAATAATTATAAAATATCGAAAATGCCCTTATATAATAAAAATACATTTTATAAATCCAAATTACGTAATTAACCCTAAAACATACTAAAAATCAATAAAAACCCATTTATTTAGAAAAATAGTATATTATATATAATTTGAAAATAATTTATGAAAAATAGTTTTAATTAGTTAAAAATACTAAAAATTTGCAGAAATCATTTTTATAGCTCAAGTAATTATTAAAATCAATGTAATTATGTTTTTAGCCAATTTAGTGTAAAATTATCAAAATACCCCTATATACATATATTCACTATAAATGTTCAAAAATTCACCAAAAATTATATAATTACTCAAAAATTAATTTCTCAACATATAATTCAATAATATCAATAAATATACTCAATTTACCAATTTATTTCAATTAAACACATAATTAACCCTATTTTTCAAAATTACATAAACTTAATAAATTCCAAATAAATACATAAAAATTCACAAAAATTACAAATAAATTTCTATAATTCATTTCAACTCCTATAATCACCATAAAACATAATTTCATAATTTAATTAATTAATTTTCGAAAATTAGAAAATAATAATAAAATAATCAAAAATTCACAAAAATTAAAATAAATTCCAATAATTCTAAAAAAATTAAATCATGTATATTAAGCTTTCAGGAACAAATTTTGTGAAGGAATTTTTCATGAATCAATCAAATTGAAGCTAAAAAAAATTTGAAACCCAAAATGGCTGATTTGAAGAAATTGAAACCTAAGCAATTCTAGACCAAATCAAGTGAAACAAAGCTTGGAATCACACTCACCAGAGCTCAAGGAGAATATAGAGACTGACGGCATCAAATTTGGTGGCCGGAAAGTGCTTGGTCGGAGCTAAGTTGATTTTTGGCTCCTTGATGAAAATCCGGCCAAAACTCACCGGAAAAGAGTGTTTCAGGTGGTGGAAATGACTGGAGGTGGAGGAGGAAGGCTGAGGGGTATAGTAACAGCAAGAAAACCAGCTTGAAAGTGGCTGGAAATGGAAGAAATATGGTGATGGGCATTTGGAGAAGAAGAGTGGCAATTCTGTAAATAAAGGGAAGTTTTGGTTTTTGATTAAAAAAAATTGTATATATGTATATATATATATATATATATATATATATATATTCACACTATATATTATAATAATATAAAATTTCACACACATTAAAATTACACCACACACATATTTTAATATGTTTAATAATTTATACACTTAAAATTAATTAATACAAAAATTAAATAATAAAATTAAGGAAATTAATTAAGCTATAATTAATTTAAATAAATACACATATATACATTTTATTTTAGCACTTTAAAATTATATATGAGTTCATGCAAATTCATAAAACTAGTCAAAATAAATAGTATTAAATTATTTATGTGTCAATTTTCCCGAAAATATAATTTTCGAAAAAATTTTACGTAAAGTACTTAAAATAATATAAAATAATTAAAATTAGCTTTAAACAAACAACAACCTCATAAAATATCATAAATATATATACAAAAATTATTAACACTGCATATCCCGATGCAGTATAAAAATATTTAAAAATTCGGGATATTACAGCCTCCCACCGTGCCACCTCCACTTCCAGCTTGCTCCGTCGCCCCTAGTCTTCTTCTCCGGCAACGAGCATCTCCGTTTCTGCCATTTTTGGCCGAAATCCAAGCTTCAACGTTTCTTCCTCCTCCGGCCACCAAACTTCGCGTTTCCGGTGTCTTTGGACTCCCCAAGCAATGGTAATCTTTATTCTTGCTTTGGTTTGAGCTCAAATTCCCTTGAATTCCTTGTTTTTCAATTTTTTTCATTTTGGCCGAATTAGGTTTTTGATTTTTTTTCGAATTTTTCTTGTTGATTCATGAAAATTCCCTTAACAAATGTTGATCCTAGTAGCTTAATCTACATGTGTGAATTTTTGTACAATTTTTGGAGATTATTTTGATTTTTGGGCATTTTTGAATATTTTAATATTATTTTCTAATTTTCGAAAATTAATTAATTAAATTATGAAATTGTGTTTTATGATAAATATAGGTGTTGAAATGAATTATAGAAATTTATTTGGAATTTTTATGAATTTCTATGTATTTATTTTGAATTTAATTAGTTTATGGAATTTTTGAAAAAATAGGGTTAATTATGTTTTTAATTGAAATTAATTGGTTAATAGTGTTTAATTATTGATATTATTGATAAATATGTTGAGAAAATTAATTTTGGATAATTATATTAATTTTGGTGAATTTTTGAATGAATTTTAGTATATTTATATATATAAGGGCATTTTGGTAATTTTACACGAAATTGACTAAAAATATAATTAAATTGGTTTTAATAGTTATTTAAGGTATAAAAATGATTTCTACAAATTATTTGGTATTTTTAACTAATTAAAACTAATTTTCATGAATTATTTTCAATTATATATATAATATACGATTTTACTAATAAATTGAGTTTTTATCGGTTTTTACTGTGTTTTAAGGCTAATTATATAATTTCTATTTATAAAATGAATTTCTATGTTATAAGGGTATTTTTGGTAATTCTGAAATTATTTCGTGAATTGTGGACCCCGGTTGGTAGACTGTAGTTTGGAGTCCGACCGAGGGGTTGTGGATGAGTTGTTGTGCCTGTTTTTCGAAGTGTGTTTCTTTGCAGGGTCGGCTCTACTCTTTAAGTAGAGAGATGTCCATTTTACAGGGGAGGTTCTGCCGAATTTTTGGTAGAATTCTCGTAAAACGTGATATTCGATCGAACCCTAATTCTAATTCTGTGTCTAATATTCTAGATCGAGTTTCTAGGATTTTTTGTTAGGTTTATCCTGATGTTTGTTATTTTTGTTTGTTTAGTTGCGCCGAGACCGAGGGCTAGTGGACCAGGCCCATCGGACCTATCTCGAGGAGCACACTAAGTGTGAGTTACTATTCTATATATATATATGCTTTAGGGTGCATGATTTAGAAATGTATGTTTTATTTTGACTAAATATGCATAAGCAATTTGATTAGTACTCAAGTTATTTTTAGTTTACTTTTGGTATATATTAAATTATATGCATGCTTTATTAACCATTTATGTTTAAAATGTTTTTGAATATATTTCTAGCTTATTTTGCTATTATATTAGACTTGTTTAACGTATACATATACTTGAAATACACCTGTTTACTTTTGGTATATTTCCAGTATATATATGGTTTATATTGTTATTTTATTTAAATTCATGCATCATTTATTTGTGAATGAATGTTTTATATTTATTAATGAATGATATCGATAGAACGTGCTACCTAGTGGGCAGCACTAGGATCGAGTACGTACCGGTGCGCTTATAGCATTTAGGCTATATTACTAACCAGATTGTGGATGTTGATTGGATATGATTATCTGATGTGTGATGTGATTTGGGAGTGTGATTGCTGGAGCTCGGCTGATCAAGTGTCTCGGGGCTAATCACATTGACAGTCAGACTGCTGGAGCTCGATTGTCACGACCCAAAACAGGGGCCATGACCGGCGCTAGGGAACGGGAATTCTTTCGAATCCGGAACCCGTAGCAAGCCTAAAAATAAAATAAAACATGCAATAATAATAATAACAATATCAAATGCAGCGGAAATGAAAATCATAAATATCACAATAGTATTTTCACCAACTGGATTTAAGTTAAATCTCATCTCATATATATAAATCTTTTAATACAAATCCAATTCAAGTATAATACAATATCTCACATAAATAAAATACATAAAATCCCACGTTTAATTTACAACTACTGCAGTGTCTAGATTATAAAAATAAGACTCAAGTAAGCAGTTTACACAAAGAAGCCGGGACGGAAGAAATCCGACGTATCGACCTGCTATTGAGGTCTAAAGATGTTGACTCTCCTGAAAAATAGTCAACAGAGGGGAGTCAGACCTCATTGAGTGAATCACTATAATATATATACATGCATACTAAATGACAATGCATACAATCAACAGTATATATATATCTAATATATATACAGACAAATACACACAGATGCAATAAAATCATTTTATATATATTTCATTGAAAATCATCTTTTATGAAGGATCAAATAGAACCCTATGATATCGCAACCTCGAAAATAGTGTTAGACAACACTCTAGCCACACAGACTCACTTAATCCAAATATATCCACTTAATCCATTTAGACAGTAGACTGGCCCCGAGACACTAAGTCAACCGAGCTCCAGCAGTCTGACTGCCAGTGTGATTGGCCCCGAGACACTTGGTCAACCGAGCTCCAGCAATCACACCCAATCTCTTAGACACTTTGTCTTTTTTCCCTTTTTGCTTAAGTTTTTTTTAACAGTATTTATTTGTTTTTTTTTTTAATGTTAGAGATAATTTTTGTTGAATTGATAATTAAATTTTTTATTTTTTCTAATTTTCGATATTTCTATATGAATCAATGAATATTGATATTTTTTATTCAGACATTCATTTGAATCAATAAATTAAAAAAAAAAGTTTTTAATAGTCATTCGTGCACAAATCATAGTCACTTTTATTTTACTAGGCTAACACTACATCATGTACTAATGGTACAATTTTATGTATGAATATCTGACTGTCCAATACCCTGTAAGCCAAGCTAATTTATAAAAATAAATATGAATAATGCTCTATAAACCATTTCCATCATCCTCTGGTGGTGGAGGAGGTTCCTTCTCAGATTATGAGGAGGATATGCAGGCTCAATGTTGATCAACTCATGTGATGTAACTTTCCTCTGTATCTGGGACAATTAGCATTTTGAGTGAAACCACGCTGTGCATAATTATCCGCACCATCTTCAATTTTTATTCATGGAATTTGCAACGCTCCATTCTTCAACTATTTACATCGAACAAGCTACATAATTTCTCAATCTCCTGCCATTTTCAAAAAGCCATCCATTATTATTGCTAAATACAAACATAATAATCATTCATAATACATTTTGTTTATTGCACCTAACAAATATATAAACTTCCCTGATCAAAACATAATACATTATCTTGAAAATTATTCTTATTTACAATTGTCTCTATCTGATTGACGATTACGTCCTACAGCATCCCATGTAAATAAGAAACTTTCATAATTTTAATTAAATGATTTAGCATTAAAATTGTTTAACAAAAGAAATGACTGCAAATACAGTTTGTATGCAGGTGAGCACAAGCAGAATGAAAGCCGCCGCAACTGAAATGCCTGACCATGGACTATTGAAATAATTGTGCTTTAAGTTAGCCATCCACACATTCCGCTGCTTACTGCAATGCTGGTGCACTTTCTCTTGTATATCAGCGTACAAAGCCCTGTCCATGAAAACTTCATCTCCAATCCTGTTAAATAATGCAGCCACTGTTTTATCATCACCTAACCAGTTCTCGATGATTCCTTTGCGACAAAGCTTCTCAACATCCTTCTCAGAGTTTATTAAGCTATCCATAAATATCATATACTCAGTGACATATTTTTTACAGTCATTGGAATTTAGCTGCTCGTAGGCAATGAGATTTCTCATGATACGCTCTGTATCATCATCAATTTCCAGTTTTGGGATCTTCATTACGCCATTTTCGAAACTGATATCGAATATATTATGCCCTTCATCATCGACTTTCTCAATTTTCTTCAACTCGATCCCTGCCTCTTGGAGCTCCATGACACAGCGTGGGAAACTTATTTCTGGTTCGCTCTTCGAATTCAAATACTTCTTCATTCTTTCAGGCAATGGTTGCCAATTGTCATGTACTAATGCCAGTATATGCTTGATTTCATTCATCTTTTTTTTTTTTTGGGAAATAATTTTATTCATCTCTTCTAATGAGTACTTACGATTTGGACTGTAGTCACTATACCCTGCCCCTGGTAAAAACTCTTTATAGACCTTTAGAATTAGGTCAATTATATCTGGAGCCGAGGGGATGGTTTCAAACAACTTCATAAGTACGAAGAAAGGAAGTTGATTTTCAACTAATAACAGGTCCAACTTTAATCTGGAGTTTATCTGATCCTTCTGAAAAATAGGGTCTTTTAAATCCCCTTCATTGATTTTAGATAGAAACTCTACAATGAAACATGCATCAAAAACCATCATTTCCACAAACTCATCTTCTTTAAGACTTACAGGTTCCGAGTAGCAATTACAAGCTTTTATTTGCAGGTCCCGCATGGTCTGGACTAATCCTGATACGCTATCATAAGTACTTCTTTTAAGAAACATTTGAAGATAGCGCACTTTATGCTCCTCCATTGCCTCTAAGTGGACTTTTCCATGGTGATACGGACCAATTGCAATTATCTGCGGCTCATATGCCTTTTCATTAACCGTACGTAGTTGATTAGGCACTTTGAAGATGCAATGTTGGGAGTATCGCTGACAATGACCTCGAAGCTTTTCTTTGATTCTAATGGCTACATAATCCTTCGTGGCCATACTTTGGAAAATCTGATGCACATTTGGTGCGCCAGAGTTATACAACAATACTGTTAAACTACTGAAATGCATATATGCATGTATATATAAGATGACTGAAACATTTTAGGGGCCAAGCCAAGATTTTGAATTGGGGACATATGGTAATTTTTTTTTAATTAATAGAAAGGCCAAATCATTGCAGCTTATCAAATCAAGTCTTGCAATTTTAAAATTTTATTAATTTTTTTCTGATATATTTTAGTAAAATAAAAGATTAGGATGAATTAAATTGCAATTAAATTAAGATAATGAATCTTAATTACTAGGTCACAAATTATTTATTTAATTTTTTTTTCGAAGTATCAATTGCCGGAAATTCAAATTTACTCCTTCGTACTTCAATCACAAGCAGCAGTTAGTTCAAGACCTAATTTGCTAGTTTTGCAAATAATTTCACACTACACCTATATATATATACAAAGGGGAGGGGAACAAACAAAATAACGGAAATTTTTTTACTTATTATTATATAAAAATTAGATAATTTCGTCATTTACTAATAAGAGTAAAATTAAATTTATTAAAATATAATTTAATTGGATATATAATTTCAATTTCATAGTATGTTTTTTTTTATTTTAATTAGGTTAATTTTTATTTTATTTGTAACAAAATTAAATTAATTAAAATGTAATTCTAATCTAATTGAAAATATATTTTCTATTCTAATTAGATTAATTTCTATTTTATCTATAATAAAAATGAATTAAATTAACTTATAATTCTAATTTAATTTAATTCTATT
Organism: Mallotus nudiflorus; assembly: GCA_947683625.1. Classification (NCBI taxonomy): domain Eukaryota; kingdom Viridiplantae; phylum Streptophyta; class Magnoliopsida; order Malpighiales; family Euphorbiaceae; genus Mallotus; species Mallotus nudiflorus. The sequence continues at coordinate 82,156 of CANTUR010000561.1, forward strand.
TATTTTCTATTTTAATTATGTTAATTTTTATTTTATCTCTAAAAAAATTAATTAATTAAAATTTTAGTCATAATTTTTTTAAATATATATATTTTTCTATTTTAATTAGATCTGCTTATATTTTATCCAATATAAATCAAATTAGATAACATCAAATTATATATATATATATATATATATATATATAAACATAAAACTATATGATTTTTTTTAATGAAAATGAACAAAATAAAATCAGAGCGGGTTAACTTACTTGTTTACAGGATGATATATATAGATCTTTGCCCCTGTCCTGTGGAAAGAGAGAAATAGAATCAGGAAGTGATTATAAGGATTAATTGGTGTCCTGGTGTTTATAATAGCAGTCCATGACAGATTTAAAGATTAAAGAAAGACCCTGAGTGAGTTGACATTGATTTAGTCCTGAAAAATTCCAGATGTGAACTCTTTTTTAAATAAATCTCAACTTGTCTACCTAATTTATTTTAATTGTGACTCTGATAAATCTCATTAATTAATTGTGAGTCTGAAACTGGCGGGTATAATCGACAAAGGACTGGGAAGGCTCGTAATCAAGACTTGATAACCTTTTCTTTTGAGATTAATTGGTGCAATTGACAGAAAACAAATAAATAAATAATATTAATGTTCGGTAATGAATTGGAACAGACAGACAGATAATGGCAAGAGTCTGTTTCATGGGAGTTGCGTGTTCTGCTTGCTATGGCCTTCAGGATGTGCAGAGAAACGTATTTCTGTTCCTTCGGCTACTAAACCAAATGTCTCAACAGTTGTGACTGGGAGCTTAGCCGAACCATGTGGATTGCAGCTATTGAGATTAGTTTTTAAAAATTATTTAAAATAGACTTTATAATAATTAAGCTGAGCTTAATTTCAAACTACTCTAAACTTGAGTTTTATAATACTTATGTTGATAGGTATACAAAATAAATCGAATTTTTTTACATATTTATATGTTTTTCATTTTAATATAATTATATACAAATTTTATAAAATTGAGTTAAGTTTGAATATTTCAAATTTTATATATGATAAAATTTTATAATTTATATGATTAACTGAACTGAATTTTATAATTTAACTTTGCTAATATTTTAACTTGACTTGCCTCAATTATAATCCTAAAATCACTTTATTAGTACTTAAATTCAAAAAAAAAAAAAAGTAGATTAAAATACAAGTAAAAAGAGAAGGTGAAACTTCTCAAATGGCTAATGTAAAACTATTTAAAGACTTTCAAATCCTTAATCTTAAAAAAAGAAATACTAAATAAATTTTGTATATCTTAACCACCATCCCAAATAAATTTGTGAAATTAGAGTAGAGATACACTCAAAATACGTCAAAAAGACTAAAAAAAAAAAAAAAAAACTAGAATCCTATGATTGCTAATAGAAATTATCATAAAAAAATAATAACTATTTAGGTGGTTGGTCAAAAACCACCTATACCAGCAAGAAGAAAGTGATGCTTATAGAGGAAGGGAGGAAAGAGAGAGAGAGTTTTTATCATTCATTTTATTTTAGATAAAATGATATATATTTTCTTAAATTTTAGGTTAATTATTAATTAAATTAAAATTTAAAAATTATTTTAATTTGTTACTTAAACTTTAATACAATTTCACATTAATTCTATTCAATTTTATTTGAAAAATCTAATTATATTTTTATAAATTACTTTTAGATCCTCACAACAGTTATCCAAATTTTAGGAGAAAAATAAGTTTAAAAATATTTTCAAGTTTTAATCTTATTACTTTTGAAATAAATTTTAAAATTTTAACATAAAATTTTAAATTTTTACATATCAATTAAAAATAATAAGAAAAAAAATTATAATAAGAAAAACAAAAAAATTATAACTTGTGAATCAACTTATTATTATTGTAATAATAATAATAATAATAATAATAATAATAATAATAATAATAATAATAATAATAATAATACTTTTAACTATCATTATTAAGAATAATAAATTTATAATTTGTAATTTTTTTATATTGTCAGAAAAATCAAATATTTTTTATGTTCATGAGTAATGTTTTTATATCTTAAAATTCTTTCTTTTTTTGTTTTCATCTCATAATTTGGTTATGTGACCTCTATTACAAATATCTTTAAATCATGTGATTGAAAGTTAAAAAAAAAAAAAAAAAAAGTTAATGTAGTTTGAATTTTAGAGTTTCTAGCGAAAAAAAATTAAATTTTACGAAAATATTTAGTATTTTTTTTAAAAAATATTTATATCAAGAGTGATAAAATTAGAATTTAAAATCATTTTCTTGCATTTTAATTTTTTCTTATAAGAAAAAGAAGATAAAAATTTAATAAGTGTCAAATTTATTTTATAGAGATTTAAAAGTAATTTTTTAAAAATATAATTACATCATTTAAGTATAATTGGATATAACTAACACTGTAGGCGGTAGGGTTTAGCGCACGTGCCAAGTGTTTGGCGACCACGGCACTGTGTGGGCTCGAGGCCCACTAGGAAATACGATATAGGTCATGGGCCTATTCGGAGAGGGAGTTGCCACCCGAATAAAAGCCAGGACACACTGTACAGCAAATGAATCTCACGGAAGTTCCCAGAAGCCGTCATCAGAGATCGGGTTCAAAAACTGGGTATGAGCATTTGAATGCTCACCCAACCTTGCGATTGGCCTCCGTTTGTGTTTTGCGTTTTATTACCATTTAATTAATTAATTATTTCCTTGGTTACCACATGTAATGAAATTGCCTTCGGATAATTGTCAGATTTTATAATTAAGTTCGAGTTTGCACATTAGTCCAATTTCATGTCTTTAAGTCCCAACATTCAAAAAACGCAGTAAATAAAATAAATAATAATTTACAACCATACATTCAAAATTAAATGGGGAAAGGAATTAAGGATTACAACGCTTTTTAGCTAAATAAACGAATAATATACAGAAAATAAACCAAACATATACCGAAAATAAACTATTAAAATAACAAAAAAGCAGCAATATACAAGAGGTAACTAGCAAAAGTGACTACTCGATGACAGAAATCATCAAGTAATTCCTGCAAATAACACACGGTTAGCCCTTCCTTTCATAAAAAAATGAAATCACATGTAACGATATTTACAAAGAGGTTCTATAAAAGAGGTTTTCACATTATGAACTAAAGAAAGTATCAAACAATCAAGATTAAACATCATCATGCAATCATACATGCATATTTAAGATTAAAGGAATGCAAATCAAAACGGACATCACGACGAGCATGAAAGAAAATAGAACAGAAAGCAAGCTGAAATTGTCAATGAGGCGGTCACCTCATTAATGAGGCGATCGCCTCAATGAGGTGACCGCCTCATTGAGAAGAGGCGTCGGCTGATCAACAAGCTAGAAACGACTCTCAAAACATTTAGACTTCCACTCTAAGTAACAATACATGCATACACACACTCTTCAATCATCAGTCTATGACTACATGCAAAAGTATTCAAAGACCCATCAATAAAGTAAGATATCAAGCTAAACACATTAGAGATAAACCTAAAATGTACTAAGAACTCAATTACACATACGCAAGAACACATAAATGATGAACATGTCAAGTTTAAGTGCAGATTTTATACCAAAATGAGAGACCCTCAGAGCTGTTTTGATTGAGATCCTTGCTAGGATGTGGTATCTACCTTTGACACAAGTTTCTTCCTTCTTCTCTTATGGAGAAAGTGGACCTCTTTTCTTCAACCTTCCTCCCCTTTCTTGAGGATGTTTTTTCTTTTCTTTTCTCTCTGTCTTTTTTTTTAGAGCTTCCTCTCTCTTTTCTCACCAACCTCCTTTTTCTTCTCTCTTTTTTTTTTCTTTTATCCCTTAGCTTTCCCATGCCCCTAAGCCTCCTAGCCCATCATGAACTCTCATAGCCTTTTTTCCTTCCCCAAAAGCCTTTTTCTCACGCAAGAAGGAGGTCTGGAGAGTGGGGCCCACACCACTTAATTGTCGTGATTGTAGTTGCATTAAATGTAGCTGCAAGTGGGCTACCATAGAGGCGGTGCCTTATCAATGAGGCAATCACCCCATTGGCAGCTGCCAAAGAGGCAATTGACTCATTACACTGAGGCAATGCTTCTTTGGCCCAGGCCTATGCTGGGCCAAGCGGGCTTGGGCCAAATTTGGATAGTTGGGCTCAGTTTTGGGGTTTTTCAGGCTTCTGGGTTTTTAAGTGCACTTTCCACTTAGAGATTTAGATTTCATTCTCATGTCCAAGTTTCACATTCTTATCATTGGGCTTGACAACGGGCCGGTCAAATCGAGCACCCCTAATTCGTCCCCTAACATGGGCAGACTGAACCGGTTGTCTATAGTTTGCCCCCTGATTTTTGGAAAAAATAAATGCATGCAATGATAATTTTTTTTAAAAATCACATGCACAAAAACAAACAATAAGATAAGATAAGAAACATACCTGACTCTCAGGTCTTACCCGAGAGATAAATTCTTCAATTCTGAAATGTGAATGTGATCCTCGGGTTTTCCTAGCCCAATCAACCACTCATTAATATTTTATAAAGGTATTTAAAGACTGTTAACCTCGGGTTTTCCCTGGCCCGATTACTGTTTAACTGGGGATATAGACTTATGGGTTTTCCTGGCCCAACCATCAATCGCTTGAAACATGATTCTCGGGTTTTCTTGGCCCGATCCTTACCATACTGCAACTTGATTCTCGGGTTTTCCTGGCCTGATCACCATTAAGGATATGGTTTTTGAATTTTTCCTGGTCCGATTATCACTCCCTCCGGGGACATAGACTTTCGAGTTTTCCTAGCCCAGTTGTCCTTTGCTTCTGACTTTGGGGATACTACTCGAACAGTTATCTCTATCCTTTGAGCTTCGGGGATTTAAACACGAACAGCCTTTCTTTGAGCTTCGGGGATTCAAACCCGAACAACCCTTTCTTTGAGCTTCGGGGATTCAAACCCGAACAACCCTTTCTTTGCGATGTGGGTTTTCCCTAGCCCTTTTCTCTAGAAACTTCATCTCAAAAATCCATACTCTGAATTTTGTCTCCCTAGTATGCGGCACTAATTTTCACCCATCATTTCATTTCATCATTATTATTATTTTTTTTAGGGGAAAACCCTACTTCTTTGCTTGCTTATAAAAATAATTTCTTCCTTTTGTCCTTTCTCCCTTCTATTTTTTTGTCACCTTTTCTTTTCCTCTTTTTTTTTTCTCCTTACACTTTTTGTACTCCTTGCATCTTCCCCTCTTTTAACAGTCAATGGAGAATGAGAGAACACCCCCTGTGCCTGAGTAGGATCACATCTAGCCTCTTGTTAGCGCTTATAGGAGCTTAAGATTGAACTGCGGAGACTCGATTCCTCTTTTGGTAGACCTAGGGTCCCACATTTGCTCGTCTACATCCGGAGAGGTTAGTACCCCCATAATTTCCTGCAAAATTACGTTGGGTTAGTGATTAATCAAACATGATTATCGAGTCAAGACATTAATTTATTAAGCAAATAAGAAATCCATGTTTTGATTGCCAGATATCGGGAACTGTACCCATCCCGCCTTACAGAGGCGATCGTGTCACAACCCAAAACAGGGGACCATAACCGGCGCTAAGGAACGAGAATTCTTTCGAATTCGAAAACCCGTAGCAAGCCTTAAATAAAATAAAACATGCAATAATAATAATAATAACATAAATAAAGTATTATGCAGCGGAAATAAAACCATAAATATTAAAATAATAATCCACCATATGAAATTAAATCAAACAACTCATCTCATATATCAATAAACTTTTAATATAAATTCCAGTTCAAATCTTTGAAATACATAACTCACACAAATATAATACATAAATCCCATAACTGTTTACTACTATTGCAATGTCTAGATTATAAAATAAAGATCAGATAAGCAGTTTACATAGTGAAGCCGGGGCGGAAGAAATTCGGCATATGGGTCTGCTACTGAGGTCTGTAGACGATGACTCTCCTGAAAAATAGTCAACGGAGGGGAGTCAGACCTCACTGAGTGAATTGTTATAATATATATACATGCATACTAAATGAAACTGCACACAGTATATATCTAATATGTATGTATACAAGCAAATACACACAGATGCAGTAAAATCATTTTATATATATATATTATTAAAAATCACAGTTCATGAAGGATCAAATAGAACCCTAGAATATCGCGACCTCAAACAGTGTTAGACAACACTCTAGCCACACCGGCTCACTTATTCCAATATATGATCACTTGTTCCATTTGGACAATAGACTGGCCCCGAGACACTAAGTCAACCGAGCTCTACTAGTCTGACTGTCAGTGTGATTGGCCCCGAGACACTTGGTCAACCGAGCTCCAGCAATCACACTCCCAAATCACATCACACATCAGATAATCATATCCAATCAACATCCACAATTTGGTTAGTAATATAGCCTAAATGCTATAAGTGCACCGGTACGTACTCGGTCCTAGTGCTGCCCACTAGGTAGCACGTTCTAATCGATATCCTTCATTAATAAATATAAAAAATTCATTCACAAAATAAATGATGCATGAATTTAAATAAAATAACAATATAAACCATATATATACTGGAAATATACCAAAAGTAAACAGGTGTATTTCGAGTATATATATACGTTAAACAAGTCTAATATAATAGCAAAATAAGCTAGAAATATATTTAAAAACATTTTAAACATAAATGGTTAATAAAGCATGCATATAATTTAATATATACCAAAAGTAAACTAAAAATAACTTGAGTACTAATCAAATTGCTTATGCATATTTAGTCAAAATAAAACATACATTTCTAAATCATGCACCCTAAAGCATATATATATATATATAATAGTAACTCACACTTAGTGTGCTCCTCGAGATAGGTCCAACGGGCCTGGTCCACTAGCCCTCGGTCTCGGCGTAACTAAACAAACAAAAACAACAGACATTAGGATAAACCTAACAGAAAATCCTAAAAAACTCGATCTAGAATATTAGACACAGAATTAGAATTAGGGTTCGACCGGATATCACGTTTTACGAGAATTCTACCAAAAATTTGGCATAACCTCCCTTGTAAAACGGACATCTCTCTACTCAAAGAGTAGAGTCGACCCTGCAAAGAAACACACTTCAAAAAACAGGCACAACAACTCATCCACAACCCCTCGGTCGGACTCCAAACTACAGTCTACCGACCGGGGTCCACAATTCACGGAACAATTTTAGAATTACCAAAAATACCCTTATAACATAGAAATTTATTTTATAAATAGAAATTACATAATTAGCCTTAAAACACAGTAAAAACCGATAAAAACTCATTTTATTAGTAAAATCGTATATTATATATATAATTGAAAATAATTCACGAAAATTAGTTTTAATTAGTTAAAAATACCAAATAATTTGTAGAAATCATTTTTATACCTTAAATAACTATTAAAACCAATTTAATTATATTTTTAGTCAATTTTGTGTAAAATTACCAAAATGCCCTTATATATATAAATATACTAAAATTCATTCAAAAATTCACCAAAAATAATATAATTATCCAAAATTAATTTTCTCAACATATTTATCAATAATATCAATAATTAGACACTATTAACCAATTAATTTCAATTAAAAACATAATTAACCCTATTTTTCAAAAATTCCATAAACTAATTAAATTCAAAATAAATACATAGAAATTCATAAAAATTCCAAATAAATTTCTATAATTCATTTCAACACCTATATTTATCATAAAATACAATTTAATAATTTAATTAATTAATTTTAAAAAATTAGAAAATAATATTAAAATATTCAAAAATACCCAAAAATCAAAATAATCTCCAAAAATTCTACAAAAATTTACACATGTAGATTAAGCTACTAGGATTAAAATTTTTTAAGGGACTTTTCATTAATCAAAAATAAAAATTCAAAAAAAAAAAAATCAAAAACCTAATTCAGCCAAAATGAAAAAAATTGAAAAACAAGGAATTCAAGGGAATTTGAGCTCAAACCAAAGCTAGAATCAAGATTACCGTTTCTTGGGGAGTCCAAAGACACCGGAAATGCGATGTTTGGTGGCCGGAGGAGGAAGAAACGTTGAAGCTTGGATTTCGACCAAAAATGGCAGAAACGGAGCTGCTCGTTGCCGGAGAAGAAGACTAGGGGCGGCGGAGCAAGCTGGAAGTGGAGGTGGCACGATGGGAGGCGCAGTGACGGTAGGTGATCGGGAGTAGCAGCGGTGAGGGAGGTTGGGTTCGACGGAAAAAGGAAGAAGGAAGAAAAGAAAAAGAAAGGAAAAGAAAAAGAAAAGAAAGAAAAAGAAAAAGAAAAAGAAAAAAGAAAAATAATAATAAAAAAAATATATATATATATATATATATATATATATTCTTTTTTTTAATATAGTATATTAATAAAATACTTGGAAAAATCACACACCACAGATTTAATATTTTAATAATTTATATACTATATAAAAATAATTAACTAACAATAAACCAAATAAATAAATAATAAAATATTAGGGTAATAAATTAAACCTAATTAAATAAATATATACACACATAAGCTTTATTTAGTATTTTAAAAATATGTATGAGTTCATGCAATTATGGAAATTCATTTAAAATAATTAAATATAAATAGTTTACGTATCAATTTTCCCGAAAATGCAAGTCCCCCGGGAAAATTTTACGTAAAGCACTTAAAATAATAATAAACAATTAAAATTAGCTTTAATTAAATAGCAAACTCATAAAAATTTCATAAATATATACAAAAATTATTAACACTGCATATCCCGATGCAGTATAAAGATATTTAAAAACACGGGATATTACAATTGATATCCTTCATTAATATATAAAACATACGTTCATAAATAAATGATGCATGAATTTTAATAAAATAGCAACATAAACCATATATATACTAGAAATATACCAAAAGTAAACCAGGTATATTTCGAGTATATATACTTCAAATAAATCCAATTAAATCACAAAATAAACTAAAAATATACCATGAATATACAAAAAAAACATTTTAAGAATAATTTATTAATAAAACATGCATATAGTTTAAAATATACCAAAATATACCGAAAATATACCAAAAATAAACCTAAGTAATAATTAAATCATTTATGCATACTTTATTAAAATAAACCATAGATTTCTAAAACATGCACCCTAAAACATATATATATAAAATAACAACTCACTGTTATTGCGCTCCTCGAGATGGGTCCGACGGGCCTGGTCCACTAGGCCTCGGTCTCCGGCACAACTAAACAAACAAACGATAGTAGAAAATTAGAATAAATCTAAGAAACTCGATCTAGAATACTAGACACATAATTAAAATCAGAATTCGACCGGACATCACGTTTTACAAGAATCTATCAAAAATTCGACAGAGCCTCCCCTGTAAAATGGACATCTCTCTACTCAAACAGTAAAATCGGTCCTACAAAGGAACACACTTCAAAATAATTCAATTCACAACCCCTCGGTCGGACTCTAAACTACAATTTACCGACCGAGGTTAACAATTCACAAAATAACATAGAAATACCGAAAATTCCCTTTAATAATAAAAATACATTTTATCAATTCAAATTACATAATTAACTCTAAAACATGTTAAAAACCAATAAAAACTCATTTATTTAGAAAAATCGGATATTATATATATAATTTGAAAATAATTTACGAAAAATAGTTTTAATTAGTTAAAAATACTAAATAATTTGTAGAAATCATTTTTATACCTTAAATAACTATTAAAACCAATTTAATTACATTTTTAACCAATTTAGTGTCAAATTACCAAAATACCCCTATATATATAAATTAACTTTAATTACCCAAAAATCCACCAAAAATAGTATAATTACTCAAAATTAATTTTCTCAGCATATAACTCAATAATAGCAATAAATATACTCAATTAACCAATTAATTTCAATTAAACACATAATTAACCTAATTTTTCAAAATTACATAAACTTAATAAATTCTAAATAATTATATAAAATTCACAAAAATTACAAATAAATTTCTAAAATGCATTTCAACACCTATAATTATCATAAAACACAATTTCATAATTTAATTAATTAATTTTCAAAAATTAGAAAATATTAATAAAATAATCAAAAATTCCCAAAAATCAAAATAAATTCCAAAAATTCCATAAAAATTCCAAAGTATAATTAAGCTACAAGGATCAAAGTTTATGAAGGGAGTTTGCTTGAATCAATCAAATTGAAGTTCAAAAAAATTTGAAACCCTAATAGGCCGAAAATGGAAAATCAAAACCTAGGGAAATCTAGACCATTTTAAGTGAAACAAAGATTGGAATCACACTCACCGGAGCTCAAGGAGAAGATAGAGACCGGCGGTGTCGATGGAGGTGGCCGGAATTGGCTTGAACGGCGATGAGATGAATTTCGGCTACTCTTGGATTTTCCCCCGGCCAAAACATGTCGAAAATGGAGACTTCAAGCGTCAGGAAAGGCTGGAAGTGGTGGTGGCAAGCCAAGAGGCACACCGACGGAAAGAAAATAAAGTTGCAGTGGCCGGATCGGGACGAAGGATGATCGGGAAGAAGAGGAAGAAAAAAGGGGCAATTCTATAAATATGGAGAACTTTTATTTTTTGTTAAATAATTATGTATATATATATATATATATATATATATATATATATATATATATATATATATATATATATATGTATGTATATTATATATATATATATGTATACATATATATGTATACATATGTATATATATATATCTATACTATATATTATAATAATATATAATCTCACACACATTAAATATAAACCACACACATATTTTAATAATATATACACATATATAATTAATTAATTAATATTAAAACTATATACAATAAAAATTAATTTAATTAATTAAACCCTAATTAAATAAATGTACATACATGTATTTTATTTGACACTTTAAAATCATGCATGAGCTCATGCAAATTCGTAAAACTATTTAAAATAATTAATATTAAATTATTTACGTCTTAATTTTCCTGAAAATAAAATTTTTGAGAAAATTTTACGTAAAGAACTTAAAATAATTAAGAATAATTAAAATAACTTAATAATTATCAAACTCATGAAAATAATCATAAATATATACAAAATTTATTAACACTGCATATCCTGATGTAGTTTAAAATTATTTAAAAACTCGGGATATTACAGATCATTTCATCATAGAGGCGATCAGCTTCTGCGAAGAGGCGATAACCTATCGCCCTTTCACAGAGCCAATCGCCTCTCCAATGAGGCATTGCCTCTATGATGAGGTGATTGCCTCTATGATGAGGCGATTACTTCATCAATAGGGCAAACCGCACAGTCTAAAAGTCCATTCACTCTGAATTCCTTTTCTGAAACCATAACATGCATAAATTTCACTACCCTATTTATTGTTTGCAGCATAACGCTCAGACGTTCAAGGTGCTGGGAATTTTCATGGAGCCCGGGTCTTCTTCAGTGACTTGACTAATGAGCAGAGGGACCGAATTGAGGAGACGAGGTTTGAGGACTTCGTACTCTCACTTCCATCTGAGCAGGGGCGCATGGATTACCAACCACTGCATGCCTTAATGGAGAGGTGGTTTGATACGACCCACACCTTCCACCTCCTATTTGGTGAGCTTACTCTAGACCCAGTATCATTTGCTGCCATCACGGGGATTGCTTGTGCCGAGGATTCTATTCCCTTTGATGCGAGTCTACATCAATTGTCTCCGGATAAGGCCGCATATATCGAACAACTTTTGGGGATGACTCATACCCTTAAATTTGACTCGATCAGGAGCTTCTACACTCGAGATTGGGCCACAATGATGGTCTCTCCCCTTGAGATTGACCGGGTGGTGAGGGCTTTTTTGCTCTACTTGCTCGGTACCACCCTCTTTGCTGACACTCGCCAGCTCCATCGATATGATGTTTCTACCAACCCTTCAGGATCTTGACCAGGTTCCCACATTCGACTGGGGTAGCTGCGCCTTGGCATACTTATACCAGAGCATGGACAAGGTGGTCCGAGGGGTTAGGAGATTCTGCGGCTTTTGGCATACTGTTATGGTGCGTCATAATCCCCTTTTTTTCCTTTATTTTGTTCTGACCCCCATTACTTACATCAATCTTCTCAACTTCTCCTACTTCATTTTTCAAGTCTGGGCTCTAGAGTTAGAGTTGCTTGTGGGCGTTACCCGAGTGGGAGACCATTTCCCAGCCCTCTGTAGGTGGGGCGCCAGCTGCGTCATGAAGAGGCACCTTACGCGAGTTCATATCCACAGACAACACTTGAACTCCCTGACACAGGATGTGGTACCTACAAAGCACAAACCTTCTCATTAGTAAATTATTCATATTCAATTTACTTACATATTGACATCTCCCCTTTTTTTCCTTTTTACAGATCCGGAACGACTTGTGGGGGTCGGAGGACACTTGGACCATTGAGATGACTTGCTATGGGCCTTTAGCCCAAAAGAGGGCACTCCTTTGTGGCACTGGGTATTGAGCTTGGTACTTGGGAGAGCGGGTCCTAAATTGGAGGGCAGGTGTTAGGGCTAGGCGGGTCCCCAGGTCTCCTCCTGAAAGTTTGCTTTGGGCTCATGAGCTAGAGGGTGATGATCTCGTTCAGGCAGTTACAAGCTCACCAGCTGTGGATCACACAGTTCGTGTGAAGAGCTGGTATGCAGATTTCATCCGTACCCACCTTCTACTGATGATCCCCTTCGAGGCTACTTCTACCTCTCAGGTAAATCCTTATCGGTTCCCTTTTTCTTGCAAATTCACTGCATCCTTAACATGTTCCTCCTGTTTTCATCTTTAGGCTATGCCTGCTAGGCCCGTGGCCCCAGTTAGGTCCCGAGGCCCTAGTTAGGTCCTGAGTTCCGGAGAGAGAGCCCTTGAGGCATCGATTAGATCTGGGCAGGGAGGAGACTTCTGTGGCTAGAGAGGAAGCCAGGCCGGCTACTACCCTCGATTCTGAGTTTGTCCCAAGTAGCTTCATCCACATCCCCGACCCCTTAGTCTAATGTTGGGTCCCTCCTACGGAGTTGTCACATCAATTCTTGACCTTGGATGGGGACCTGACCCCTGCATGCACCCCTGGTGGTGCTACTCATGTATGTTCTTTTCCTGACCTGCTTTTACTATAATTCTCAAACCAAATATTAGTTCCAATATTTATTTCTATAATGTAGATTTCACTGGAGCAGGGCCTATATATGTATTGCATGATAGAGGCCCAGAGAGACTACATGCTAGAGGTTACCCAGCAGTGGAGGGTAAAAACCTATTTATTTTCTACATGTATAGATGCTTGCATGGTTTACTAAACTGTGATTTGTCTGAATAGGATTGGGATGAGGTTAGCAGGGCGAGGATCACCACTCTCGAGCGTTAGATTGACGTGTTTCAGATTAATGAGGACAATGAGGACGAAGACAGGAGTGGCAACAGTGCGAGAGGAGAGACTGACCCTGAGGATACTGGACCAGATGCTTGATGTTCCAAGGTTAAAACTTATGTAGTCTTCGAATAGTGGACATAAAATTTTGGTTGTTGATTTCTAAATGAACAAAATGCTTGCATAATTCAACATTTTCCTTGATTAAATCCACTTGTTTTGCTTTTCTCATTTCTACACATGTGAGTTGATTTCACTGTTTGCATGCGTAACTATCCTACCTGTTTAGACTGTGTGATTTGAAGAACGGCTCACATTGCTGATGAGGCAATCACCTCATTGGTCCCTGGTGAAGAGGCGATCACCTCTTTGATAAGGTGATCGGCTCATCGATCAGGCGATTGCCTCAGCAAGAGGAAGTCCTGCCCTTATAAAAACCCCATTCCTGAGTTTGACCTAATTCTTGAGTTTCCTCTATCCTTCCCTTTTTGTTTCTCCCTCTAAGCATCTCTGAAAAGCCACAAACATGATAGAACAAAGTCTGAGGCCCCTACAGTTGATTTTGAAGAGTTTGGACAATAAATCTTGGG